>JANKKI010000030.1:655000-1237817 GCA_025175665.1 Cinchona pubescens | reverse complement strand
CACTTTAGTTTCCTCAAGTTTTATTTAATTGCACTTTGACGTGCCGACTTGCGAAAACGTTTGGAAATGACAAAATGATCGAGTGAGTGGCCATTTGGTAGGTTATGCAATAATTGTGATGACACTATCTAGTAGAGAGACCAAGTTGACCTAATAAAAAAGAATTTAAGGACTAAATTATCCTAATTTAAAGTTAAGAAATCAATACTAAATTAGTAAAAAAAATATCAGTACCATTTGTGTCATTTGCTCGAATGTTGCGCTAAAGATAGAGTAGGTTCTTTTTGGTACGATAAACATTAGTACTTGAATTTTAGGTGAGAGTATTTGAAAGTCACACAGCTAAATAAACACTATTTATCGTATAGATATTTAAATAATAGGATTAATTATATTTAAATTCAGAAACAGGAGAGAGAACGTAAGAATTGTGACTTGTCAAAGAGAAATTTGCCCAAAGGTACGTATCTAAAAATTAAGAAAATATTGAATTTGTAGTTTATATCATAGGTGCCCTTAAATAATTGTTTATTCAATAACCAGAAGGTAATTAAGGAAATATTGCACCATCTTTCTTCTTAGTAGAACCGGAAGATGTTTCTTATTGAAAAACAGACAAGGGATCTGGTAAACTTTTTTAATTTTTTTTTATAAAAAATTTATATTTACTCAAGAAACTGTCTCTTATACACATCTAGATGTGAATAAGAGATAGAATGATTGCTAGTAAATTGCACTTCATTGTAGGATCTGGTAAACCTTAAACTCAAGTCTCTCTATATATTTCTTGATGTTTTTATAATTGCACAAAATATATGAATATTTAAGAGAAGTTTTAATAAGCATAGTGAAGGAGCAACTTGAGCCAATTAATCTTAATACTTTTTGACAAAATTTGAAGGTTGAGCATCTAATTAGGAGTTCTCAACTGCATACTCCCATTTGTTTTTTATGCTGGCACATGGTCATGGTTTTGTCATTTTATGTTTCCGGAAAAACATTGATGAAGAAAGATATATTTAGTCAAATATTTAAAAGTAAAGAAACTCTAAAAAAATCTTAGTAGATCGACAATGATAGTGTTTCTTTGTTTCTAAATCATTGTGATTCAAAGCTCTACGATGTACCTTAGAAAAAGACATACGACATACATAAAATTAATTACTGGATGTTTTGCCTTGTATGGCGTCACAAAAGAGGACCTATATTAATTGCTTAGTCGTTCTTCTTTAAATATACACAGATGCACTAGAAACAAATTAAAGAATTCATGGTTGTTTTCAAGTATATAGTATGCAATGGTGAAATCCAAACTATGCACACTCTTCCCATGAAAAGAGAGAGTGGTGCATATTCCTTTTTGAGATTTTACCCATTTTCACGAGCGTTTTCTTGATACAATTTATTTCACATATAGTAGCATTAATCAGGCATCAAAAGGCATGGTTTTGGTCAAACATTTCTTGACTAATTACAAGGCGAAATTTTTTTTAAGTGAATCGATTCTATGTGTAAAAATTGAATCTCTTAATTTAAAAACAAGTACATCTTTATAGTGAGTTTTTAACTATTTTAATTTTAAATTTTTTTTAGTAAAAGAACGATATGACTTGTTCTGTACTAAGGGATCTATAGCCTCAATTGTAGAATCAATATTTAAGAATTTACGGATATATACACATACCATTACACTCTTGTCGTACTAAGAGAGAGAGCATAAGCCTAATCTTGTTCCCATAATCTTTACTTTTTAATGTTGAAACAAATAATTATTTTGTACAATAGTAAAAAAACAGTATATTGTTTCACGCTCGTGAATCTTTTATTATACTTTTCATATTTCGCCTACCTAACATATGCAGGGCTAAAGTTAAAAAATTCTTTTAAGAAAATTTTACAATCTCATTATTTGATTGAGTTTTAAAAATGTGTGTAACATAATATCTTATGCATTAAATATTTATATTGTATTTAAAATATCACGATATAATTTTTTAATTGGATTAACTGCCTCTTCTTTTAAAATTGGCAATACCTTTTTATATTTCAAAGAGGGTACATCTTACGAGCGGAGAACTAGAGATCATTACGCGGAATAGGGTCCTCCACAGCACGATGTATTGTACAAATGTACTTGGAGTGGTGTTGTGAAGATAGCATGCAATAGAATTACCCCACCAAACAAAAACCAAAAGAAGAAAAAACATAGAAAATATTTGAATGAGTTTGTTCACCAATCTCTCTCCTTCTGCTGATCGGTAACACCAATGGTAGCTATGAAATTGGGTCCTCCCGTCCTAATTAATGCACCGATTTAAGTAAGTGAAGTAAGAATTAGTATTGAGTAACGTATATATTACTTGAACTGAAAGCATTACTAAGATTCATTTGATTAATGAAGTTAAACAAGAACAAACATTGTATAGAGGGATGTCAACTTTACTACTCACACGATCATGTGACACAAAGGCTTGCATTAATAAGGTCAATAAACTCCAAAAAAAAAAAAAAGGTTAATAAACCAAAAAAACAACAAAAAAAAAGGACAAAATCTCACCTGCCAAACGTGAGAGAGAGAGAAAAAGATCTAAGACATGCATCAACTTCGATAGATGCATTAGTATAGTTTAATTAAAGATGCAAAGATGTGATTGTCATCAATCGTTTTCCTATTTCTTAGTTATGATTTTGACTATTACAATATGGAAAAATTTACTTTTTGAGTCTTACATGTAAACTCTGTGATTAAAATTAAGTTTTATAAATTTTGTTTAACTCAGGTTTATATTCTTATTGTAATATTTAATCTGTTATAAAATTTACAATTGAGTTTAAAAATCATAGCTATTTAAATATTTCTCTTATGATGTAAATATCTCTTTTTATTTTATTTGTAGTTTAAGACAATTTAATTAATGTCAAATTATCTTTCACTATTCAGACAAGTATAATAAATATTTTTTTTTTCTAATTTTACCCTTAGTTATCATATTGTGAAAAGAGGCTTATGTAATTAAGAAATATTAATACAAAAAAATAATTGTTAATATCTCAAATAGTTGTGTATATTTATCTAAAATATATATACAATCTATATAGATAAATATACACAACTATTTTAGATATTAACAATAATTTATTCAGTTTAAACAATTTTTATGTAAAATTAACAAAAATTTAATATATTTTGTAGTACTTAACTAAACTAATATGAAATGGTAATTAAAATGAAATGGATGGAATACATAAGATAACCTCAATGTTATGAAACCGTAAATAAACCATATTGTCTTCTTTTGCAATCCGACCACTCCCATGTTCTTCGAACAGTTTTCTGTTCCAAACAAATGGTCGATGACAATAAGACAAAAAGAAACAACCATTTTCTTTTTATTATTGAATCGTACATGTTATAGTGTAAACGTTTCTTTACAGGACTCATGTCGTCTGTGTAAAACAAATTGTGACTAAAACTTTTCAAATGATAAGATCTATTATAGAGGATTGAAGAAAGATAGTGCATACATGCTATTTGTACGATAGATGTTCATTGTTTCTCCACTTTTTGTGGCTTTATTGTATGAAAGATATTGTTGAGATTGAAAATGAATAAAATATGTGCAACTTTAGACATCTCTTTTATTAAAAGAGAATTTGAAACAGCCTACTCTGGAATTTAAAAGAATTTGACCTAGTTAATCTAATATCTATGGGTATTCCCTATGAATCTTTTAATAATAGTAATGCAATAAAATTACGACAGATAGAGGAAGATTTGCATTCTACGTTCATTTCCTTAGTTATAATTTTTGAAGGACTGATTTACTGAAGTAGCTCAAATCCAAAAACAAATGAAGAATAATTAATTAATATACATATACTAGTTTTCTTCTTTTAGATTTTAATGTTTATGTTAATTTTGTTGTTATCATGTTGTGGTCATTATATAGTTTTCTACTATTGGTACCTTTTATGATCTATAAAAAGTACATAATCACTAATCACTAAATCATGCAACAGTAATTTTTGGTTTGCGTTTGGATGGATAGATTTTAATGCAATAATAATTTTTCGTAGGCTATGTTCGGATCAATAAATAAATTTGATTTGTAGGATGAATTGTATTGGATGCAATTGAAATAACATGAAATTTAAATAAATTAAAAATTCACTCATTTAACTTTTAAAATCTCACTCTTATTTGTTGACAGATTTTAAATTTTCAACCAAATTATATTAACTTATATGAATAAACATATTATGATGGATTTGAATAAACATATTATGATGGATTGGATTTGAAATCCAAATCCCTCCAAATCCATTTATCCAGGTGTAGCACTAGTGACAATAGCCAGAAATCCGCATCACATTCAGAAAACTCGAGAACACTTTTAGTAATTCTAACAAACTAAAAGGCCTCGAAACAAATAAATGAAAGTAGCGCCGTTACCGGTCCTACACAGCGGATTAAACATATCTGAAAATGTCATCGGTTCAAACCACAACGCACTGCACTACATCCAAATAAACAAACAGAAGTACTAAACCACTTGCCCGAGGCTAAAATCGTCAATTCAGCGCCGACCACTACACCAATGAGCCGGGACAGTGAAGTCGCATCATTCAAAAACCCAGCCCCATTTTCGTCCTTTTATTTCCCTCTGTCCTTTCACTTGTAATCATACAGCCACCTCATCTAGACAGTTTCAGGCGTGGCCCTGATTAAAATAAAAAATTTTCTAGTATTTTTTATATTTGACAATTATTCGATTTAGGATTTATTCTCGACTATTTATGAAAAAAATTATAAACTATTTTTTAAAAAATTTAAAAACAAGTTCAGACCTGCTTTTAAAAATAAATTTTATCTTTTTTAAACAATTAAAAGAAAAATAGTTATTCAATTCTTGTCACATTCTTTTTGTCTCTTATACAATTTCAAAAAACTATAAACAGTTCTCAATAAACGGTTGAGAACAAAAAAGCATTTGTGTCACTTGCATTTCTCTTATACACATCTAGAAATTTTAAATTTTTTTATCATTTTTTTTTTAAAAATTTGCACACACATAGAGTATGTTATTTGCACTAGTATACATAATTAGAAAAAACTTGACTTACTAATTCGAATTTATGAACCTAATCATAACAAATTAGGAGCATCTTATGATTTTAATTGCAGCATGATCAAGCTTTTAGAATCAAATATATAAGTTAATTTTGTCAGGTAGATTATAGTCGCAATATTTGTTATTGTCATAATGCTAGATTGTGGCATTGTTGTTTGTTTAATAATGCGAGTTTAATATAATTATCTGCTAACAAAAAAGGCTTTATCCATATTTGCGTAATGTTAAGTTATAAAAAGAATAAAGAATGACAATTATATTTTGAGTCATGACCTTGATTGAGATAGAAATGCTGAAATGGTAGCGGCGAGCAAATTTTCTTTTTCTTTTTGTCCATTTTTTTTAGACAGTCAAAAGAAAAAAACAAAGGATCCTGTCTCTTTATACAAAAGTTTTATGTGATCTCAATTTGGCTTTAATTAAAGAGAGAAAGGACTAATTTTGCAATTTATCTTCTAAAATAGTAGTGTAAAAAAAGAATGGCTTCCAGAGTAGGCAATACCCCGCAAATGCAAAATGCAATGCTCTTAATAGAATTAAAAAAATCCTCTCTCTCTCTCTCTGAAAATCGCTCTCACTTGCAGTTATGCTGCTCCAATCCTTACACCTAACCCCCCCACCCCACGCCTCCGCTCTGCATCTCATTTTCTGTATAGAGAAGTTTTTCCAATAGTGGTAAATGCTAGTGCTACTTATTTAACTGTTGGGGGAAGAGTTTGCTATTAGTAATTTATTTGCTACTGCTCTCACACACACAATCAGTGTGTATTACTGTGTGTATTTGTTTCTGTTGTTGTTTGAGTAGCTGCTGAAACGATGCCGTTGGTGAGAGTAGAGGTGAGGAATGAGTACGGCATCGTCGGGCTCTACTCCAGGCCAACAAGGAGGATCCCAAGGCCGTTCTTGAAGGAGTCGCCGTCGCCGGCCTCGTCGGGATCTTGCGTCAGCTCGGTGATCTCGCCGAGTAAGTTTTATTTTATTTCCGTCATTTTTGGGGAGGTTTTTGGTTTAAATACAGCATTGTCCAATAATTCCAATTTCTTGATACCTGTTTGATTTTTTTTTTTTTGATTTAGGCCTGAATTTGTGTTAAATTATTATTATTTTTTTGGCAATTTTGGAGGAAAATATTATATTAATTTTTTGTAGTGCTTGAAGATTTCTCAAAGATTTGGTCTAGAGTGGGCTGTTTTTAAAGGACGAGAGCTTAAAGCACAATGGATACAACGGGATGGTAGGGCTAGTAGAATTTTTTGTTTTTTATATATGTGGTGAATTGAGCATAAGCCCTATAAATAATTAAGCAAGGAGTTTAGAAGGGAAAAGGGAGTAAAAAAGTTGAGAGAAGTATATGCTAATATCTTTTTGAGGGATTGATTTATCAATTAGATCCAATGATGGACATTACTTGAATTGGATACACATCTCTGAACTTGTAGAAATAATAGTTGTAGTTAGAAATAGTAGAAAGAACATTGTACGTCTAAGTTTTAGGTAATGTTTGTTGTTTAGCCAAAGCCTTCTTATTGTAATGTTGAACTACAAAAATTGTGAACTTGGAATAAGCTTGGTAAACAAAGCTGTCTAGAAAATGGTGTTTAGTTGGATGTAATATAGCTAAATAAGAGATGTACTTGATGGAGGCATCATTAGCATTTAGCAATGTGTTGAGTCATGGTTTGAGGCACCCTAAAAAATTATCTTGAGAGATTTGTACTGCGGCTGAAAAATGCATGATTTGATGATCCCACCTTGAGGAGAAAGAAGTAAATCAGATTCCCTTTATTGTTACAAATGGAATGTCCTTCACCAAAGAGTAAAGTACTTGTCATGTTCATATTACGGGAGGTCGAAATGTCTTTTGGTTTCTTAAATTCGACTTTCTTTAGCTTTGGAATATTGCAAAAATTGTTGTTTCTTATTAGAGTTTCGTTCCTGATGAATATTGCATAATTACTATTAGTAATCTTGAAACGAGATGGCATTTCCAGCTGTAAATATTTCGATGTGTCGTATGGGTGAAGATTTGTGCATCTCTGAGATCTTTTTCTTAAATCTTTAAAACAATCATAACCTTGTGGAGTTAATGGTCACAGACTGACAGTGCTAATGCTGTTAGAATTCTGCTTGAAATGATTACTATTATTATTTTTAAACGATTCAGGCCTTGTAATAGAAGTGTATAAGAGATAGCATCTTCTACATGTGGTAGATTTGCTGCAGAGGTATTTCATGGCTTACAGGAGCAAGTGATGATAACATCTTCTAGAACCCATAAGCTGATGGGTCGCGTACAAAGAATTGAGGCTGCACTTCCACGACTTGAGAAGTTGGTTTTGGCCCAAAGGAATCACTTGCACTTTGCTTACACTTCAGGTATGGTTCATCACTACTGATTGAATATTTATGTACTAGGTCAAGTTGAGTTTTAGCGCGAAACAAAGAATCGACCAGATGTTGTATTGTTTCAATTTTCATTTACATTATCTATCCTAGTTGATCTGCTTAGGGTTACTGAGACATTCCTTTCCCCTTTTCTGATTTAATCCTGGACGTTAACTGACATGCAGGTGCTAATTGGCATTCCCGTCTCCGATGCAATACAAAGTCATTTTATATATAGTGACTTGCCAAGATTTATCATGGATTCTTATGAACATTGCCGAGGGCCTCCGGCTTTGGACTTGCTTGACAAGTATGGAAATGTCCGAGTTCATTTACAGTAACTTCTTATTTTCTGTTTTATTTGTAGTTAAAACTTCTCTTCTCATTATCCAGATTTGATCCTGGTGGTCCTGGATCTTGCCTGAAAAGATATTCAGATCCATCATTCTTCAAGAGAGCTTCATCTGGGTCTGATGGGGCCTATATTAATAAAATCTTGAAAGAGAAGAAGGGTCGAAAAATCAAGGTACTCCCTGAATACTACTGGGACTCAACAATGCAACTAAAACAACAGAGTTCTTTCACTGCTGGTCTAATTTTTTTTCCCCCCTCGAGTTAAATGTTTTGTAAGAGACAAAGTCATGGTAACTAGCAGTATACTGGAGGTTTTGCCAGCTTTTGGTCTGACAAGGGTGCGAGGAATATGGAGAAAGAAGACCTCAATAAATGTGTTACTCTTGTTCCATGAATCTATACTGATTTTTAGATAAGATATCTGAGTATCTTTCCTCGAGACAGTCCTTAACATTGCTAATTTTTTGATTAGCGTCAGAAATGTTAGCTCCTGTAACTCAAATAGTATCAACAATAAACAATCAATGAAGGGCCTCGAGGCATGTTACTAAAACATTTGAACATAATTGATCAACCTGGTTCTGATTATGTTGGTATATCCAAGATCAGATGACTTCTGAAAAGTAGCCGTAGGAACTTCTTTCTTTATCGAAGTATATTTTGTGCAACTATGTTGCAGAATACATCTTATTCTTCATAACCTATCCAATTAGATATAATTGATGTGAAGCACTGTTTAGAAAATAATATTTTCCTGAGATTTGATGCCGGACTTAAAAGTCACCTATAGACACTCAACTTTACTGCTATATAAACAAAAAAGTAGGGGTGAGAATCGGTTAACTGATCAGTTAATCAGTTAGTAAAATCGGTTAAAATTCAGAAAAAGAATCTTAAAAATTTTAACCAATTTCGATTCCAATTCAATTCGGTAGAAAATGTGATGAACAGAATTTGAATTCGGTTATTGGTTTTGAATTCGATTAACCAAATTGAACTTGGGTTACTTGAGCCCTTGATATTCAGTTAAACTCCTGCATACAAAAATATGTTGCTAAAATAAAATTTTTCTAATTTTGCTCAATTTTCACCATATACTTTTTATGTGTGTGGCTTTTATTGATTAATCTAATTCAAATATGAAAAAATTGTACCATGTAACTTAATTCAATAACTAACAATATAATTACTCATAAAACTATAATACCATGTAAATTACACTAGTATTATTATTCTACATTTTTTTTTTTACTTACATATTCTACAAACTCCGTCTGTGTCAAGTTTTCTTAGCATAGCCAGTCCCAAACTCGGGTAAAGGAGGAGGGTTGCGTTAGGTCGACAGCCAGCGTAAAACTTTGTCAATCTTATGAGATGAAAGGCGACCAGTAGAAGCGCCTGTCAAGGGAGTAGATTTTAGAGAGAGTAGTCAACATAAGAGGGGTAGAGGAAGACTGAAAAAGACTTGGTGGGTAACTTGTAGGAAAGATATAGCCCATCTAGGAATTGAGGAGGATATGGTCCATGACAGAGCGCAATGGTGTAGTAGGATTCATGCAGCCGATCCTAATTAGTGGGATTAAGGCTTGGTCTGTTTGTACATATTCTACATATCATAAGGCTACATAATGTCATTTATCATTAATAATTCAGTAACTAAGCACGTGTAAGTAACTATCGACATAATTATCTATGAAAGTACATGATTTAATATGTAAAAATATAATGTAAATTCATTAATGCAAATTAAAATATTTTATCAGTAGAATACATTGAAAGATATATATATGTGTGTGTGTGTGTGTGTGTGTGTGTATTTAATTCAGTTCCATTTCTGAATTCATTAACCTAATTCACAAAATCGGCTTCAAATTCGATCAAAACGAATATTTGCTCACCCCTACAAAAAAGAAAAATCAGGCAATGCATCACTCACGAAGGACGCTAGGTGAAATTTTATTGGAGAATGATTTAAGCTCATCAAAGTTAAGGACTTGAGAGGACCTAGGTAGGCAGTGTACGGTTTTAGTAGGTCTACAGAAAAAAAACAATTGAACAAATTCTTATATGGTTGTTTAATTATCAACCTAACAATTGGTGATCTGTTGCCTACATGATGTGTTTTCCGGTTTAAACAGAAGTTTTAACTTTATTTTATTTTAGTTGTCCTTAAAGACTAATCATATTGATGGACATATTGCAATATCTGAACCTGCATTATTGTTAAAATGAGGCACATTACTTCTAAGTTTAGTTAATTTCACCATTTTGGGTCAAGTTCCGGGCTGGGTCATAATGCATGGTACATTCCAATGATCATTTACACAGGTTCATGATGTTCTAAAAATGGTCTTTGATAAATTCAACCCCTAGATATTTCATGTGTTCAAAGCTGTCATAGTTGGAGTAGTTTCTATCTCAAATTTTGAGCAAATGCTCATTAGTAGTGGTTCCCCATGATCTAATAGTATTTAGCATGAAGATAATATGAAATTCGTGTATTGCCTTAAGAAAAGGAAATTCATGTGTTGCTTCTCATTATGCTGTTCATGACATGCTAAAATTAAGCAGAAGAAAAGATCCTTGCTGAAGACTGGAGAAGTGTCGCATGGTGTATCATTGCACATCTCGTCTTTTCAAATTCTTAATCTTTTGATTTTGTGCATAAGAGACAGCAATTTGCTTCACAAAATATTGATGGGCAAACATCCCCTTTTTATGGTGCACCAAAATCAGACAGAGGGGACCCAATATATTTAGGTTCAAGGTATTGGTCAGGTGACTTAGAAGGTTTATCACGTCCACGTTACTCAATGCATGATGGGGAACAAGCAAATAATGGATCTTCCTTGTCCCCCGCAAGGATGCATCATAATGATCCCAATACTTTTGTTTTTGTGGATGGAAAAGCTGCAGTTATAGATGATACCCGAAGTAGCTTATCAGAACAAACTGGTCCCAGTTCAATTTCTGTCACTTGGGATGGAAAGACACAGATATTGGAGCCAGTGGGTGGGGTGTATGATCGTGATGAGACCCTTGGAACATTTTCTATGAACTTTGACCTTGGTTATGAGGAAATGGGAGCCATTGATTTTGAAACTCCTAGGAAATATGATCATGATGAGACTATACTATCTGGGGACTCTTTCAACAATTTTTCGTGGAGAAACCAAGGAAAGAGGAGCTAATCATTTTGAAAATGCCAAGGAATGTGATTATGAAGACACTTCAGAGACACATCCAACAAACTTTAAAATTGAAACAGAGGAGAGGAGAACTAGTCATTTCAGAGCTGCCAATGGATATGACCGGAATGAGAATCTGGATGTGCTTTCAGGGAATTTTGATGGAGAAACTGAGGAAAGAGGAGTTATTCATCTTCAAAACTGCGAAGGATCATGATTATGCTGACTCATTGGATGTTCAACATGATGAACTTTGCTACAGAAACTGAGGATAGGGTGAGTAATCATCTCAGAGCTGCCAAGGGATGTGATCATGATGCGAATCTGGAGGCACTTTCAATGAATCTTGATACTGCTGAAAGAGGGCCAATTCATTTCAAAGATGCTAAGGAATATGATTGTGCTGACACGTCAGAGACACATCCAGTGGACTTTGACCTGGAAACTGGGTGATGGGGGAACCAGTCATCTTAGAGTTGCCAAGGGATATGGTCATGATGAGACTTTAGAGACACTTTCCATGACTTTCAACGTGGAAACTGAGGACAGGGATGATATTCACTTGAAAATAGCTGGCCAGATGAATATCCATCAGGATAATGAAGAATTCTCAATGCCAGCATCTGTTGATATCCAGCTCGATGGCTCTAAAAGTGAAGCTTTTGGTCAAATGAATGCCCAAATTGGTAATGAAGATGTCCCTATTCCAACCTCTAGTGATTTACAGCGTGATGACGTTGAAAGTGAGACAGACAATTATGTGGATGCACTTAACACAATTGAGTCAGAGTGTGAAACAGACGCAGATGCCCCACCAAAGCAAGAAGTGGAGCACTATTCCAATTCAGATAACAAAGCAGATGTTGGACTGGATATGCTCACAAGAGGGCATTCTTGGAGTCATTCCTCAAATGCTAAATCTCTTAATTCTACAAGCAGTTCTCTAAGTAACGTGTTGTGGTACACTAGGGTTTGATTCTTATCCACTGTTGCCTGAAACTTGTTCTGGAGACAGGGTAACATCGGAGGGTATATCCAACTCAGTACCCTTGGAATCTTGTGCCTTGGTGCACTCTCCTCCAGTCGCTGCTGAACCTCTGAAATCGGGTAATCCACCAGATGTTGATTCATGTGAAATTGGTGATGTCGTTGGTAGTTCAAATGTCAATTCTGCTACAAGCAATATGTCATCTGACTCCAGACAGAAAAGTTTAGGTGTTCGAGTCAGTGATAAGATTACAAATGGTGTTACTTCCATTGAAACTTCCGAGCTACAGAAACCTTCCATTGAAACTTCTAGTGTTACTGCAGTTAAATTTTGGACAAATGGTGGCTTACTAGGACTTCAGCCATCAAAACCTCCCGATTTCAGTGTGCTGAATGTGTCTAGTGAAACTGAGAAGAATAAAGATGACAAAATCGGAAGCACAACCCTAAAACCAGATATTACTGAGAGGACATCCAGAAGTGTTGACGAAGCAGCTGTCCCTGATTGTTCTACACATTGCCAGGATGAAAGAAGGAGTGGGATCTTTATCAAAAAGGCATCATGGTTTTTTCCATCAGCTGATTTAGGAGTCAATCTGCAGAAGTTGAGTGATTCATGTAATCAAAGCTGTATTGATAATTCCCAACATAATGGTAATAGTGAAACCTATGGAATTGTTTTGCCAGTCAGTCCAGATACCGCATATACTAAAGGCAGTCAGGAGAAGAGTAGTACGTCATCTCGCATGTTTGAACTTGGCAATAAGCTGCTTATGAATGGGTTTCATCGAAATCCATCTCTTGAGAAGGATAATAACTCAAATTCTACCAGCTCTCAGAGTGCTGTTGTTTTTGAGCTGAAGAATGGCAGTCAAAATGTTGAAAATCGCACGTTTTCTGGGAGAAGTAAAGATTTGCTGCGATGTGTCTCTCCCTTCGTGTCACCTTCTTCATCGCCACCACTTGGACATATGGAAAATCTCTTTTCAGCCTATCAATGGATTTGAGGATCATAAAATGCAATTGAAATTTCCTGATGGCAGTGTTAGTCATGAAAGTAGCAGAGATATGTTTCCTTCATTTCTAGATGGTGAAGGAGCCTAGTGTACCATTTATACACATTCAGACTTGGATAATGATACAGAAGTAGATCCTCGGCGAATGGGTCAGATTGTCTTAGTCATCAGTCCGATTCAAATTCTGAGCAGTGGGAATCTAGTGGATCTCCCACTAGTAAGGACCATGAGTTGTATGATGCTTTGCGCAGAATTTCATTCACTGAATCAATTTCATTGTCTGGGGATACTGGAGCAGCTGTCCCGGGAGAAGTCAATAACAACTTCAGACCCCAAATTCCTTTAGCCAGAAGTAGTGTGGAACATTCTCAGTCGGGTCACTTATTTGATCTTCCAAGTTTGGATACCCTGCATCCTTCATTCATGGAAAGAAATGATAGTGATCTGAACAGTCTAATACTGAATCACAGTGCTACAAGGAGCCTGATCCTTCACCTCCACCTCTTCCTCCACCACAATGGTGTGGTGTGAAACCACAGGCTGAGTTGGCAGACAACAGACCAGTCGTCATATCTGAGAAAAATAGTTATGCATTTGATCATAAGTTTGGATCTACCATCAGTCAGCAACCAAAGCCCGCCCCACTTAAGCAAGAGCAAATTAGTCAGGTCTTTCTTTCTTTTTTTTTAAAATTGTTTTATTGATTTTTTCTTGTTTGTTCAAACTGTAATGACAATGTGAGTTTAATTTGAGTTTTTATCATGTGATGACACTAAATGGCTTGCCTCTATTAGCATATGCAGCATCCAGAATTGCAGAAAACTAGGCAAAAAGATGTCAAAGATGCTGTTTTCCAGAAGGAAATCTGTCTCTTAGGACGACTTTTTGCATCAGTATCAGGACAAAAGTATGGAGTTTTAACAGCTTTGATCTGAGAGTTTTCAGTTTTTTATTTAAATTTGTGATGTAGATTCATTAAATTGCA
This sequence comes from Cinchona pubescens, assembly GCA_025175665.1. Classification (NCBI taxonomy): domain Eukaryota; kingdom Viridiplantae; phylum Streptophyta; class Magnoliopsida; order Gentianales; family Rubiaceae; genus Cinchona; species Cinchona pubescens. The sequence continues at coordinate 1,223,770 of JANKKI010000030.1, read as the reverse complement.
TAATGAAGGTAGGAGTACGATTGAAGTTCACAATAGAGCTCCAATAGGAATTAATGGAATATTTATTTGTTACCCATAAAGAAAAGAGAGAATCAAGAATAGTAAAAATATAAAAAAGGCACAAGAATTTCCCATGTAAACCAGAATTGTGCATGTGGCTTGCTAAGGATCTTCTATTCGTATCCCGATGGTAGACAAGAAATGGGATGGAAGATCCTATGGTGATTTGGCTCCCTCTTAGTTTCGCTCAATGCACAGTTATGTTATAACACATTGCAAGAATTCCCATTAATGAACTAGATTTTATTGCCTGAAAAAACTTTGTTAACCAAAGATATAAAGGAAATCTAAATGTTTTAGATATCCATTTATCTATTTTCAATAGATTTTGCACCTTTTCTGAAATAATCTTCAAAATCCACCAGAATTGCCGATCCTGATGATTTTTCATCTTTACTTTTGTGGATCAGGTATTGTGCTTCAATTATTTATCATATCATTCAATCTCATCATTCTTGAGTTCTTGGAGACTTGAAAAAGTTTGCCTGAAATTGCATCCACTTATTTTCTTTTCACCTTTTTCTACTTAAATGTGGTTTGATATATATGATTATGTTTTATCCAATAGCATTTATTTTGGATATCTTGGTCTCTTAACCTTGGTTAACAGATACAGTTAAGGTAAAAAAATTTGGTTCATTGATGAAATTTATTGCGCCATGGGTTAATCATCAAAACACGTGTTGACTAATTGAGTGTAGGGCGGGTGTAATGGAGAGTAATGGAGAGGGGCAGGAAAATGTAGGGAAGGGTGTAATGCATTAAGTATATTGTTATACTTACAAGTAGATAACTATGCATTGCTAACTGATCTAACAATTCTATTTAAAACATATAATTGGGAGACATTTCAGATACACTCTTGGGACAATCACCCCATATCAGTTATTCTGCAGGCGCTGAATAATTTTTATGGATGAAGTGTCTGTTAGTTTATGCTGTTCCTTTTTCCTCTTGTTCTGCCTTCATGTTTCAGCTTTGGGAACTTAGTGTGCTAGGAAATAGAAAAGATTGCCCTTTCATTGTCATAATAGGTGTACATTATGAAGTTTTTATTGAAGAGAACATTGAAACTTGTTCATTTTCCTAACATGAATTATTACTGATCTCTACCATCATAATAGGTGTACATTATAAAGTTTTGATTGGAGAGAACATTGAAAGTTGTTCATTTTCTTAACATGAATTTTTGCTGATCTGTACCTTCTTTGCCATATGATTCCAGTCATTTAGTCTCAGACGAACTGTGACAGCAAAGCCAACAGCCACAACAGTCCTGCCAACAAGTATCCAGGTTACTGCAATTCTGAAGAAGGCAAATGAAATTCGCCAGGTTCTTCACATTTTTCTTGGATTTTTAAGGCTTCTCTACTTCCCCCCCCCCCTCTCGGGAATGCTTCTCTCTACTTCACATGTCAAATATCCTCCAGAAAAGATGGAGGATATGGACTGGAATGCACACACTCTGAACTTACTTCCACAAGTTGCCTTAGCCTATATGTATAGTCTCTTACCTCATTAATTGTTCTTATTCAGGCTGTTGGAAGTGATGGGGAAGATGATAATTGGAGTGAAACTTGAGTCTTCCAAAGGCTTTATTCGTCTGTCCTACAAAACCCATAACCTAGTTTAGATTTCCGTGTTAGGTGAGGCTGTAATATGTTTATCAGTGCATGTGAATAGACGTCATGATTTTTGTATTTTGTTTGTCATTGCATCTTTATTATTATAATTGATGCAATTGATGGCTCAAGTTTAGGTTGTAAACATTAGCTAACTATTACTTCTTGCAATGTATTAATTACCAGAGCCATATTAGCTATACATAAAAACCTGAAAATGACACTGCAATTTCAGGATCCCATTAATTTACATCTGCGGTTTCTCCTCTAAGTCGTTTAACACCAGTTCTGTCATTCAGCTAGATGAACACCAGTTGGGCCATGGATGATATGCTTTCGGTCGATACAGCATCAATGTCTCAAGGAATTATCATATGCTATTGGTGCATGAAGACAATTGATTACATGCAACGAAGAAACAATGTACTGAAATAGGTCATTCTAGGGTAGAAGTGATAAGGTTTTCCCAGTAACTAACGGGAGAAACCTACTGAATTGGGTGATCCACTTTTTGACAAAATAGAGTCATATTTCCTTAATTAGTGGGTTACCCATTCTAAATATGAGTCTTTCGTTAGCTCTAGAGCACCAAATAGGCTAATGACCACCGGGTAAAAGTAGATAGTAAAGGTATACCATCAGAAATTTTCGGCATTAATATGAAGTTCACGTAATACTGTGAACGCCTGCTTAGGTTATTCTCAGGTCTCGTTACAATCATGTAGCAGCCTTTTAAATTTTGTTTATTTTACGGTCATATCATCTTTAGTTCTATTCTTCTGTTGATTGAATTTAGACATGACAGTAAATTAGAAGAATTGGGTTCATTTCAGAGAAACAACTGAAAAAGAAGTATGACAAATATTTCAATTGGATGCCGTTAGAAATTAATGAAGCTAAGATGGATTTTTAATTGACCCTAAATATTATCTCTTCTTAATTTGTACCCTATAATATACATAGTTGACCTAATTTCCACAGGACACGTTAATTTGCTTTTTTATATTTCCCCCCAAAAAGTACACATTAAGTTGATTATCTTGCCAGTTCTCTTAAGCAAGAATCAAGGTAAAAGACCATAACAAAATTAAGGAACAATAGGTTGACTTGAACTGTTGCTTTGCTGGTCAGCTCATTTGAAAGTCATTCAAATCCCTAACCAATGATTTTTTGAGCTAAAAAATAGGACTACTAATAAGTACATTTGCAACTTGCTGCCAGCTTTTACCAATTGTCTGCATCAGCGTAGACAAAGCATAAACAAACAGTCTCCTATAAAATTTTATATGTGCGTTCAAGTAATGTCTCTTATACCTTAATTTATGAACGGATGACATGAATTGACCTTAAAATAGCACAACTTTTTCGTAGAACAACCTTAGTTTTCTGTACCCTCTGAACTATAGAAAAATAGAAAATACACTTTACCCTCATCCACATTATTCATTCTTTAAAAATTTTAAAATTAACAAGATAATCTAGTTAAATAACTTAAATATCCTTAGTATTATATTTTGATTTTTGTATTTAAATTTTGATAATGATGTGATATTTATTTAAAAATAATGAAAAATAAATTATGTAATATAATCAATATCAATATATTTCTTGGTCAAATTTTTAAATTTTGTTATTTTCTTATCATGTATTATTTCAAATTTGAATGTTTAATTATAATGGTAAAACAATTTCTAAATGAGCTAATTTTCTATTAAAAATGCTTCTTTAAAGGTATTGTTTGACAATAGAAAATTCAGCTCATTTAGAAATTGTTTTACCATTTAATTAAACATTCATAATTTTAAATAATTGGTTAAACTTGTGCAAATTGTATGTCAAATATAATTCAACATTTTATAACATTTTCACTCCCTAATTATTTTGTTATTATATTTTATTATAATATTAGTTTGTTATCATATTTTATTTTTTCTAATTCTTTTATAAGTATTGCACATCAAAATTAAATACATGAAAATCAAAATATAATACTAAATATATTGAAAATTATTTAATTTGATATTATAAATTTTTTAAAGGATGAATCATACGAATGGGGATAAAGTATAATTCTTTTAGTTCAAGGGATAACGTGTAATTACTTGCCTAATTTAGAGAGGCAAAGTGTCATTAACCCTTTTCTATATATAGAACCCATAAACTATAAAACGAAGTTTTGGGTTTGGGTCCCTTCCAGCACGATATTTGAAAACATTTGCATCGTCATGAATTGTCAGACACTTTTTAATTTAATAAGTTATTGATTAATCTTTGTTACATTGATAGTGTCGAAATTTTTTAAAATAGATAAATAATTATTTTTATACATGTAAGACGCATAAAAAATTATGCATAAAAAATTTTCGTTATAGAAAGATTTACTTATTAGGTTTTTAAAAGACTAAAAGTTTCAATGTTGACTAGAAGTAGGATCCTGTCAAATACAAAATAGGATACATAAAAACTAGTCTTCTGGCAAGAAGTATACGATGGCTTAGTTGCATCCATTTGATACCCAAATAAAAATAAATAAAAGAGACATCAATCAACAACACTTGCATGCTACTAATTACTAGTTGCATGTTTAGTGAATTGCTGCAATTCAAGTGACCTTTGAACAACACAATGGACAAAAAGTCGTGCTACTAATTACTAGTAGTTCGAGTTCTGCAAAAGATTCTGCCAAATTGAGCCTTTTATTTTATTTTATTTTTTTGACGAATTATTAGGTTAATTAATTCTAAAATTCAATCCGATAAGGAAAGACAATTTCCAGTTTATGCCTTCCAGCTATGCCAGATGATAAGGTTTAATTTAGGATGATCTTTAGTGATCCTTCCCAGTTCTCGTCCTTTAGCATAAACAGCTATATGATGATCCGTATTCTAATGGAAGTGTGTGGATTTGGATTATAGTTCAGTATTACATTCTAAGCAATTTTTTTTTTATAACCCGCTTTAACAACTTTTTTCAAATCTTCGTGTACAGTTAAAATATTTGTACCTAATACAGATAATCACTTTGCGAAAAGTGCAAGATTATCCGATTTTGTCGTATTAATATTTGACAAGAATAAAACACAAAAATAGGAACAAATGAATGGTCGTCCGGATAGAACATATGAACCCAGTGAACCCACTTTGTTCTTATACCTTTGTAGGCTTATGGGTTGAAGATAATCCATTTTTTTTTTTTTTTTTTAACTTTCTCCCTATAGTATAAAAAAAAAAAAAAAAAAAAGAATGTAATACTGTACTATAATCAGATGCATGGATCCGGAGCAGAGAGCTTAAGAGCTTACTGCTTAGTGCTACTAAGGTGTGGGAGCCTTTATGACTATTTTTTTTAATATTTTTTTTATTAAAGAAGATTTGGACGGTGTTCACTTACACCTTGTTCACTCGATACGTTATGATTAATTGACATAACATTTGCAAGATGCAATTATCCAAAATTAATTAACTGCTGAAGAATTATGTTAGACAAATAGTAAATTTTAATTTGAGATGATTCGAAGACAGATTTAACATTCTAAATTAGATAAATTTGTAATGAATTTTTTTTATATACAAATATGGGAGGATTATCCTTTCGGGCTATTTTTCTTGAATTAATAAAAAAATATACATAAACCAACTTTAAATCACAGCCTAGATATTTTTATACAATTAGTAATTTCTTTACAAAGTTAATGGGCTAAACACTTTTTAAATTAATGTAAAATATTGCGATTAAAACTTGACTATTTTTTTATCCAATAACAATCCAAGAATTCTACAAAGAAGGAAAAAAAATCCAAACTTGAAAAGAACTAATAAATGTAAATAAACAAACTCATACAAAATAATACATTATCATTATGTGTCCTAAAGTAACAAGGGTAAAATTGTCAAAATAAATTATTTAATAATTTCTTTTGTGACTTGGGCTGACATGTTACAGTAAATCAAAAGTTAGGGAAGGATTTGTAAGATTTTTGAAAGTTCATGTGTGTCAGGTAATAATAGTATAAAATTTAGGGGAGAGACAGGGTCTATGATTCAATTCTTATTAAGAATAAGATGTTATATTCAGACACTTTTTCTTTTTACTTTTACACCTTTTTTTCATTTTTTAATTAGCACGGCATGGTCACTCAAAAAGGAGATGTAAATATTATTTCCCTACATTCATGGCAAAATAATACCATAAATCTATGAATTTTGATGCATGGACCTTGGACATTTTTTATTGAGACTAGTTACTTTTATGTCATTTTGGGTGTCTTAGTTCTTGTTTCCAAGTTTCAACCATTTAATATGGGTTGAAATCACTGCATTTAAACAAGTTAATCAACAAATTAATTAAATTTAAGAAGTGGGGAAGACTTTCTACTTTATTTTGATTAACTAAAAGCAACTTGACCATTATCCACAGAAGCAAGCAACATCAACAAAAACTTTCCAACACATCCAATATGCTTTTTGAAATTTAATAATGTTGTTTTATCGGAGACAATATAATAATGTTGTTCATAACAGATATTTTGGCAAAAGTTATCAGGGCACCCAATATTTTCTATCATCCCCTGCCTAACATTCATCAGTGTAAATATCATCATGGACCTTCAAGTAGAATTAATATAACCACGAGCGCCTCAATCCCAATTATAAAAGAAAAAGAATTATCCATTAAACAAGAACCTTACTCGTCACTGCTTATCTTTTGGTTTCATCAAATTCTACTTATAAAGTGACGGCATTTAATCTACTCAAACACTATAAGTAGGCTAAGATTATGTTAAAGTAGCACACTGTTTCTCTTAGAATCCGAATTTAGTGATTCACACAAAGTCATGCTAATGCATCGGCATGACTCAGTAACAATAGATTAATGGGTTTCATGGTTTATACGATAAATAAAGTGATTAGACAATCAAAATGTTTAGAATTTATTTTTACTACCATCAATCTCTTGTTTGGCGATATGTAAGTATTGCGATAAGTAGATGAAATACTTGTCCATTTAAAAACCTATAGAAAGAGAGGTAATTTACTTTTTTGAACTTTTTTATTACCAAAAAACTAAAAATAAAAAATAATTCCTAACAATAAGAATTTCAAATTAAGGATTAGAATTTTGTTAGTTTTGAATTAGTCGAACGTGTGTGTCGAAGGTATTACTAGAAAGATACAGAAATTGAATCTAAAGATTCACATTGGAACTAAAAAATTTTTAACCTGGAATATAGCCATCCTGTGATTTTTAAAATAAAAAAATATTTAAATAAACTTTAAGGATAACTCTTGGATGAGTTTTAAATTTAGGGGAAGAGTGTATAAAAGATAAGGGGAGAATTTGATGGATAGAAATGAGTGAATAGACATCTTTGTGAAATTACGATATTGTTCACAAACCTAATTTTCTATAGCCATTGCTTGGCTCCATTCTTGTTACCAGGACCGTAGTTTTATAAATTCTATAACAAAAATTGAAATAGGGTGGGGCAACCATACCCGAGAGGCAAGGAACCAGTCTAAATGCATCCGTATCAGTTTGAGTCTACTTTTCTAGGTTATTTTTTTGATTAAAGACGACTCTAAAAGTACCCTAAGGAAAAAAGTAAATGTCTTTCCAACTAAAGAATGAAAATGCTTATTGTTTATCATGATTTTTTATTGGGAAAAAGTCATTGCGAATGAGGCTGCTTTGGTGTTAAATCAAATAAAGTGACACTTTATTAAAGTAAATCCCATACATATCAAGCTCTCTATCCCCTCTCTACTTTGATTTGCAATATTTTGCAACTGAAAGCTACCTGGACCACAACATATAATTTTAAGTGGGGAAAGGTGACAACAAAGTCATCATCAAATCCATAGATGCACCAAAAGAGAAGACCTGAAGCCAAAAGGAATGTAGCATTACCATAACAAGCATCCACCTTTTAGGATCAATTCTCCCTTTTCAGTCACTATTAAACTGTCGTATGTCACATATGTCTAACAAGTAGCCTTCTTTTCGTGCATAGATAATTTGATTATACATGTACTGTCTAGAAATATGAATGGAATTCACCAGACAGAATTAGCTTCGACAACCGCTTTTCTTTTCCTCCCACATTTTTTCTCTGTTGGTGCCTCAGTTTTTACCATCATAACTTTGTGATTGGTCTATGATTCTTATTTCAATAAATTTCAATTGAACAATGAAGAAAAATATACTCACACATCCAAAAAATTGCTTGTTATTTGTATTTATACTGTAACTCCGATGATTACAGTGTACAATTCAAATTATCTATAAAATAAATACAAAATCTAATGAACATAACTATACAAAAGATAAATTACAATAATTGACAAAATTTTAAATAGTTAAAATCCTCCGATGAGTTTCAGAATATAGGCACAAATTGGACATTTAAGATTGATGAAAATGATCAACAGAAAGATGCTTGGTAAAAGTATCAACAATATGTTCATCTATAGGACGATGAGAAGCTTGAAGATGCCCAAAAGCAACTTTTTGATGAACAAAGTGTAAATACTATGGAGGTGTGGAGGTTGTTGTCCTTGAATGAAATAAATTCTGGATTTTTAGATATGTAGATGGCACCAATATTATACAAGATACTTGAATAGGTGAGAGAAGTGACACTTGTAATTCACGTAACAAATTTTCTATTCAAGTAAACTCATCATGGCTACAAAAAGAGCCTGATATTTTGCACTTCTGTACTGGAACGAGTTATTTTTGGTTGCTTTTTCGCAAGTTAGGATACTTTCGACTAAAGAAAATGCAGTATCCTAATGCTGAATACGGGTGTCAAGACAACCTGCCCATTATGAGTCAGAATAAAGGATCAACGATGATTTTGTAGATTTGCACAAGGAGAGCCCAATGTCAAAGACTACCAAATAAATATTTGAAACTTCAAGTTTTGCCCGTTGGAGATGACGAGTACAAGTTAATGCACATGTTGGGATGCCGTATTCACAAAAAAGGGACATATGATAGTGTAAATTGTAAATAGTGAAGTGCTCCAGTTAAATTGTGGAATACTTGAGGATGGGAGAGAAGATTTCCATCTTTGAAACTCTAGTTTTATTTGGGAGATAATGGAATACGGATGGATTTGCAATTAAGCATAAATATCATGCTTGCTGAGAAGATCACTAATATATTTTTATGACATAGAAAACAGCTTGAAGTTGTTTGCATATTTTTATTCCTAGAAAATAATGTAGCAGCCAATCTGTCATGGAAAATTTAGTCTGCAAGGTTTGAATAAAGATCTTAATTTTCTTAGCTGAAGACCCTAAGTGCTTTTCAGATAAAAAACCAAAAGAATTGCATACAATTTTCTTTGTTGAAAACCCTAATAAAAAAAATTAGAAAACCGGTGAAACAAAACTCTTGGAACTTATTTTAATTTATACAAAACTTTCTCGAGAAGACATACATGACCATAGGAATGAAAATGGACAAAACTAAGGGATTGTTTCATGCAAACCATTTTTCAGTGATTTGATTCTGGAAAATCATTTTTTTTACCTCAAATCATCGAGCAGGACAATTGTTTTATAATGCAATATATAAAACAAGTCGAATTATTGAATGCTTAACAATAGGAGAAAAGTTTTGACCAGAATCAATCCTTATATGTTGTTGGGTTAAAAGTAGGAGAAAAGTTTTGATCAGAATCAATCCTTACTTGTTTGAACCCTAATCAACCAAACGGGTTTTGAATTTAGCAACTGATCCATCGAGATTTAACTTACTTCAATAAATTCATTTATTAACAATAAGATTTTGAGATGGGTGCGAAGAAACCAAATCTCAAGTCTGGTTATGCAATATAGTATATTCATCAGTGCAGTCTGGTTATGTAGTAGAGCATTATATTCATCACTCAAAAAAGTCAAAAAAATTTTTTCTCTCCCAATAACATGACCTCTTTCCTGTTGAGCATCTATTTCTCTTGTTCTCAATATCACTGCAACAAATAACGTAGGCAATTACCTAGGCTTCTCTAATTCACAACCATGCAAATTCAAAAACTTTCCACTTCATCCTTGAGAAAGTATAGAACAAATTAAAGAGGTAGAAAGCAAAAATGGTCTCTGAAGAAGCTAGAAATAGATTCTAGGAGGAGAGAGAAAGTGGAAGACTGAATATCACTTGCATACAAGATTGGTGTGAGTTTCGATCCCTTTTAGTAGCACCCAAACCCCTTATTTATAGATGTACATAAGGAGGCATAAGGCTATCTCTATGCTAGTTCAGCTGAAGCTGAATTACATAATTACCTTTAATAAGGCTGCCACGTAGGCACTTATAGAACAATTTAGGTAAGATGCTATGTGTCACTAATCCACATCATCAATAGTCCCCCTGGCTTGGTGCTGAGCCTCACGGATAGGAGCCGAGCCGAAAACGACTGTTCGCAGTCCCCAATCGATGACAGTACCAAAACTTTTATATTGAGTCGAGGTGCAAAACTTTGGAGCGCTCTCGTACCTGTCATTGCCGATCCGAGGTCGTAAATGACCCCTTGGGATCCTCGGCAAGGCATAACTGCAACGTTAACTCGTGGGTGACGTTTTCGTTGAGTCCTTGCTATTGAAAAGGAGTTTATAACTCACAGGATCATTTGCTCCGATAGGGGAGTGCAAAATGCCTCGGTTTTCAATGATAACGCCTCATTTTTCCCTCCAAAATGCCTCGCTTTTCACGCCATAACGCCTCGCTTTTCCCACCTAAACGCTTTTTTTCATTTCAAAACCGCCAGTTTTTCCCCCCAGAACCAGGAACATTCTGGAAGACTGCTTCCTATTTATAGCCCCCCCTTCTTTCTCAAATTTTTTCTTTCCCTTACTCATTTTACTTCATTCCTCCAACTCACAACTATTTCCTTCCTTCAACTCATTCTTCACTCCACACTATCTTTCGCTCTTTTACTCCCTAAAATCTCACATACTCCCCAATCTTCCCTTTCCTTCATCCTCCTGTCCCTCTTTCCTCCGGCCTCAACCGTCGCTGTCCTCCGACCGCTGCTCAACGCCACCACCGGACACCACTAGAAGTCCCCCAAAAACTTCACAGGTGTTTCAAAGAGAAGATCATGGCATCTACGTACTGAAGGTCCCACTTCGTCTCATGGGGAAGGGGGAACCGGCCCCCGTATTTATCATTTGATAGAATGCTAAATCCTTTCGACCAAGCCCTTCTATTTGAAGTGCCCTGTCTCTTATACACATCTAGATGTGTATAAGAGACAGGTTCAAAACCAGGAGGAGGCAGGTGGCCTCCAAACTCAAAATGTATCAAACTTTTTCGACCTCAAGGATATCAAAATTCTCTGGTTACATTATTTTCCAAGAACGTGCACATCAAACTCCCTACCCCCGAGGAACGAGGCCACCTGCCTCCTCCTGGTTACTTAACAGTCTACCAGGAACAACTCGAGGAGGGGCTGAGGCTCCCAATAGCGCCGTTCCTCGTCAACCTTTCCAACCACTGGGATATTAGCATATCGTAGCTGACCCCAAACGCACTTTCCCATTGTCGGCTTCACCTTTCTATGTAGATTACACAACATCCTCCTTTCTTTAGACACCTTTAGGATGATGCTGAAATTATCCCCTACAAAGGGATTCTTTTACATCTCTCCCCAAATCCCGGGCAAACAGCTCACTTCGGGTAACCCCTCATCCATTCACAACTGAAAAAAGTCATTCTTTTTTATCCAATACCTCGACCCTCCAATGCCCCGGGGTCAGTGGAACTTTGTCAAAGAAAATCTTAAAAATAAAAACGCCTTTTCCCCTGAGAGCCATCCACACCCAGAGGCTGTCTCTTATACACATCTAGATGTGTATAAGAGACAGGTGTAGAGCTCACACCTTGGGCTATTATTGGATTCGACGAGCCTCCGGGCGTGGATGGAGTCCAGGGGCTGTCTCTTGACCTTGTTGAGGGTCTAGATGTGTATAAGGACATATCATGATCTAGATGTGTATTTTATGTAGTTATTATTATTATCATTATATTTTTTCTCGATCTTTCATCTTATGCAGAGCTCGGAGCATTTCTCAGGGGGTTGGTGTCTACCACTCTTGCCACTGGTTCAGGCACTTCAAACCAGCCCTCCTCATCAACAAGCGGATCTTCATCCGCTACCACAAACACTCCTTCGGGGAGTGCCGAGGCTACACCTTCAACCTCCGCTCTCCTGAATCAATCCGAGGCCTTCAGTTCGCCGGAGAGGTAACTCTAGCTCTTCGGCCTACCGAGCCGAACAGAGCCGATTCGGGTTACAAGAAAAAGAACAAGGAAGGCTGCTGGCCTCAGGGAGAGCCCCTCCTCAGCAATGACCTCTCCTCAGCGCCATCGCCTCCGAGGCCCTCCGTTCTAGTAGTGAGGGTAAGGACCCTAGGGACAGCCTCTGGAAATGTCCCCTTATCAAAACAACTTATCACCTCATCTGTCTCTTATACACATCTAGATTCATAAGAGACAGACGGACAGCCTTTACCAGTCAAGAGCTAATACTTTACTTTTTTTGTAGGTGATAGAAAATACACTCCCGAGGAGGAGAAGAAATCTACAGAGTCACAGGATGTGCCTGGGGTCGGCTGTCCGTCGACCCTTTTCTAGTTTCCCTCATCTCGGGGAGCACTGATCTCTGACCCACCCCACCGATCGACATAAATGATCAGGCTCAATTCCCGAGAATGGCTCGGGAGCAGACAAAAATGGTGGCATTGCCTCAGGATGTAGCCTATGTTAAGAGGCTCACCCCTCAACAGAGGCTGGATGACCTTCACGCGCTTTGATCAAATACACCTAACTAACCCTTCTTGAAATTCTAACTTTTTTGCACCTTGTACTTCAACTTATACCAAATCATTTTGCCTTTTAGAGTTAACAATTACAATTTTGCTAGTCATCGCAGATCGGGAATTCTCCTTCAACTCTGCTGTTAACTCTATGAAGCAAGAGTTGGCTCATTCGAAATAAGTTGAGTATGTTCAGGCAGTGAAGGATGTGCTGTCAATGTGCTCAACGAGATAAAATGCAATACAAATGATTGAGGGTTGAGGCTTAGCAGTCTCCCCTCAAGGGCAAAGGCTTAGTAGCCCCCCCAAGCAAGCCAAGCTAGAGAGAAGACCCTTGAAGTCGATGTTGGCGATCGTGACAAGAAGATCACAGATCTGGAGCAAAGGGTTCTTTAGATTCAAGAAGAAGCTCAGCTGGCCGAGGCAAAATTCACTTTTCTGGAGGTGGAGTTGCGGATCGAAGGCAAGAATCAATTCGTGGCTTCGATCGAAGCAGAAAAGATGCTAAAGGAGTTTACAAAAAAGGTCTTCTGTAATGGAGCATCTAGATACTTAGGCTGATATAATTTTGTTGTAATAGTTAGGATTTTTCAATGAAATTCTTAAACTTTGAGAACTTTTTCTTGTCAATAGGAGGCCCGACTTTTCCTTGCTTCTGGCCTTATAATTGTCTTTCAGTTTTTTTATTTCCTGCATTTAAAACAAAAGTTTTATGATATAAGCAGGTAACAAACTTTCAACTCTTAACAATTCTAACATGTGTTGTGTAAGACTTCCTTTCATTTTGAACTTAGGCCTTGTTTAGACCCTTCTGAGCTTAGGCAAAAGGATTAAACAAAGGCTCCTTATGACAGCCTTAGCCATTTAATTTGAGTCAGACCTTTCAGATCCAAGCCCCAACCCTCAGAGATACAGATCCGGGTTGGAGCAGCTCGAATTTGTTTTATGTTTGAACCGAGCCTCTGAGGGTTGGTGCACCTTGTTTTTGCTTGGGTGGGCTACTAAGCCTCTACCCTTGAGGGGGGACTGCTAAGTCTCAGCCTTGAATCATTTGCTTTTTTGTTAAACTGGATCTGAACCTCTGAGGGTTGGAGCTTATCGACATCTGTCATGTGTATAAGAGACAGAACCTCTGAGGGATTGGCGCAGCTTGTTTTTGCTTGGGGGGCAAGCAAAAGCAAGCTGCTTGTATAAGCAGGTTCAACCCTCAGAGCCCTCAATGACCCGAAGTGCGTTTGGGGTGAGCTGGATATGCTCCAACCCTCAGAGGTTCAGATCCAGTTTAACAAAAAAGCAAATGATTTGACCGAACCTCTGAGGATTATACGCAACTTAATTTGTGCTTGGGGGGCTACTAAGCCTTAATGGCCCTTGATTAGAGAAGTATTGTATCCCACCTGACTTTGCTTTTTTGTGCAAATGGATCCGAACCTCTGAGGTTTGGAGCAGCTCGAACATCTATCATACATTGCCTTGACCGAACCTTTGAGGGTTGGCCCGCTTGATTTTGGTTGGGGGGGCTACTAAGCCTCTGCCCTTGAGGGGGGACTGCTAAGCCTCAGCCCTCAATCATACTTTTTTGTTGAACTGGATCCGAACCTTTGAGGGTTGTAGTAGCTCGAACATCTGTCATTTGAGAAGGGACTTTTGTTACATTCTTTGATAATATTTCTTCAAGTTTACAATGTTCCACATTCTGGGAACAGGATCCCCTCTCATATCAACCAACTTGTAATAGCCCGAGGTGTGAGCTTCTATTACACGATAGGGTCCTTCCCAATTTGGATCTAACTTTGTAGTCTCGTCTGCACACATTGCTTCATTCTTCTGAAGCACCAAATCTCTGGGCTGCAGATACCGATGTTTGACTCTGGCGTTGTAGTGTTTAGCCATAACTTGCTTGTACTTGGCTTCCTGGATGGATGCATCCAACCTCTTTTCCTCAAGTAGATCCAAGTTAGCTCGTAGGGCCTCATCATTTAATTGTCAAAGCGCACAAGGACACTCTAGCTGAGGGTAGCCTAATCTCCGCAGGAATAACAGCCTCGGACCAGTAGGTGAAGCTGACGGAGTGTTTTCGTTTGCCGTTCGAGGTGTGGTCCTGTATGCCCATAAGACACTAGGCAATTCCTCAGTCCAAGCGCCCTTGGCTCGTTCAAGTCGAGTCTTGAATCCCGTCAGTAGGGTTCGGTTGCACACTTCAGTCTGTCCATTTACTTACGGATGAGCGACCGAGGTAAAGTGTTGTTTGATGCTAAGGTTAGCCCAGAAGCTCTTGAAAGGCTCTTCTTCAAATTGCTTCCCATTATCAGAAATGAGCACAGCAGGGATACCGAACCGGCAAATAATACTTTTCCAAAAGAATTTTTCTATTGCTTTTCTCGATATCGAAGCCAAGGGCTCTTATCGATCTATTTGGTGAAGTAGTCAACCGCCACTACTAAGAACTCAAGCTTGCGTAACCCTCTGGGAAGTGGAACCAAGATGTCAATTTCCCAGTGCATCCTTGAGCAAATGGCCATGGGCTCTGAATTGGGACCATGTCTGATCTGGGTCTTCGGGGTATTGGCGGGTGTATTTGATATTGATGACACCTTCGTACCAAGGTGTTTGCGTCAGAATATAAGGTCGGCCAGTAATACCCAGTTAACAAAACTTTTTCGAGCTAAGTTCCGAGGATCGACGTGAGACTTTCGCATATGCCCTCGTGCACATCACGTAAAACATAGTTAGCTTCGTATGGCGTGAGGCACCTCAACAGGGGGCACAAGTATGCCTTTTTATACAAGATTCTATCAATAAGCGTATACTTGGCGGCTCTGTATTTGATCTTTCTAGCTTCAGCCGGATCTTTGGGAAGCTTCTCATTATTCAAATAATGTATTATTGGTTCCATCCAACCGAGATTTGGTTGGACACAAGAATTCTTTCAGAGAAGTCAACAGACCTACGCTCTCACAGTTCTACCAAAATCTCTTTCGTTATATGCGAGTATATTATCGACATTCTTGAGAGCATATCGGGAGTGTTTCTTGTTCGGGCAATCTTAATAATGTCCACCTTTTTAAATTTTCCAATCCAACTTTTTACCTCGGTTAAACACTTTTTCAAAATCACGTCTCGAGCATCGTAATTTTCCAGGCTTTGATTCACAACCAGCTAAAAATCTAAACGTATCTTTAAGGTTCGAGCTCCCATCCGGTGGGCCATTTCCATCCCGCAGATGAGGGCCTTATACTCAGCTTCGTTGTTTGTTGCTTTGAATTCGAACCTCAGGGCATAAGTGAGATAGTCCCCTTCTGGGGATCGATTATTATCCCTGTCCCGGCTCCGGATTCGCAGAAGCTTCATCAACATGAAACTCCCATGGGAGATCTTCTCTCATTTTTTGTTCTTTTACTGGGTCAGTCACCGTGATGATGTCAACCTTTTCGATATCACAGCTTTCTGTAATGAAATCTGCGAAAGCCTGAGATTTGATTGTTGTCTGAGGCCTGAACTCTATGTCAAATTCGAACAACTCCACGAGACCACTTTAGCATTCTGCCCGAAACATCTGGCTTAGTTAAGATATTTTTCAAAGGAAGGTTGGTTAAAATAATTATCTTGTGACCATGAAAATAAGGCTTTAGCTTCCGAGCCGACACCACCAACGAGAAGGCAACCTTCTCAATCAGGGTGTAGTTTCTTTCAGGACCTTGAAACACTGTGCTTATAAAATATACAGGGCATTGGTTTCCCTGTTCATCCTGCCTCAAAAGAACCGAGCTGACTACCAATTCAGTGATTGAGATATACAGGTATAGCGGTTCTCTTTTTTGTAGAGATGCGAGTTTCGGAAAGTTGCCCAAGTATTCTTTAAGCTCTTCAAAGGCTTTACGAGCTTCTCCTGTCCATTGAAAGCCCTCAGTCTCCTTTATGAGTCGGAAGAACGGCAAGCCTCTTTCTGCTGATTTGGACTGAAATTGATTCAAGGCTGCCATTCTATCGGTGGGAGTTTTCATATTAATTATAACTTGCACCTTTTCAGGGTTAGCCTCAACTTCCCTGGTGAGAGACGATGAATCCCAAGAATTTTCTCGAGGGGACCCCGAATGTACATTTTTTGGGATTCAACCTCATTTGGATAGATCTTAATGTTTCAAATGTTTCCCTGAGATCTTTCAGAGTTTCCTCATAGGTTCAGCTCTTGACCACCATGTCATCAATATATATCTCCATGTTTCATCTTATTTGGGACTTGATGGTTTTATTGATGAGGCTTTGATATGCAGCTCAAGGTATACTTGAGTCTGAAGGGCATCGTAGTGTAGCAGTACGCGCCTCGGTCAGTGATAAAAGAGATTTTTTTTCATCTTTTTTAGCCATGTATATTTGATGGTAGCCCTTGAATGTATCTAAAAAGTACAAAATATAAAATTCAACAAATGAATCTACTACTGTATCGATCTGGGGGTACGGATAACTGTTATTTGGACAGGCTTTATAAGATCAGTAAAATTTTGGTACATTCGCCAAGAAGAATCTTGTTTTGTTACAAGGACTGGATTACAAAGGAGTCAGGTGGGATACAATACTTCTCTAATCAATCTGGCCATTAAGATTTTATCCATCTCGGCTTTGATTATTAAACTACTCTCTGGATCGAAGAGACGCTTCTTCTGCTTCACTGGTTTGTATGCCGGGTCCACTCTGAGTTTATGCTAGATTATTTCCTGAGGGACGCATTGCATGTCTTTGACGATCTAGGCGAACACGTCCTTGTACTTGGTTAAAAGCCTGAAGAGAAGGGCTTTAAAGTCTGCGGGAGGGTAGCACAGATCTTAATTTTTTGATCAGGGAGGCTCGGATCTAGTGATACTTCCTCAATTTGAACCTCGTCTTGGAGCTCAATTTTTGCTTTGCCCTTATCCTGGGCTCGGGAGGTTCGGAAATTTCAGTAACTCCTAGCCTAGGCAGCACATTCTCTTCCCCCTCCCTCTGACTTATCAAAGGCTCTTCGAAGCCATCCCAGGTGGATGAGGCATCAAAGGCTTGCAAGTAAGCCTTGTCAGCAATGGACATCGTTTGCGACTGCTAGGATAGCAAGGACATCATTTAGCAGGCTCGAGCCTCCTGTTGGCTGCCAATGACTGTTTCTTTAGATCCATCCCTCAACTTAAATTTTATTGTAATATGGAACACGGAAGGAATGATTCTGTAGGTGTATTGCGTGGGTCGGCCCAAGATCATATTGTAGGAGTTGTCTCCTTTGACAATGACAAAATTGTTCATCTCAATTCTGTGCTTCGAGAGAGCTCCAAGATACAATGGAAGCATTATCTGTCTTTCAGGCGCGATCAAGTCTCCAGTGAAACCAACCAATGGAGTCTTGAAAGATTTTATCAAAGAAGCGTCCATATATATTTTGACCCAAACGTCCCAAAAGATTATGTCCGCCAAACTTCCGGTGTCGATGAACATATAGTGCATTTCATATCCAGTCACATTTACGTTAATTATCACTCGGTCATTGTGTGGCATTCGACTTGGAGCAGGGTCCTTGAAGGTGTATCCGAGGCTTATGAATGGCTTCAGTCGCTTCTCCCGATCGTCGCCTGAAAGAATGTTTCGGGCATATTTTTTCCTTGCATTGTTTGAGTCTCTAGTTGCCGGTTATCCGGCTATTGTGTTTATCACCCCAACTACAAGGATTTGTTCATCTTGATTTGTCGGGAGATTATTTCTGTTCTGGCCGCCTCAGATCTGTTGACAAGACAGCGGGCGAGGTTGCGCCGAATTCTTTGGTCTGTAGTGTTTCTTTGGAACTCTGTTGCAGTTCGGCAGGTGAACTACTGCAAGTGTCCTTCTTGACTGGCCTTCTCGATCTCAACCTTCAGGTGGTTGCATGTCTCGGTATCATGGCCTTGTTGACCATGAAAAGCGCAATACTTTGCCCTGTATCTTTTGTTCGAGACTGACACCATTCGAGGGGTGGCTCTAAGAGGCATTGTACTTGGTACAAAATTTTTCTCCTCGATGCATTGAGAGGTATGAAGTCAGCATTGAAATGGCTCCTTGTTCGCGAGGGTCGATTCTCGATATTGTTGCCCGAGTAGACCACCCGAACTTCGCCAACGGTGTGGCTCTGGAACAGCTCAACCTGTCAGCGGGCCTCATGCTAAAGAGGATGAGGGGTTCAGAGTCTTTAGGACACATTCTCTTTGTGTATCATAAACAGGAGTCTTTTTGTCCTATTTGACTCTTCGCCTTGTATGAACTCCGATGCTCTTTCTGGGAGTCAGAATAAGAGCTCGACATCCTTTTGGCAAGCTCGGTGTTGAAGTTGCATAGTTGGATACTACTGCAAAAAGTAGCCACCAGAATTTTTTCATCAACAATTTTTATTTGGACCACCTCATCATTGAAGTGGTCCACAAATTTATTAAGCGACTCATCGGACCTCTGCTGAATATTCATGAGGTGCGACGTGTCCTTTTACAATATTGATTTAGCCTGTCTCTTGGCCAAGGAAGGACTTCTCCAGGTCGTTGAACAGTGGCGATTGAGTTTGTCGACAACTCCTGGAACTACTTCTGTGCCAGACCTCAAAAAGTAGTGGCAAACAACTTGCAGCGGGTCGCGTCACTGAAGTAGCCATAAAGGCTAGTGATCGCTACCACGTGCTGCAGGTGATCTGACGGATCAAATTCTACCTTGTAGCGGTCTAGGTTCGGCAGCTTGAGATTGCATCTGGAAGAGATTCAATCTTGATAGAGATTGTGAATGGATCTCTATCAATCTCTACAGTAGCAGAAGTATTCAGAAATAAATTATTTTTCCTCAAAATCTCTTGGATCTTATTTTCGAGGCTCTGCTCCTCGAGCTATTTTAAAACAGCCGAGGAAGGTCATCTTGAACCAAATTTCTTTCGAGAAATATGCACCGAGTCTCTCGCGCACTGGTAATTTCTTGATCCGCTCATCGATGAGTGTGACTCATCAAATTGTTCATTTGAGCATGACTTTGTCAATTTGTTACGTAGGTCGGTTGGGCTCATGGCACATCAGGCACTTTTCCAGGCTGTCGGCCGGGGTAACACTGCTGTTCGGCTTGTGGAGTGGCTGCTCGGTTCGAGCGTTCGGACGGAGTTTGGCTCTCGCGCTGCTCCACGAACGCTCGAAAAGACTCGAAAGGGTTAGCAATGTATTTGAGGATATCAGTCTGCTTTCGTTGAGCCTCGATTGGTGTACTGAAGGTTTTCTGGCTCGTCGGTGTGCACCACAAGGTGCTGATTGCTCGTCTCTGCTTCCTTTCTAGCAGTTCGGCATGTTCCACGGTTCTTCATCATTCTGAAAGCAAAAACAAACAACTCAGATGACTAATAATATGATATAATAAGATATACTATATTTATCGATCGCAGACTCGCCAATGGAAGAAGCTAGAAATAGATTCTAGGAGAAGAGAGAAAGTGCAAGAGCTGAATATCAAGAGTGTATTTGATTATCTGAGTTTCGATCCCCTTTTAGTAGCACCCGTGTCTCTTATTTATAGATGTACATAAGGAGGCATAAGGCTATCTCTATGCTTGTTCAGCTGAAGCTGAATTACATAATTGCCCTTAATGAGCTGCCACGTAGGCGCTTGTTGAATGTGTTTAGGTAAGATGCTATGTGTCATTAACTAATCCACATCATCAGTCTCTCTTGCAGGAAGGAGAACCATTATTCAACAGTTGATAAGCTTAATCCCAATTACTTCACCTAAGCTATTTCTCATCCTCTCAAACTCTGCGAGGCCGTTGATAAAAAAGGGAGATTTTCTCTGGGGCTCTAATTTAGAGAAAACGAAACTCCACCCCTTCAATTGGGATATGATCACCTCTGACAAAAAATCTGGAGGGCTAGTCCTAAGGTAAACGACCGTAATCAATAAAGCAAGGTTGTCAGAACTTAGTTTGCAAGTTTTAAATGGCTCCAAAAAACCTTGAGTCCAAGTTTTGATAAAGAGATATGTTGACAAGAAGAAAACCATCAAAGAGGGCAAGCTGATCTTTTTGCTATAACTAGTTCTATTAACTTTCATTGCCTTAAAAGAGGCAGTGAACTCTTAAACATGGATACTTGTTGGTCAGTTGGGGATGGTAACTCAATATCTTTTTGGAACGACAGCAAGCTCCCTTTGGAGGCCTTAATACAAGGACCTCTAACCAAGGATGAGGATAAATTACTAGTAAAAGACATCTTTGGCCCTTCTGATGCCTAGTGTTTTCACAATATTTCCTTCATCCTGCCTAAGTCTATCACTGACCATGTCAAATCCCTTTCCAAATTAAACCGTAGCAGTATCAAAGACCAAATTTCTTGGTATCTCAGAGCAAATGGCTCCTTTGACTTGAGTAGTGCTTATGTCTTCCATTATGCAACAAAAACTTTTGTCCACCTCTATTCAACCATTGAATTTCGACTGGATTTGATCCATTAAAATTCCACCAAGAATTAAAACCTTCATATGGCTTTCTACCTACAAGAGGTTTTCTACTCACCAAAATCTTTTCTAGAGGAATTTAGTACCTGAGCCTAATTGTCCTTTCTGTCTTCATTCAATCGAGAATATGGACCAATTCTTAATATTTTGTCCTTAAGGGCAACAGTTGTGGAATTTTTTTGAACATTGACCTCCCTCCTGATAACACCACCCTTTCTTGATTGGCTCCATAATGGATGCAAATCAAATACTTCTTCCTTCTACTTCAATATCCTTGTGGATCCTTGTTTGCTTGTGCTTGCAATTCCATTTGGATAAAACATAATAAAAAATTCTTTGAACCTAATATCCCTTCTCAAAACCCTATCCAACTCTGCTTGCCAATTGCGACTGAATTCTTCATTCTTGGATTCTTCAGAATTTTTTATTAGAGCCTTTTAGAACAAAAGTGTTAATTAGACAGCAAGCTTCTCCACTCTCTTGGTTTAAAGTTAACTATGAGGGATCGGCAATAGGAGCCCAAGGCTAGCGGGGCGGGGGGGGTCTCATCAGAGATCATCAAGGTAGATAAAAAGCTACACCAGGAAATTAGGGATCACAAATAATGTGATCGCGGAACTGTGGGGACTCAAGGAACGCATTGAATAGCGATATCCGTGAACATTCCCAAAATCATTATTGAATTTGATTGCAATATCCTTGCTAATTGCTTGGATATTACAACTATTTTGATGCCTATAACTTTTCTCCCTTGATTCTTGACACAGGTCCTTCTTCTTTAGATTTCAAGAATTTATGATGAGTAGGATTTATTGCAAGGCAAACAAGAGTGTAGATACACTAGCAAAGATGGGCGGGCATCTTTTGGATGATTTTGTTGTTTTTTATTCTTGCCCAACTCAATCATCCTCTGTTATTTCAGAAAACTTGAGAGAAATTTGTTTTCCTCGTGTTGTTTTAGTTGACTCTTGTGTACTTTCTTATTTTTATTTGGTAGACTTGCTTTTATTACCAAAAATAAAATAGAAGCCATCTATCTAGCATATTTGATGGTTTTGAAATAACAAGTAGGTGTAATGGTAATGTAATAAAAATATCAAAGTTGGGAATAGTGACAAAGAAGAGAGCAGGTAAAGAATTTTTCTCATTATTGAATGGGTAGTCATACCATGGGCACATTAATTTGAGTTAGGGGGTGATCATGAGGTTGTGGAAGATTTGTTAGAGATTGTGGGGAGAATATGGATGTAGAATTTGAATTTGAATAGATTGGTGGGATTGAGGATTAAAGATTGTAAATATATAAACAAGGAATTGTTAGAATTAGAATGACAATTATCAACGGGACGAGGTTGTAATAAGCATCCACTTGGAAGGGATTGACCCAAGTGGTTGAGAGAAATTAGGGGAAGATTGTGATAAGAAGCTAGATTAGGAGACTAATGTGATAAGGATCCATGTGGGATAAATTGATCCAGGCGATTGAGATAAACAAGGGGTGGATTTTGATGGGAGTATAAAACTAGGCAATTCATATGATTTCAAATTAGTAGAATTAAAATTTTAATTAAAAATTTTAAATTGATTTGGATGAAAAAAGAAGAAGAAAATGGTAGAAATGAGCGGCAAATACATGTTCAACAAAATAAACATGTATAATTTTGTGTGTGGAAGGATCTAGACATCTAAATCATTTGTGATGGGTAGAAATATATATTTATCCATACTATATATATATATATATATATATATATATATATATATATCTAGCAAAATCCCTTTTGGAGAAAGTTATAAGGAGTTGACATGTGGCATATTAGGTAAAAAGAAATTTACTTGGTAAAAAATAGAGGTAAGAAAACAACTGCTTAATTAACTAAACCTTACATTTAAATAACTTTATTTTTTTTAAATCTTCATTTTATCATACCTCTTATAGTTTTTTTTTCTCTAAAAAGAGTTACTTTACCTCTAAAATCATATTATAAATTATCATATAAGTATCATTATTAACTATCAGTTAAGAAATAAATATTTATTAATTATTCAAACTTTTATTTATATGTCATTGTCAAGAACTTAATTTTAGATATATATTCAAGTAATAACTTTCATAAAAGTAGAGAAGATATTTAGGCTAATTATGTCTCATTGATATAAGTGTCTTCTAACCTATTTATATTCACTTACTATTTATTAATAAGAACTATGATTTATTATATCAAAAAAAGATAAAAAGGTCTGTACGATCATTTTTTTTAATATTTTCTTTCAACTTTATATTTATTGATAATTAATAATTCAATGTCAATACACATTATTCTTAAGTGATCACATAATTGTAATTAGTTAAAAAATAGTTTTAACAGTATTGGGCTCACCATTAGTTGTATTACCTTTTTTTTTTGTTTTTTTTTTGTTGACTTGGAGATATATCTAATAGATTGGAAGGAAAAATAGTAAAAATTAGTGTGACTTTTATCATAGTTGAAGGCCAAATTATTAATGATTAACAGTGATATGATAGAATACTGAAAATTCTTAAACACAAATATCTTTTAAAAGAAAAAAAAGTTTTTAAGGACTTGAGAAAGGATGGGTCACAAGTCTTTTATTTACTATCTCATTTGCTTGCTAATAAACATATTATGTCAACCCTCCTTAATCAGTCATTATGTCAATCATCTTTCTTATTCTCATTGCCTATTTTTCTTCGCTCAATTAGTTTTTATCTGATTAAAATAGAGATACGTAATTTTTCACTTTTCATACACAAATAAATTTTTTTCAAAGATTTTTGTCTTATCTCTACCACTTACTCTATCTTTATGTACAACCACCAAACGTTTTACAATTTTATACTTTTATTTTTATAAATTTAACTTAACTCCTATGCACATATCATATTTTGTTCCATATGTGTGTATACATTCCTGTGCATTTATACATTCTCAAAATCTCCATCTCTGCTTCATCTTTGTTGTAAAATATGATTTCCGCTATTTAGAGATTTAGTTTAGTTATTTAGTTATTTAATGGTTTTCTTTACTTTAGGTACATAATTTTTAAATAATACACTAAAGCATATATTTTTCTTTTTTTCTTACTTATAGGAATTAATAACACTAATACAAACTTGAGAATGGCTAGTAGAAAGATAATAACAAATATGTTTTTCCATTTATTTTCTTTGAATCCATTCAAAAGAAACTTTTCTATTGCAATATCAATATATATATATTCCGAACTTTACTTTAACATCAGAGAGTTTGAATTGAATGTTCAATTTTGAACCATTTGCTCCATGGAGTCCTTCTTTTGTTTTCTCATAGAATTTGGTTGGTATAAGTCCTTCTTGAATGCAACTGAGATTCGCTCCTGTATCCCATAATGCTTCAGTTTCAACAACAAAATCAAAGGATGGTGGGATGAACATTTAAGTTCTGATGACAAAGAAAACATTCTATCAGCAATTAAACTGAATGAAGAAGGAGATCCTATACTTCAAAATAATGAAACAATCTCAGATGCAGTGGCAACCCTTATCTTCACCATTGTAAAAACATTCAATGGTGATCCAGAAATGTTCAAAGACAAATCCACTGAACTCCTCAACAATCTTAAGTGCAAAAATCTGCCAGACTTTATATGATATAAAGATACATTCCTGACTAGGATATACTCTAGATGTGTATAAGAGACAGTCTTTTAACATCTTGGAAAGAGAAGTTCCTTGATGGATTACCAAAATCTCTTAGAGACCTTGTCAAAGATGAACAAAGAAAACAGCATGATGAAATAGTGCCATATATATATATATATATATATATATATATAATATTTCTAGAAAATCGCACTATAAAAAATCGAGATTATGTTTCAAAACACAATATTGGCCAATGCACATGCAAACATAATGCTTGATTGTATAGTATGCATAAAATGTCATAGTGGCAAAATATACACATGACTATATTAACTACATAAATTTTATTTCATCTTAATTGTAGTGTCTATTGATAATTCATATCAACAAAATTAAGTTATTTTCTACTAAAAAAAATAATACTTTTAAATTATTGTGTTTATTTGATCATTATAAATAAAAATATTTTCATTAACATTCAAAAAAATGAGTTTTATCCTTTATTTCACATAGAAATTGGAAGTAGGTTATCAACACAATTATATAGCCAAGTGATAGTAATATAGTTACTCTAGCATATATATCTAATTTAATTTCTACTAACAATTAAGGTATATAGTTACTATTTAATTATTTTTATATGACAAAAATATAAATATTTTATATGCATACTTAACATTTAGTATATTTTTAATTGTTCTATAAATTAAAGTATATTTTTAGTCATTTTTTAATTTATATTTTCTAAATAGCAAAATTTATAGATACAATTACTTAATTTTGTTTGTATTTATATATGTTTAATTACTAAAGGTTATATATCGTTAATATTTATTCACAAATACTGTTTTGAGATATGTAGTAATTGAATGTAGATATTCGTCTTCTCGTGCATAGTACGAGCAATTCTGCTAGTTTTATAAAAACTATAGTATAGATTGAGGACTGAGTTTTGGAGTATTATTCTTAATTGGATACAACAAATAGCCAAAAGATAATGAGACTAGGATCCGGAAAGGGGGAAAATAAAAGATGGTAAGTTGATTTAAAGTTTAAACTTTTTTTATGGAAAACGATTAATGAGCTATACCACATATAAAATAGGTTCAACCCAATACGAAAAAGGTACGCATACTTAACTTAAAATAGTAAACACGGGATCACTTTGCTGATACATGTCGGTGTTTATATTGAGCAACACTATTTTTCTAAGGAGTCTATGGGCAAAAAGAGTGATACAGAATGCCATTGTGATTAAAATAAGGAAACAACTTTTGAAATTCGTCACCACCGTTGGATTGAAATACTTGGATAGATTTCTAAAAATATTTTTTCATTGCATGGAAAAAAGAAACTTTTCTTGTATTTTAGATTTATTTTTAATAAAATAAACCTAAGTGAATCGAGTCCATGTATCAATGAGAACGACATAATATATTCAACTGTAAACGAAATGAGTGGAAGATTAGCAAGAATTTGAGAAAAATCAAATTAAGGAGTAATAGAAGTAGAAATTGAATTATCAACATGTGATTTAGTTTGTTTGTCTAAATGACAAATATTACAAATAGAGCAAGCAAATTACTTATTATTCTAAATAAATTTATTCATAGACAGAAAATCTAAAACAAGGCTACTAGTATGAGTGCCTAAACGCTAGTGCTAAAGTGTAAAATTCAGATTTGAAGAAGCAGTTATTGAAGATGAGAAAAATAGTACATGGAATTGAGACGGGATAGAGTATGCCAGTATTACTTGTACTAAAATAAGTCTTCTTTTTTAAAAAGATGTTATTATCTGTACAAAAACGTTGACTTAAAGGTCACTTTTAAGGGAAGGAACCAATAGAAGATGTATATACTAGAACATGAGAAAATAGGAACTTGTTATTTTACAAACAACATTACAGT
Source organism: Cinchona pubescens (assembly GCA_025175665.1). Lineage (NCBI taxonomy): Eukaryota > Viridiplantae > Streptophyta > Magnoliopsida > Gentianales > Rubiaceae > Cinchona > Cinchona pubescens. The sequence continues at coordinate 1,197,240 of JANKKI010000030.1, read as the reverse complement.
CAGAATTGAAGTATTTCGTAGTAGAATTCTACTTAAGGATGGTGTGGATAAAGTCATAGATGTTATTCACCCCTATTTGGTAGAATATTGATTAGGTTTTTGAAAAATAATGAACAAGTAGTAAAAAACCTTAATTATCCTAATTAACTTCCACACACTTGCAAGTATACGAGGTGAGTTTGTATATAGGATGAGTGAGGATTGTTCCCACGAGAACTATTAGAATAATTACTAGATTTCACAACTCTGTTTACTAGTTAGATGAATTAATCAGGAAATTTTAACTAAATTTGAATTAAATTTAATCACAAGAAATTAAAATAAAGACAAGAATGTAAAATTCTAACCCTACGGAAAGCAATTGAATATAATTAACTGAAACCCTAATTTAATCTACTTTGCTTGCGAGAATTTAATCAAGAACAAAAATTTAAATTATTCTACTATATAAAAGCAATCAAAAGCAATTATTTAAACTCCTACCTACTCAATTACGGAAGCAATTAAGAATTTAAAGGCAATACAACAAGAACGATAATTAAAGAACAAGAATGCAATAAGAACAAAAATGAAATTGTATAAAAATAAATCAAACTCAGTAATTGTAACAAAAACGAATGTTGATAACCGTCAAATCTTGAATCCTTGACAAGAAAATAAAATCCTAGTTCGAATGCTTGAGAAAATCTAACCTTAAATTATATTTCAAACTACTGAAAACCTAAGGCACTAATGATGTATTTGCATCACATGCTGATGATGATGATCTTGATTTCCTTCCCTTCTCTTGATGTATTTATAGCTGTTTTTAGGGTTTTGAGGTTTTGAGATGACAAGCACACGATTTCCCATACAAATGGGCTTACTATAGGACTTTTCTTACAAAATAAGCAACCTTATATAACCAATCCGTTGATCAGCACCTAGGCGCTACACTTTTGTCACGCTTGGGAGTGCTTGGCAGAACCAAGAAGTGGATTTTCTATAGCTGGCGCCTAGGTGTTGCAATTTTATCGTGCCTGGGCACTAGGGACAGAAGCATATTCAATTTCCCCCTCAATTTTGACCACGATACAAGCCGAATTTGGAATAACTCAAAATATGAAAGTTGTAGCCTATGTCTCAGCTTTCCAAAATATCTTGAATGACCTCAATTGGAGCTTAGACAAAAAGTTATTAGGTTCTATCAAATAGTGGCAAATCACTCTTTGCCGGTGCACGTAACTTCCAATTTTATAATTCTCCTCCACTTTTGTGTTGAATCAATTTGGACTCTTCCTTCACTCAAACCCTAAAAAATTCAAATAAACCATTTTATCATAATTACTCAATTCTTTCTCAAATTACATTAAAATAGAGGTAAATGACACATTAAATATACTACATTTATGAGTTTATCAAATACCCCACATTTAGCTTTTAATTGTCCTCGATATTTCTATAGAATGAAAACAGATAAGTTCATAACAATTGCACCCAGCATATCTCAACAATTATCTACGTGAATAATTAAGAACCATACTATCATCAGAAGTAATCTAAGAACTCAAGAGTTCAAATGCTAATAAAACCCTACACATGAGATCTGACGTGTGTGAATATAGCCATTCAATATAAACTCAGTTTCCAAGACACTCAGATTAAAATATGCAAACTCTTAAAATTTTTGTGAATAGCCCACAGCTTACTCTTCTTATATATCTTGACTAGTATAGACAACTATCTTAATTTAAATCAGGTAGGACTTTTTAGTTTGTAACGTTAAGAAATAGTGTAGGGTATTTGGCTAATCAAGGATGGGAGAAGGATATCTTAAGACAAAGAAAGAGTTTTAAATCAATGCTAGCCACACATCAAAATAAAACTGTTTCATTCACACATTTAACACCAATCCTTACAAAGAAAGAACCCTACACTTAATCAACAAACATCCAAGAAAAATTTCATACAACAAACAAAAATTTTTTCATTTTCAATTTTAACCCAACATGCCAACCTTTTTCTCGGACATGTATCTATTCAAATTATTATTTTTTTATTTCTTATTTTTTATTTTTATGACCCCTCCCAATACGGGTACCAGAGATATGCACTACTTGCAAATATACCAATGCAGGTATCAATGATGGACACTACCTGCAAATATAGGTACTAGTTATAGGCAATACCTGTGTGTGAACGAGGTAGGTACCAGTTATAGGCACTACCTGCACTTGTCCAAAATTTTCTTTCAATTCAAAATTTTTTCTAGTACCTCATCTTTGCCCCATAAATGAACACCACTCATTCACACAATTGACCACTCTCATTTAACTACCTTACACCCACTTTTATCCCCAAATAAATGTGTGCCATAAAGCTCTTAAGGGACATTTAGGGTTAGAAAAATTAAAAAATTTATTAAGCTCATCAAGGTAGGTAAAATGAGTTTTAATAAAAGAAAGCAAATGGTGTTTCTCTCCATTCATTACAATTAAGGTTCAAATGGGGTACTAGGGCTAAAATTCAATAAAGGTTAGCTTGAAAGGCTCTTATATCCATCTAGATGTGTATAAGAGACAGGCATTCCAAATTATGCACAACAAGGACTATTCAACTTCATTTTTCCTGAAACATAATTTAAAAGTTCTGAGATGTAACATAAATAAGTCTAAATAATTATCTCTAAGTATTCAAAAATAAAATATTTTATGGGTATTACTATTGAAGAATTCTCAGAAATCATGCAAGGAAAATATTGGCATCAATTACCCACTAATGACGATTCAGCTAAAAAATTATCACTCAAAAAAAAAAAAGTAAAAGACATGCTAAGCGAGTGCCTAATTTTTCAACAATTTCAAAGAATCTCAACTAATTCGCAAAAAAAATTTCAAAAATCTGGAAAAGGTCTTAGAATGAAAGGAAAGTTAAAATATTGAAGCAAAAATTGAGCAAACTGCACCAAACAAATATAGATCTAAATAACTCCCCACCCCACACTTAGAAATAAATATTGTCCCCAATGCAAAAAAAAAAAAAAAAAAAAAAATGAAGAGTAAAAAGGAAAAAAGAAAGCTTCTCTTTCAATGAAGAATGTTTAGTGCCATTTATTTTGAACTACCGTTGAGCTGAAGTCGAAAACACCAACCACTAAAATAAAATATATATATATATATATATATATATATATATATATATATATATATATATATATATCATGGGAACAATCCTAAAACCCTTGTCTCTTGATAAAAATAATAAGACCAAGAAATAAAACATAAGAAATAAAATTAAGAAAAAAACATGGGTCACCTGCTATGCAGTGCCTGATTGCTTGACTTTGGCACTTGAGATCAGTTCAGACATTTAAGGATGGTCAGGGTACCCAGGTTCGATCCCCGGCAACGGCGCCAAAAAATTGTTTGGTAGAATATTGATTAGGTTTTTTGAAAATAATGAATAAGTAGTAAAAAACATTAATTATCCTAATCAACTCCCACACGCTTACAAGTATACGAGGTGAATTTGTATATAAGACGAGTAAGGATCATTCCTACAAGGACTATTCGAACAATTACTAGGTTCACAAGCCTATTTATTAGTTAGATGAACTAATCAGGAGTTTTGAACTAAATTTAATCACAAGAAATTAAAATAAAGATAAGAATGTAAAATTCTAATCCTACGGAAAGCAATTGAATATAATTAACTAAAACCCTAATTTAATCTACTCTATTTGCGAGAATTTAATCAAGAATGAAAATTTAAATTAATCTACTCTATAAAAGCAATCAAAAGAAATCATATAAAACCCTAACTACTCAATTATGGAAGCAAAATTACGAATTTAAAGGCAATAAAACAAGAACGATAATTAAACAATAAGAATGCAATAAGAACAAAAATGAAATTGTTTAAAAATAAATCAAACTCAGTAATTGTAGCAAAAACGAATATTGATAGTTATAAGAATTTTGAATCCTTGATTGAAATCTAAATTCACACTTGAGCGTACTTGAGAAAATCTAACCTACGGCTAAATTATTGCTTTAACTATTGAGAACCTAAGAAACTAATGATGGCTGATTACGATGATGATTTCCTCCCCTTCTCTTGGTGTATTTCTAGATATTTTTAGAGTTTTGGAATTCCGAAATAATAAACACATGATTTTCCATGCAAACGGGTCCACGAAAGACTTTTCTTGCAAAATAAGCAACCTTATAAAACTTATCCATCGATCGGCACTTGGGCGCTATACTTTTGTCATGCCTGGGTGCTTGGCAGAAACAGGAAGTGGAGTTTTTGGAGCTAGCGTCTAGGCGCTGCAATTCTGTCATGCCTAGGTGTTAGGGACAGAAACAGTTTGAATTTCCTCAATTTTGACCATGATGCAAGGCGAATTTGAAAAAACTCAAAACATGAAATTGTAATTCTATGTCATAACTTTCCAAAGTATCTTGAATCACCTTAATTGGAGTTCTGATAAGAAAAAATATACTTAATTACCTACCTAGATTTGACACAGGTATTGCCTATAACCTGTCTCACTTATCTGTGGCTCATTGAGACATTTAAATATTTGGACAATTACCTTTCTTCTGTGATTCTTTGGTCTATTAAATTATACACATCTAGTACCCCATTTGAATTGAATTGATACATGTCCGGAGAGTAAACGACACATCAAATATACTACATTTATGATCTTATCAACCGCTAACCTTTAGTCACCATTATATGAATGTACCCTGACTTATCACAGAAATGACAAGAAGGACATCTACAATGGGCCTTGGTGGAAAGAAATGTTACCATCAGGACAAAATGAAGTTGAATTTTACTGTCCTTGTTGTGCTCTTGTTGTTTTTAGCATTGAAGAATAGATCAAATACTTTGTAGTTTAGAATTCATATGGTCATTTTGGAACAGAGGAGTTTTGTCAAGAAAAAACGTACTCGTACGTTCATTTTGGAACAGAGGAGTTTTGTCAAGAAAAAACATATTTGTTTTGTTGTTTTATATAGGGGTTAAATACAATAAATCTCCTTAAGGTTTGGACTATTTTGCATTAAACTCTCTAACATTATTTTTTTTTCTCATTTTACCCTTTAACTAACGGTCAAATATAATTCCATCGTTAATTTTTTTTAGAAAGACAAATTTACCCCTAAAGGTTAATTGCGGTAAACCCCTTAAGATTTAAGTAAGATTTCACTTTATCCCCTCATGTAAGTTTCATATCATTTAATACATTAGGATAAAAATAAAATTGAATAATAATATCAATATTGTTAAAAATATAAATATGCTCCAAATTTATTAATATTCTAATTCTTGAATTATGTTTTTTTCAATATTAAACATTTAAAAATACGGTGGAATAATTAATTAAAAATTTTGATTAATTCTTAAAGGTATTTCATCTAAATTATTTTAATTTGAGTTTTTGTTTATATGTATAAAGTTATTTCGTATAATTTAGGTGATTGTTGAATTACATTAACAAAGGAAAAAAAAAGTAAGAAGAAAATTATTTTAAATAAGCCCAAAGAAAAGCAAAAAGAAAATAGACTGATATAGCTTTAATAGATCATTGGGGTCTTGTATATTAAATTTTTATTTTTAAATGAAAATAAAATATAATGAAAAGACTGAAAATACCGATCGTGTTAGGGAATTTTTGTATTTAAAGTTTTTCACAAATATTTTTAAAGAACCATTGGTGTTGACGGACATCATTATATTTATAGTTATTTTGAGAATACTGTTATGTTGATTAATGACTAAAGTAGGTTAATTGACAAAAACTATAATTAGGGACTAAAATGACAAATATAATAAACTTTAAGGGGTTAATTTTATATTTTCTTGTAGTGTCTAGTTGTAAAAATTTCTTTCTTGACTTTTTAATAGTCAAATTGCTACTGTGTACTAAGAAAAGGGACAAAGTGAGGAAAAAAAAAATCTTAAGAAATTTAGTACAAAATAATCCAAACCTTAAGGGGGTTTACTGTATTTAACCCATTTATATATCCCACCAAAGTGGTAAATGTATTTTATTCTTATTCAAACAAATTGGGGATTATTAGGTTAACTTTAAACCTGGAATTTAGAGATACTAAGATGTGCTCATTTCTAGACAATATGACCACATAACTCAAAGAGTTGTTTGTCATTTTTTTTATAATGTAATATAACAAATACATCTATATTAAAGATAAATAATAACTATACAGAAAATAAATGATAATAGATAAAATATTAAATGATGGTCAACAAACAACAGGATTTGTTATCCTGATAAGTTTATTAGAAGGGAAAAAAAAAAGCTGACTTGACGATGTTGATATCATAATATACAAGTTAGTGAAGAAAATGAAGTCGAAAGATATATATATAGATATATATATTGTTGGAAATAAATTTTAGCATTATCATATTGATCGAGACAATATTTTTAAATATTCTATAAACTAATGTATATTGTGAATCTTGCATTTTTTTTTCAGAGGTAATAAAATTAGTAAACCAATAAAAATTCTCCTTGCAAGTTTAGTTAAATTCTAGAAAAGCATGATATTTACCAGGTAATTTAAAACTAATGGATAAATTATTTGGAACAGCCTAATATTTTACTGGTCTTAAAATGCTTTGTTAGGATTTTCAAGTACTTTGGTAAACTTTTGGACTTTATTGACTATCGACCTGTCTTTTATACACATTAAGATGTGGTTAAGAGACAGCTGTAACTGGTGGTGCACCCCAGAATTTATTTTCCATGCCTTTAGGATTTAGTTAAGTTTAGCACTTAATTTGTTATAAAATTTAGGTTGGGGGTATTTGAGTTATGTCGACTAATGAAAAGTAAGGATTGAATGCCTAAAACTAATTGTCAGTAGCAAAATCATGATTAGCCAAGTTTTAGTGCAATTATTTTCTAAAAATAGAGTACGCTCTTGTGACCTAAAAAAAAACGTAAGGAATACGCACTTTGGACCATGCAGATATAATAATTCATTTTCCAAATACTTTTCATGTTCTTCAGCTTCATGGTTAAGTTTGAAAGCACATGTGGTGATGTGTTGACATAATCTTAATCTTGATCATCTGTACAAACCAAATTGGACTTCTTAGGTAGATAGATTTGTTTTTTGTTTGTGTGTGTGTTTTTTTTTTTTTTTAAAATTTAAATTTTGGGTAATGACGAAGGAAATGTATATAGATTTGTATTGTACATGTGGATAGTTAATTAATGAAATCGAATGAACTTTTAGCTTTATCTTTTTTTCTTTATGCTCCCACTTTCAAATACTTTTCGACACAACTTACCTGGGCGCGGGACCCACCAGCACAGACTTTCAAGTTTCAACGAAAACAAGATGATGACGTGGACAAAAAGCTACGCATCAACTTTTATACGCCTTCCTTTCCCTTCCCAGTTCCCACCCGGCAGGTCTCAAAGGGCCAAATTATTTTCTCTTGGCGGCTCTCTTTTATCTACAAGAATTTTTAGTCTATTTGGTCTATTTTTGTACTTTTTGCTCCACAATAATTTAAATAACTCTCTTAGCTACACATCAATGATCTATGATAATTATTACCTTTAAATACTTTATATATATATTTTTGAAAATATAAGTTTTACTACAAACACTAATACTATATATTGAGATGTTGATTTAGAAAAATTTCTTAAATTGTGAATGAAGTACATGAATTCCTTCCTTCATTAGCAATTAGGCAATTGGACGTTTAACAATTTATCATCACAACTTTATTTAAATAAAGAAAATATTTCTACAGTTCGATTAGGGAATCATTCTGTTTAAGTACAATAAATTTTTTTAAAATATAAAATATTATACTATACAAATTTTTAATGTACGATCACATTATTCTCTAAAGAGATCATAGAGTTTTTTTCTCAATATATATATGCATTGCCTCTCCCCAGCAATCCCATAAATTCTATGTACCTATTCAGACTTGTAGACAATAACTCCAACCCCATCAACATCCCTGCCGTTTGTGCTTTTTATTGTATGCCTGATTGTCTATAGAAATGTAATAAAGATACATGTACTTTTTTTTTTTAATAAAAAAACCAACATCTTTTCTATTCTTTCATTGACTTTAATCAATAACCAATAAATCATAAAGAAAGTCTCTTACTATTGGAACTACACTTCGTTATCAATAAATATACCTTATTTACACAAAATATGTGTGTCTCTCCATGTGTCATACTATTGGCTTTTTAAGTATACATACGGTTTTATAGTTTTATAACATCTTTATATATTTTGCCCTTTTGACCTGTCTCTCCATATTTGAATTCCATGACATCCTTCACTTTTTGCTTTTTTGAGAGCATAGATTTTAGTACAAAACAACTACACAAACCATCTATATATACAATCTCCTAACTCCTCACACATCAAACACAACTAATTGTTCCTTGTCCTAGACAAAATAACATAGTACATACCATCTCTCTCTTTCTCCCCATTCTCTCTCTCACACACAGCAAAACACACAGAAACACACACACAAATATGGCTGAGGGTGGTTGTAGTGGTGGTGGGATCAAGCTATTTGGAGCAACAATTGCAGTGCAAGTTCGACAAGCCAAAGGTGAAGAAAACAAAGCAACAGATCAACAACAAACAATAGAAAAAAGGCCAGACAAGATCATACCATGCCCTAGATGCAAAAGCATGGAAACCAAGTTTTGTTATTTCAATAATTACAATGTTAACCAACCAAGACACTTTTGCAAGAATTGCCAAAGGTATTGGACGGCTGGTGGGGCCCTTCGGAACGTGCCAGTTGGTGCCGGTCGCCGGAAGTCTAAGCCGCCGGGCCGTGGATTGGTGGCTGGATTATCAGATGGTATAAGATGTAGCTTGTTTGATGATGCTTCTGGGGTGCACCACCAGTTTCAGTTTGATCATCATCATGGGGTGGTGGAGGAGTGGCACGTGGCGGTTGAGCACGGTGGCTTTCAGCATATTTTTCCGGCGAAGAGGAGGAGGAGTGCATCGTCAAATAGTCAACCTTGTTCATCTTCTACTTTGTCTTGTAGTTGAATTATTCCAAGAGAAAAAAAAATGAGAGAAACATAAAAAAGAAAAAAATATTGCTAGTTGCTTAGGTTCTTGTAGATATAGGCTGTCTTTTCTTGTTTAATAATTAAACAATCGTAATTAGTTGAAAAGTTCCACAACGCTATCCAATGTTCCAAATAAATTTGTGGGTCAATAAGGCCAAAAACTGGGTTAATCAGTGATATAATCCACCAAAGATAGCATTAATACAAAACATCGTTATCATCTAATTAAAAGGGCTCATAGGGAAAAAACAAAAAACAAAAAACAAAGGTAAAAAACACATCTATAGACAAAATAATTTGTACCAAAAAAAAAGAAATCGCTTACTGTTCCAATAAATTAAAGGAACCAGTTGTATTTTATAGTCGTGTATAATATAATAAGAAAATTTTACTATCAATTTTAAAGAACTATTCTTTTGTATTTTAAATATTTATACAATACAATATTTGTGGCTTAAAAGCTTATACTATACGACATTGGGATTGTAGAATACTCCAGTATAATATTGAACATTTTAAAAGCTTGGAATGTAAAAGTTAAAAGAAACTAATAATCTAATTAATGAGTTAAAGCAAGTCGATAATCAACAGCATGGATAGATGGTACTGATTTGCCTGGCCTAAATGTTTACTTTCTGATTATTTTCTTACCATGACCTGATCACAAAATTTTACTTCTACACAACTTGGTGGGAATAAAATATTGTCACATATTGTTATCTAGTTTTTAATTCAATTATACTAAATTTGTAATTAGGGAGAATAGGGTTCGTATCTTGCTTTCTACGTTTGTTTCATTGAATAAGATCAGTTAGGTAATGCCCAAAAAAAAAAAAACCAGTTAGGTAACTAGTTTTCTTTGTTCATTTAAATCTTTTGTTGATTAAATAGAATTGTAATGCTCTTGCCAAACCTCTCACTTCAATGTGCTATATTTAATTAGCCTGAAATGACGCAGAAATAAGGGAAGAAAATACCCATAAAATGCCAGAACAACAAAAGTAAAGTATGTTAGTTGTGTATTGTGTAATCCATTTAGTCTTTCTTTTTTCCTTTGCTAGTCAAGATGTGGAAAAATAAAGACACGATGACCTACTGCTATTGCACTTTGGCGTAACAACTTAACCTTTTCATTTCTAAATATATGATTCTGCCCTTGCGAAAAAAGATGGACGGTAAATGAGTTAAAGTTTTCTTAGGTCATGAGCTACACTTCAAATTTTTTTTTTTTTTTTTTTTTAAATCACCCCTCCCTCTATCACTTGAAGGTATAACCAATAATTAGTAGGGAAAGTGTTTCAATACCTAATGTTTCATTTTGTTGTTAAGGTATATCTGCACTTCATAAGTACAATTATTGACGCCAAATTTTAATTTTTATTGCTTCGTCTATTCTGAATTAATTAAGTCAAACATTTTTATTTCAATATCACTGCATTCCATATCGTTATTGATTGCCAACCATTTTTCTCAAGAATTATCATTTTTGGGATTGCAACAGTCTTTGATTTTTTTACAACGTATATGAAGAGAGTATATGTAGAAGGTATTGGATGTTTACTAAAATAATAAACGTTAAAGGGCTCACTGTGGCTGGCATATCAGCGTGAATTAATGATTACACGCCACGACAAGACCTCTATTTGAATCTCTTCCATTTATTATGAAATAAAAGATTAAAAAAGGAGAAACTGTTCCTCTTCGAAAGCAGTTTACTTATCAAAGTAAACGGGCCGGGAACATGAATGATGAGTCTGTCTTTTTACAATTTTAGTCTCCAATATTTGAGGTGAGGTTCATATCGGCTCCCATAGTTCAGTAAAAAATGGAAAAACTGTAATTTTAACCTTTAAAATTTGAGTCGTAATCTATTTTGATCCCTAAAATTTGAGACGAAAGACGTTTAATTCTTAAAGTTTTCAATTTCTACAAATTTAAAACAAATATAAAAATTTCGTCAATAACAAACAAAAAAAGTCACGTGCGCCGTTAAATCTCAAGATCCAAATATTCAAAGGATGGAAACAAAAATTTAATTTTAACACCTAAAGTTTGGATTGAGGTCCATCTTAATTCAAAAATTTCAAGCCAAAACGCATTTAGCTCTCAAACATTTTAATTTCAACCCATTTAGGACATATTTAAAAAATTTGTCAGTTAATAACTATTAAATCTAACCTAAATTATAACATTCTCTTGACTTTGGAAGGGGGTAGATTTTATTGACATATTTTTAAAGGGACTATTTTATAATTTTTGTTAAATATTAAGGAGTAAAATATAATTTTTATAAGTACAATTAAATTTTTTAAAAAATATCAAAGGATAATTTTGAATATTTTGGGTATAAGGCTATGTAAAAATATATCTCTTATATACTTTTATAGTTTTTAAAAAACTACAGGGGCAAAATATAACTTTTTAGAGTGTAATAAAAAGTTTATAAAATTTCAAGGGGACAAAAGACAATTTTCATGCTCCCCGCCCCCCACTACGTTTGCCCTTGCCCTTTCAACCGATTTTAACCTATTTACATGGTGTTGAAAAAGTTATATCCAAGGAATGGAAATAATAACACAATAATAATTCACCAATAAATTAAAACTTAATTTAATTCAAATGTTAGAAAAGCTTGTTTATGATCAAGGCATGCTAATTAGCCCTTTTCCTTAGGAATAAAATGTCCCCTACTGCATTAGATTGATATGACATTTCTTTCCCAAGATACAATGATCTCCAAGTAAGTTTTGATGTAATAAAATACTACCCATAAACTGATATGGTCCTTGCATTCAATTCTTTGCTGGATATATAGTTTAGTAGAATATGTAATTTAATACAGTAGTTGTAACATATGTAGAATAATTAAGGAGAGATGTAATATAAGATGTATTGTATCAAATGTATTTATTTGTTGTTAGAAAACTCCTATTTATAATAGTTTTTGTAAATAGAAAATAGTTGTTGGAGATGAGAGAAATTTTGACGTTACATTTTTTCTCCATTATGTTCCCTTATATTCTGATGTACGTTAGAGTAGTTATGTAGTTATTATCTCTTGATTTTGTAAGGTGGTTATATTCAAAAGTGTTTCTTAAATAATTAGTTGGAAGAGTTCTTACAACTAGTACACGTTGATGGGTCCACATCCTACTTACAAATATATTTTAACTATAATTAACACCGAGGAGGAGTCTTTCCATGAAACTAGGTTCAAGAGTTAGGTTATGATCTCTTAGAAAATCCATATAAAAGGATTGGTAGTTCTAAAGGTGGGAGTGTTGGTTCAGAAGATAGTAGTGGTACAGTTCTAAAAATGGGAATGTTGAGTTCTGAACATGGGAGTGGTGGGTCTGATAATAGGGTAGTGAGCATGATGATGATGCCACAAATAACAGTAATAATAATGAATCCAATAGTTTTGTAGAATAGTCTTCCCTACCTGACTCTGATTATGATATGAGTGATGATGAGTATGATGAAATATTTCTTGATAATGTAGACAAGAATGTTGAATAGTTAGGAGTTCATAGTTAGAGCAAAAAATGAAAATATAATTAAATGGGTTAAAATTGGTTGGAAAGTGTTATAACCATATTGGATTTAAGAGTCACACATGCATTGCAGCCTTGCAGGTGACTTTTTATTTATATGTAAATGAAAGAATTTTTAAATTTATTTTAAATTGGTAGCAATTGGAAAGTTTGAAGATTAATTGCATTTTATTTGAAATTTTGGGATTAAGATGAACCACAATCCAACTTTGGAGGCTAAAATTGCATTTGAATCTTGAGATTTAATAGTCATGTACCTTGTACGTGACTTTTTCCGTCCATATATTGACGGAATTTGTAAGTTTATCCTTAACTGGTAGAAATTAAAAATTTGAGAATTAAATGCATTATATTTAGAATTTTGGGAACCAAGATGAACCATTACTCAAAATTTAAGAGCTAAAAATTGCATTTTTCCCCAAAATATGTTCAATCCTTTAACTATTCAATTTTAGCTATTAAAGAAAAATTTAACTGTTTTAATCTAAAATTGGACAAAATTTGGTGCACGTGAATTAGGTGGGCAATTGTAAAAAACTTGGGGAGGAAAGGAGGCTAGTGGGTTTTTGTTCCATCATAGAAATAAAAACCAGTTTGTCTCACCCATTGAATAATTTCTTTTTGTGAATATTTCTCTATTCTCAAAATGGCAAAAGGTTGTGACTGACATATATTTTGATGGATTGAAAAAAAATTTTCCACTTAATTTCTTGCTATGCTTGAGAATGAGAAGATCTTTTAGGGCAAAACAAATGAGAACTAGAAAAGGATTGGCACAAGGAAGTACTGCTTCTCTCCCAATTTTTTCACTAATTCCAAAGTAAACCGTCATTGTGCCAATTTTCTGTCAAAATTAGAGCTAAATAGACAATGAGTTTTAATTGGTCGAAATTGTGTAGTTTAAATAACAAACTTCTTTTGCTGAAATTTTGGAGTCTAAATAAATAAATAATAAAAAATAATTGTATGATCTTTGTAGTACTCATGACTTTTATCTTTTTTAACTATTTTATACTATGATTTGCACGAGAGAAAGGAGGCATTTCTTTTCTCAATATGGTACAGCTTGGACCAACTTTGAGATTATAGATATGTAATCAAACAATTTTTCTTCATAAAATTTAGTTTTTAGAGTTGTCCCCCAATATTTATTTAGTTACAATTTAATATACAATCTGTTGTTAAAATGCACAACAATTTTAGTGGAAAGAAAGCATATTAATGGAATCTGATCCAAGAGCATACATTGGAGAATTCTATAAACGATTCTCATGCTAAAGCACATGCACCTTTAGTATCAGATTGCTGTGGAATATGTTTATACCACTACAGAAACAAAGGATTTTAAGCAATGAGCTGATAACAACTAATGCAATGCGAAGCTACTGTATAACTTTATCGAAATACAACAAATACTGTCTAAAAAAATAGAAATACAACAACTACTAGTTCTAGATAATTATCAATTTGTACATATGTGAGGTTCAGTGCTGATCTTCTTTAAATAACATTATATCTGAATTAAACCAGACTACATCAATCAGATAATTCAGGATTATGTATTCACTTTTATTCCATTTCAAAATAGAGTACACATTCCTCGATTACATTATTGATATATATACAATAATTTTGCCCCCCATAAAGAGTTTGATAGTCTCAGGCAGGGCAGCTTTAAGGAGCCCGAGAGCAATATAAATTAGCCCATGTAACTTTATGCCTATTAAGTTTTACAGTTTTGAGTCTTTTATTGCACTTTTTCTATTTTAATTGTGTTACATTACGTGATAGTCGTGATAGGATGATATGTATATTTTTACCGAACTACATAAATATATATATATATATATATGGAAATATAAGACAAGGTGTCAGTTTATCACATGATGTAATACAAATATAATAATAAAAAGAATAACAAAAGATCTGATACCAAGTTTTGCCTTCAAAATGTAATCCCTAGGACGCCACTGATCTTAACATGTAGCGAATGCCTATTACAAGAGATTGTAATATTATTAAAGCCATGACCAAGCAAGGAAATTAAATACTATTGACAACAAATATACGGTTCGAGTTCAGCACTTTAATTACTCAAGAAAAATTTGTTAAAAAGAATTCTCCAATCCCTAGCTTTAGGAAAATATGTAGGTAGATTCAGTTTCGGATTCCATCTGTAAATCTTGTGATTAAGATTAAATATTAGCAAATCTTACTTACACCAATTTATGTCGTTTATTTTATAAAATTTAATACATATAGTAGGGTTTACAAGTAGGGTAAAAAATTAGATTCCTAGGTAGATGTATTTCCCCTTCTTCTTCACAATTGCACTAGGGGAAGCACACTGAGTTCCTTATAGACCTTTGTGCACTAAGGGTGAGGTTCTTTAACCCAGAAACCAGGAGGATTGGCTCGGCGAACATGATCAGCAAAGCCATTATTAGTTGTGAGGGTAATTCTAGAGGTGGAATGTGCCCACACTTCTTTTGCAATCTCGTTACAGTCAGCCTAGCTACTTTTCACAAGCATAACTTCACAGATTTCATCCTCGTTATCTCCTTCAACTTCTAGTCTTTCAGAACAAAGAAGAGGAAGGATTTGGAACTGTACTGAAAGCATTAGTGTAATGGTATGAATTTGAAGGAGTTCAGACTGCCAGCAACAGAGAGAACAAGACCGAAACAGTATTAGAAAGAAGAGTGAAATGGATTCTACCAGGGACAGAGGTCATCAAGGTCAACATTTCCTTGAGTAACAATCCGGACAGGAACAAATTAAACAGGCTGTGGCGTGGTTGCAAGGGACACTCTTATGATGCCAAGATTCATTTGGTTTGGGCTACTACTGAAGATAGCAGGAGGTCAGCAGACCAAGAGTTATTGGAAGCAATAAGGTTATCGATGATCAAATCAAGGCTTTGGAGAAAGGGTGGAAACATTTTCAAGTGGAATCAGGAAGCAAACACTATTGGATGGACAGATTGATGAAAAAGGATAAAGATATGTATCACTGGCAGTCATCTTGGAAGACATTCAGAATTTGCAAATGCTGTTTTCTTCTTGTACTTTCAATTTTAGAAGTAAATATAATAGGGACCCGTATGTGTAGTTTAGTGGCTAATTTTGCCAGTAAGCCAAACAAAGAAGTTGAATGGGAAGATTTTTTTCCCATTTGGTTTGCCAATGCAGACAAAGTAGATTTTCGATAGCTATCCAAATACTTGTGTAATTTATACTCGTCGTTTTTGGGGGAAAAAAAACTTCACAGATTTCATCCTTCAACTTGTAGACGGTAATCACTAGATACATCTAGGGTAAAATTCATGGATTGAGTATCCAATCTATAGGGCCGTTACTTGATCTATTAGATTATACCGGGTCGAGAAGAAAGCAATCCGGTATCCAGTCAACCGGATACCCGGTTAAAGCGGGTTGGATGATCAAGTACCTGACTTGGTCCAAAATTACATTTTTTTAGTGTTAAAATTTAAATATATATATATTGTTAGGATCGGCACCCCGGATATTTTGCAGAAATTATTTAATAAGCCATTGAAAATAATAACGAATATAAATAAAGAGAAATATTACAACAAAGGACACAGATTTATGGGGTTCGGTCAAATTGACCTACATCTATGGGCGAAGGGAAAAAATCCACTAATTTAAGAGGGTTACTTGTCCACGAATGAGGTCAAATTGACCTCCACAAAATAGATTATAGGCACCATTATAATAAAAGCACAAAAGAGGCCAAATAAGACTAAAGGTTGGACGGCCATAAAGGTCCAAAAAACTCACTAAAACTCTCTTGGCTTGGTGTACTTAAAAACTTAACTATGGCCCTTAATTTATAACATTGAGTGAGGGAGAAAAACTCTCCTCAATAACATCTAATGTGGGACAAAACAAAAGATATAAGACATACTCAACAAATCTCCACCTTGACTTGTATCACATAATAAATCCTCATAAAATAGTAAATTTTCACAAAGCGAAACTTTCCACCTTATTCGCAAAAGTTCAATAGCCTAGATTCTCGATTCACTTAGGATCGACATAACTATACCTTCTCCAATAAAGTCCCAAATTTGTATTCAACGCAAGCCCACTCTTCATCAACAAAATAGGCCCAACAAAAC
This sequence comes from Cinchona pubescens, assembly GCA_025175665.1. NCBI lineage: Eukaryota > Viridiplantae > Streptophyta > Magnoliopsida > Gentianales > Rubiaceae > Cinchona > Cinchona pubescens. Next base: position 1,180,445 of record JANKKI010000030.1, on the reverse strand, counting down.
TCTTCACAAATTTGTACAGACCACCCGGAAGCTCAAATGTTCAATACACAAAGAAGAGAGTAATAAAACGGCCAATACCAAGAAAAAATTGCTTGGAAAGAGTAACCCACGATTTAAAATTTCTCAACCCAAAACTTCGTTACCATCAAATTGGCCTTAACCCGAGTCTCCGACTCTGATACCAATTTGTTAGGATCGGGAATCCCGGATATTTGCCAAAATTACTTAATAGGCCTTTGAAGATAATAATGAATATAAATAAAGAGAAATATTGCAACAAAAAGGACACAGATTTATGTAGTTCGGTCAAATCGACCTACGTCCATGGGCGAAAAGGAAAAATCCACTAATTTAAGGGGAATACGAATTTGGAGAGACCTCCACAGAATGGGCTATAGGCACCATTATAACAAAAGCACAAAAGAGCTCAAATAAGACAAAAGGTTGGATGGCCATACTAAAACCTACTAAAGCTCTCCTAGCTTGGTGCACTTAAAAACTTAACTAAGGCCCTTAATTTATAACATTGAGTGAGAGAGAAAAACTCTCCCCAAATCAATGTGGGACAAAACAAAAGATACAAGCCATATTCAACATATATTAGGTCATATATTACTAATTATACATGAATCCTTATGAATGAGAAGGGGAGAAGGAAAAATCCATTAAGATGTAGGTCGTAATATGCAAAATTACAAAGTTACTCATAGTACATGGACTGGGTTGGATACCTGTTGGGCTACAAATTTTTGACCCATTACCCGAACCGGTACTAGTAATACTCAACTTGCTACCCTACCCGGTTTTATTAACCGGTTCGGATACCTTATTTTTATGGTTTAAAATAGACAGGTTTAACAAAGTTTTTCATGCCAAAGGGTCAAGATGAAAACCCATAGATGCATCGGTTTGTATGTTAGGTGTCATTCTTCGGGGTCTTGGCGTTCCTATTGTACTATGGCACCAAGCACCTGGACCAAAAAAAGGCACCTACATGATATAACGGTGATGAGACTGGATGAAATGTTCTACAAACATCAATATAGGTGATGCCTGATATGCTCGAATGTAGCAGAGCTAGAAAATTGAGTTAGAGGACAATAGTATAAGTTTAAAAAATTTTAGAGAGAAAAACAATTTTAAATATTATATATAGAATTTGTAATTTTAAAAAATGCAAGGGAGATAGTTGCCTTGTCTAGGGATGGCAGTGAGTTCTGGGTGGATTAGCTACCTTGCCAATGGATGGCAGTGAGTCGGGTGGGTCTGGCTAGTCCAAAGCTAGTTGGTTTTCCACAAGTCGAGGCGGTCTGAGACTGCCTTCCATGTGGGATAGACTTGGAGTACTTTAGCCTGTAACCGGTCCCTAGACTATGCCGAGGTGTTCTAGGACGGGCTGATCCATGGCTGGATCACAGATTAGCCTGGAGGCAGATCGTTGGGAATGGGTGGGAAGGGCCGGCCACCCCCCAAGATATTCAATATTATGTTTTTCTCTCCTTAAATTTTTTTAAATTATTATTATACTATTATAAAAATTAGACTTTGCCCCCTCAAAAAAAATTTAGATAATATAAAAAATATTTCCTATATATGTATTTATATAGTCTTATTCCCCAAGAGTTTCAAAAGTATATTATTTTTTAGATATTTTTTTTTAAAATTTCAATAACTCCCTTTAAAAAAAATTAGATGTTTAAGAGACAGAAAATTTTACAAAATTTATAAAACTGTTTCTCCAAGAATATGTATATATAATTTTTGGGCCCCCAAAATTCGGCTCCTGGATCTACCCCTAGATTAGCTCATGATAAATACAAATGAAATCTTATTTTATATCAGAACTAAATCATATCTCATTTAAAATATGTAATTATCTTAGTTAATAATTATTATTCAAATATTGTACTGACTACTTAGTAATCCAAACTAATACTTCTTATTTGAATTGAAGTCATTATTTAAAAGTACTTAGTCTTATTAGTTCATTTTTTAGTTAAGACTTAACAGAAACACGTTATTAGTTATTAGACAAGTTCTTGCTTAAATCATAATATTCAAAAATAATTAGTAATTATTTCAAGTTGATGCTTACTTATTTAAAAATTATTACTCATTTCCAAATTGTTTACTTATTATTCATTAGTAATTCTCAAGTTACTAGTTGTTAATACTTTATTATTCTAAAATTATACTTATTAGACCAAGTTATTCCTTGTTAATATAAGTAAATATTTATAATTATTAACTTCTTGTTTATTAATATAGAATCAAAGTATACAACTAGAAAAAATCGCTTTGAGGAGGTGTGGAGTTTGGCATAGACCCATACCATTTATATTAGCATTAGAAAAAAAGTACAAGGAGAACATTGAACCTTACCTCCAGATAATTATAAGTTATAAAATTAATCTAAGAAATTAAAAAAATAAATGAACTAATTACTACATACATAAGCAGGGGGACATAGAACATTGTCTTGTAAACAATTAGTAAGTATTGAATTCCTATCTATATACTGATTTGATGAATTACTATCTTCATCGTCATCCAAGTCTTGCATCATTAATCCCTGCTTTCTTTGTTCAGTGTCTAAGCAATACACACCACCATTTCCACAGTTGCAGGTGTCATTCGAGTCTTTCTTTTATCTAAAACTCTTTCGTCAGACCAGTTGCACTAAAAATACTTCCTGATACAACCGTGAAAATTAGAGTGGTTAGCACTTCCCGAACAACCGTGAAAATCAGAGTGGTTAGCAAATCATGAGAAATTTGAGATAAAATAAGATAATCATGCCTATGATTTCACCACCAAGAAAGAATATCAAAATTTTGTAGGACTTCTTTCTGTATAGTGGTGGATCGTTCAAATAGCAAGAAGTTTCATCACTCTATTGGGTTTTTGGTCTTTTTACAGTTAAAAGTTGATGAGGATCAAAATGTGTGCTAACATTTATGTAACAAAAAAATAAATTGTATTTATGGTATAGAAGAATTAGAAGATGTTCTTTGTTGTGGGGGAGTTTTCCTTCTAAATTTAATATATTTCACAAAGAGTTTTTTTGATTGATTCAATGATGCTATCTTTATTTATATAACATTTGGTACTATGATTGTTAAAAAATTTATGAAATCTTTCAACTTAGTAATTTTATTAGTGGATCCATAACACAAGCCAAACAATATATACAACAATGGAATACTTCAAAATGCTTGTCAAATTTTTCTTCCATTGAGGCAATTATATCATCAACTTAATAGATATCACTTTTATGATTAAGAAAAGATCTTCAATAACAGTTAGTTGAGAAAAAAAACTTGAGGAGAAGGTTTATAGGTAGCGCATAAAATTTTGGTAGCATACATATACTTTTAAAATTTATACCATTGTTTTAACTCTTTTGAAATCATTCTTAGCCAAAAAAGTATTAGTATTTGAACCAGGGTTATCATTATAGAATGCACAAATTAGTTTTGTATAACCAAACGTATTTGATAATATTTGACAAGTAGAATTTCATCTGATAAGTACATCTAATCTTAGCCGTTTGGATTTCATGAGGCTTTCGATACAAAGCTGTTTATAACTCTTGTTGACAAGAAGTAGATATACATATAAAGTAAATGGCATTTCTTATTAGAGACATAATATCATCAATCATTTTTAAACCACATTAACCCAAGAATTAAGTATATAACATACACATCTATTAGAAATAATTCACTACCTAAAATAGGTTTAGAATTATCTTTTAACATCAGCAGGCACACTTGTAGTGTTATTTGAAGAATTATCAAAAGAAATGGATAAAAATTTTGTCACTCAAGCCATATTAACGGGGACAATTAAATATAATTCTTAAAATTTGGGCGGCATTGTGAGGGTGTTCAAAATTTTGAAAACTAATAATTCATTTTTGTAAATGTCAATCTACATCTATACAATGTGATGTGACACAAAAATAATGTTAATTTGTAATTACTTTTCATGAATAGGAAGTGACAACAACTTTACAATTGGTTGATGCAAACATAGCAGTTAATTCATTTTTCTTTTGGCTAAACATTCTTTTAATATCACTTCTTAAAGTACTTCTAAGGTTCTTTTTAAATTATAGATTCACGACATTGTGCATGTACTATTCTAAATTGGAATTTTCACTCATAACAAAAGGTCTCTAATTATCCATTTAGCCATTCCTTTCTATTCTTTTATGTGAAAATTAAAAATTATCCATTACCATACCATGTGTGGTGTGAATTTATAGTGTTCGAATCATTTTTGCTTGTCCTTGAGGTTCACTATGTTTCTTAGTTGTGTGTCTATTAAGTGTTCTGGATCCTCCCTTTTTGTGTTTAAATGAGATCGGTGGACTACACAATTTACAAGTAGCTACCTATTTACTTCATCTTTTTCAAAAAAATTCTTGAACAAGACTTTTCAATTTATTATTAGCATGTTTATTAAGATCTAAGGTAGGTATCTTGTTTTGCATATCTGTACCATCTAAATCAATAATTATAAGTGGACCTTCTACTGTATGGTGTGCTAGTGAGCTTGATCCTTCCATTTTATTCTAATGCAAAAACTTTATAAAAAGAAACACACAACATGCTATTATGTAAACTTACAATGCAAGCTACTAAGTTTCTAAAGAAAAATACTAAAACACAATAATAGGAAAAAATTAAAAAAGAAATAAGTAAAGTAAATAAAGACAATTCATAAACTAAAGAGTATGAAAAAACCAAGTTGGAAATTGAAATGTTGAATTTCAGTTTGTACGCTTGAGTAATTGAAGTCCACTTGGTGACTTCATCACTCGAATTTTGGGTAAACCTCCAAATTTTCAATCGTGCTCTACTACTTAATATTTGAAGTAAATATAAATTTCTAAATGTAGATAGATATTATAAAGTATATGTAGTATAATGAAAATTTAAATAACACTTGGAGAAAATTGGATAGTAGGAAGAAGAGATATGAGAAAAAGTAGAGAAGTTTTTTGTGTGATTTGTAAAAAAAGTGTGTGGTATTTAATGGAGTTTTGTTCCAACATTCTCCACAAAAACTAGTCATTTTATCGTACATTGTCTCTTAAAAAGTCAATTTAATGTCATTTTTTTTAATAAAAGGTTCAAACGGTCAGCTCGTCTATCAAGTCCATGGGCCAAACTGCTAGTCCAACTGTTGACCAGATGAACCGTTGACAAGCGAGCTAGTCACGGTTAAATGGCGAGGTAGGCGGGCTGGAAAATCAAGACCCTAGCCCTACAAGCTCTCCGGATGGATATGGGATTGGACCAACCCCTATAGTACCACACGGGTAGGGACGTACTGGGTAGTTGACGGGCCGAGCTGGGCTAGGAAGGCCAACAGGTTTACTCGACTCATTGCCATCTCTACCCTTACTTGCCCTATATTTTCCCCACCACTGGTGCCAAGTGGATGTGAGATGAAAATACATTAAGTTTTTGTTAGATTAGCATTGTTTTCACATTCTACCATAGCAATGATGTGTTGGTTTAGTAAAAAAAATATAGTTAAGATTAGTTGGATTGCGACTCTAAAAGGCAATTAGCAATCCAAGTGAGGTTGTTCCTGATGCGGTCTATAAATAGGTCACATAAAATCAATTTTTACAAAAATTAAATTTAGATATTAGAGACCTAAATTGGCAGTAGCTATCAATTTTAAATTAAATTAATTTATCAATATTTAAAAAGTCCAAATACGAACACATTAGTTGTGGTCTAATTTGAGTTGCTAATTGTTCAATTAGAAGATAATCTTTCTTGAGTCAAAATCCAAATTCCCCATGTAATTTCCATTACTATTCAAGAACTTCTTTCGGTATGCTGTGTCCTGCAACTTAAAGGCATAACTTGAACTCATTTGACATGTATGGTAGATCATGTTTCAAACACGTATGGTAGATCTTTCTTTAACTATGGTCCATGTGCAGTTAGACACAAAAATATGGGTCACATATACGTTCCACATTAGCTCACATTTTTTTTATGCCATGCACACGAAAAAATGCTTTAATCATGTAATGATTAAATTAAACTTGAAAAGGCAATAATTTTTCACAATGTATTTGCCTAATCCAAAGATGGATTGCCATGTAAATTGTGCAAGATGGTCAACATTTACGATGTACCTGCCCTTGGTCACTTAGTCTATTCATAAATTAAGCACGATATTTATCACAATAAACCTTATATTCAACTTCAACTTGAAGATTGTTTTCCTGAGTTATGGAAAAGAAATATGGAGCCAGACAGTCTTGGACAATAGGACAAGAGTTCGGATAAAGTTTGCCATCGTTTTTGCAAGATTACAAGGCGAAAACAATTCTTTTCCAGGATCTGCTAGAAATTCAGTGTGAGGAATGTTAGAGTGCAGTTAGTGATTCCATAGGGATATGAATTCAACCTAGGGGATGCATTTGTCAAATTGTTGCCCATTCATGAATTGATGCTTATTCAAGAAGCGGTGCAAAATTCAAATAAAAAGTTGCATTCGTTAAACAGATATCTTTTCACGAATTGGTATCCAATTCAAACAAAAAGTTGGGTTTGTTGAATGGTAATCAAATACAATCTATAAAAGGACTTCTTATAAGAAGTTTGATCATATAAAAAAACTAAAAAAGTATTATACATCCTAGTATACATAGCAATCTTCTAATAATATTTCCTTCTTGTTCTTTTTGAAGAATTTGGTTTAGCTGTTCAAACTCTTACATGGCTTTGTTTATTCTTGATTGATATTTGCTATAATACCCAACAAGTCAACACAAAGAGGGAAATGATTCTTTAAATAAAGTTTCCTATATAGTTCAAAAACATTTGTTCTATTGAATTATTATTCTTGAAATAACAATCTTATGGAATTATTTATCATCATGGAGGGAACTAGTACCAATGCTTAGAAGTTTAGAGACTACTTTCAATAAGAAGTTTAATTCAAATGTGATTAAATTGGAAAGCTTTAATGCCACAAACTGCATGTGTTGGAAGGAAAAAATTCTATTCCTACTCTCTGAATTAGGAATTGTCTATATCTTGGGTGAAAATTTGCCCCAAATACTGATCCTTCTCACGATGACACTGAAACATTAAGGGTCTAAAGGAAGAAATGTGAGGAAGATGAAGTGCGTTGTAGGGGGTTCATTTTGAACTCACTATTTGATTGGCTTTAATGACTTGTTCCGGCCCATCAAATTACCACAAGAAATTTGGAAGGCTTTAGAGAAAAAATATACTTCGGTAAAAAAAGGTACAGATAAATTTTTGAGTACATGGCATTCTTTGAATTTCAAATGGTTGATAATAAATCGGTAATGGATGAAGTGGATGAATTGTTGGTCTTAGTGTCTAGAATGAAAGACATGAAGGTTGAAGTGTCTAAACATCTCCAAGTGGTAATAGTGATTGAAAAATCCTTCTCTTGGAATGAATATAGAAAGAAATTGTTGCATACTTCAGAGGAGTTTACTATAGACCAATTTCTAAACTATGTACAAATGGAAGAGGAAACTCGAAATCGAAAAAATAATTTTGCTTTAGAAAATAGTACTAAAGTGAACAATTTTGAACCTAACACCAACAAAATTGGAAAAGGAAATGATAAGTGAAAATTTATTAATGTATCTTTTACTTTTGAGTTTAATGCCAGTGATAAGAAAAATGAGATATTTTCTTTTGTGGTAAAATGGGACATTTCAAAAGGAATGCATATTTTACAAAAAATTAAAGACGAAAGAATTTGCCTCACAAAACAAGGCAAATGTGATTGAAAATCTGACTAAATACATCAGAAATAATTGCCATGATTGCTCATCTCAACATTGGTACAATATTGGAAAGCAAAATGGAAGCAATTAGAAAATCTGACGATTGGTGGTATGACCCGGAGCAACAGTCCATATATACAACAAGAAGAATTTTTTCAAGACATATGAAGATTCTAAATTTGGAAAAAATGTTTGGATGGGAAATCGTGATACTACAAAACTTCTTGTCAAAGAGACTGTAAGTTAAATTCTCACATCAAATAAGAAATTAATACTAACTAATATATTTTATGTAGTTGTTGTGTGAAAGAATTTAATTTCTGCCATTTTGTTATGTAAGAAGGGCTTGAAGGATGTGATAGAGGCTGATAAAGTGTTTTTTTTTTCCTAAAAATGGAATATTTATGGGACAAGCTTATGCTTGTGATGGAATGTACAAACTAAGTATTAATAAAATTAGTATTACTACGTATTTGCTTGAGTCTTCTTTTGAATTGTGGTATGCTCATTTATCACATAGTATGAATTATAAATCATTAAAATATATGTCAAAACATGGCTTAATCATTTGTGAACATAAAGGTGCTAGAAAGTGTGAAACTTTTATTCGAGCAAAAATGACAAAAAGACATTTTCCAAAAAATGAAAGGACAATTAGTTTGTTAGAAATAGTACATTCTAATATTTGTGAACTTAATAATGGTCATCTAACAACATGTGGTAATAGGTACATTATTACTTTTATAGATGATCATTCTAGGTTTACTTATGTTATTTGGTGAAAACAAAAGACCAAGCATTTGATTTATTGAAATTCTATAAAGCTTTGGTTGAAAATCAATTGGAAAGAAGGATTAGAACTCTTCAAAGCTATCGAGGAGATGAATATTTTCCAAATGAGTTTTTTGTTTTTTTATGAAGAAAATGGATCGATTCATCAAACAAGTACTCCATATACCCCACAACAAAATGGTTTAGGCAAAAGAAAAAATAGAACTTTAGTAGATATGGTTAATACGATGTTTTTGATAGTTTCAAAATTACCAAATAATTTACGGGTGAAGCCTTGTTGATTGCTTTTCATATAAGAAATAGAATACCTTAAAAAAAGACTAAGACTTCTCCATATAAAATATGGAAAGAAAGGAAGCCGTATTTAAGTTATTTAAGGGTGTATGGGGTCGTATGGCATATTATAGAGTTCTTAATCCTAAAAGGGTAAAATTAAGACCAAGAAGACTTAAAAGTATCTTCGTAGGATATGATGAAAATTCTAAAGCATATAGATTGTTGGATATAGATTCTAATATAATTGTAGAATCTAGAGATGTTGAATTCTCATAAACTAGTTTTCTAAGAGGTTGGACAGTAATTCACAAGCTAGAGGTGACTCTAGTATTAGAAGGACACATAATGATCAAAATTCTATTACTTCAAATAAATGCCATGAAGAACAAAATTGAAACTCCAATTGAACCAAGAAGAAGTAAAAGAGCTCAAAAAGAAAAGCATCTAGATTCTGATTTTACCTTTCTTCACAAGAAATAATCTCTTTAGTTGGAAGAAGTGGAGAACAAGTACTAAAGCAAATTCTTGTAGTACTAAATTTGGAAGTGGATTCAAAAACATATGGTGAAGCAATAGATTCAAGAGATTGTGCCTTTTAGAAAGAGGCAATTAATGATGAAATGGATTCTCTTATATCAAGTGGTACATGGGAATTGGTTGATTTGCTTCCTAATGCTAAACCTATTGGATGTACTGGGTATTTAGGAAAACAAATAACATCAGTAGGTCTTTACAAAACTTTAAGGCAAGACTATTTGCAAAAGACTTTAAACAAAAAGTAGGAGTTGATTATTTTAATACATATACTCCTATAGCAAGGATCACTTCACTAAAAATTTTGTTTGCATTAGCATCTATTTATAAAATATGCGTGCATCTTGTTTAGCTGTAAAACTCTTAAAGTTCATTACCTAGGGAGAGGGTTTATTTGTAACTCTAATTCCTTTAAGGTTTTGGCCTTGAGTCCCTGAAAACTCTATAATTATAGTTATTTTATGTGTCAGTTGTGTTTGATTTATATACGTCTTATCTCAATTTTGATGTTTGTACTAGTTAATTAGTGTGTTATGGTTCATAGATTTTTATTGTGTTAGTAGTTTATTTGTTTTGTTAAGTAGGAAAAATAGCTATTTATTGTGCTTTGACTTTGTGTGTAGGATGTCGAAGGGCAGATGGTCATTTTTCGTGTGCAGATCAAGGTGGGTTCAAGTTCAAGTTAATCAACTACTGTTTGGAAAAGGGTTTGTTCACTTAAAGCAACCATGTCAAGGAGGATGTTTGCTTGAAGTGAACAAAACAGATGATACATCACTCTAAGCGAACCAACTTTAAAATCATTCACTTAAAGCGAATGAAACAAAAAAGTATTCGTTCTTAAGTGAAAAAGCACATTGCAAACCATTCGTTTTAATGAATGATAGTCCAAAATGTTGTTATAGCTAAACGAACAAGCCATAGCATTTTGTTTGCTTAAAGCAAACAATCCAGATCTGATTTTGTGCCTGATGCTATTTTCTATAAATATGAATGTACTTATGGGATATTTATTATCAAACTCTCAACTTTTGTTCTAGGTTTTTTAGTTATTCCTTCTTAGACCATAGAACTCAATACTTTCCTTTTATTTACTGCGCAATTAAACATCTATTTAGAGATTTTCAATTCAAGTTTGTTTTCATTGTTCAAGATTACTTTTGGTAATTTTGTTCTTCTTAGTTACTCTTTATTTAAGTCTTATGGCAATTACTTCAATTCTTATTTAATCATGAATTCTTGCAACTTGATTATTTCTTGCTTGTTTATTCCAACTATGATGCACTAAATTCATTAGGGTTGGGTGTAGGTGATGCGACTTTCTATGAATCTAATTTGAATGATCATCAATTGGAATAATCATAATTTGACATAAAATTGACAAGTCAAGAATGTAGCTGATTCTTGTTTTGGTTGGGTTGGCCAAGGTAATATGGGAGGAGTTGATTCTCTGTCATATACATGTGTTAATTATTAGACTAAGCTAATTCAAGATCAAAGCTGGCCGAATTAATTAGTTAGTTCTTGATAATTCCATATAGATAAAACTCAATTTGATTAAATTAGGAAAAAGAGAAATCCACCCCTATTTAATTGATTTGATAGGATCCAATAATGTGAGAGATCAGGATTGGGTTGATAATTGAGAATTAAACTTCCATATATTACAATTAGACCAATTGATTTGAATTTGATGAATCATGAAAAATTGCTAGCGTAGTACCTAAACTAACTTTCTCAATATTTGAAAACACTCTTTTATTATTAGCATTGTTTATTTGCATTCTTTTAATTCTAGTATAATTTTAGTTTAATTTAATTCCAAAAATCCAAAAACATTCATTTGCGATTGTCTAAATAGAAATTGTTGAAGATCTTTAAGTACTTTTCTACACAGTTTCTGTGGGAATGATCCCTGTTCACTCTACTATATTGATATCTGTGCACTTGCAGATTAGTGAAAAGTTGCGAATAGGTTAATTTAACTTTTCCTACATCATCCCTCTCTATGTATTTTTTATATTTATAAATAAAATAGGTGACCAACCCTACCAATGGACATGTGCTTAACTAAAAAGAAAAGTATTATCAGAAACCCACTTGTCCATCTGAAATCTTGTGCAAATTAATATATCCTTTAGTTGCATTAGTCATGAGGTATTTGTTGGTTAACACTCTTACCCAATCTCTTCTATTAAGGTGTTTCTACATTCTCCAATTAAGTTTAGCTAGAGTAACCTCTTTAGATTCTCTAGATTTCCTTAAACTCCTGTATTCCTTAGGAAGGGTAACCTTATTCCAACCAACTAGGCTCATTTTGTTCTTATCAATTCTACCCTATAAGAACCTTTTGTTATAGCTTTGTCAAGGTCATATCAAAGGGATTTAAGAAGAGCTATACATTGCATGTGCAAGATGGTATTGCAGAGAAGAAATTTTGAATAATATTGTCTTCCTGCCAGCAAGGGAGAGTTTAGTATGCCAACCTTTTATCTTACGATAAACTTTATCCATAATGAATTGGATACATTTTCTGGACCATCTTTTCAAGAATGAATTGGATATGTTTTTTCCATACCATCTCTTGTGAACAATAGGGAAGCCAAGATACTTACCAAGGTATTCATTTTCCCTAATGTTAAGAAAGTTTGTGATACTATCCCCACCTCAACATGAGAAGTTTTGAGAAGAAAATTCTAAACTAATCAAGCTAATGGTGAGACCAGACAATTTAGGAAGGAATCCAAGATTACTTTCACAGCTCAATGGAGGTAAAGGTGTCTTTATACAAGCTAATAATATGTAGCAAAGAAAGAGTAGGATTAAGGAGCACATAATTGCAAACACTAATAGGGTACCACAACTTATCCAAACAAGCCTGAGATATCTTGGAGGAGGGTAAGATGAGATAGGATGCCTTTGCCTAATAACTCTAGAAGAAAGAACCCTAGTCAGTGATGGTACCATTGTGGAATAAGGCATGTCTGGAAGAGGTAACACAAACCATGATCATTTGAACCAAGGAATAGGAAAGCCAAAGAATACATGGATTTCATAAATGAAGCTCTATTCTAATTTATCAAAAGCCTTTTCCAAATCTAATTTCACAGCACAAGTGCCTGATTTCCCTTTGCAGCTTCTTAGACAAAGATCATTTCTTAACCCATAATAACATTATTTGGACCTCTTCTTCCTTGAATGAATCTTGCCTAATTAAGAGAAATATAATAATTCATGAGGCCTTGTTTTATTCACCAAGATTTTGGTGAGAGTTTTGTAAATAGAGATACACAAACTAATGGGTCTAAACTTCCTGATCGTTTCAAGAGATTGACATTATGGAGTAAAGGAGATGAAGGTATCATTTGAAAAATATCCAAGAGCTTTGTTGGTAAAAGCATTGTGAACAAACATGGTCACATATTGAGCAAGAAGATGCTAGTATTTCTATAAAGAATGCAATATTTAAGCCACGAGCCAGGGTCTTCAACAATTTGAAAGAAAAACATGCAACTTTAATTTTAGAAACACTAGGGCAAGTAACAAGCTTATGGTAACTAGAATTATCAATACTTTTTTGGAAGTCATAAAAGGTCAAAAATCAAAGAAGCTACCATTTTGGTAGTGGAAAATAGATTGTTAAAAAGAAAGAATCTGAAGTTTCAAATTTTTATAATTCACAATCGAGTTGCCAACACCATCCCTAAGAGTTAGAATTTATTATTTTTCTTTCTCATGACAGTAAAGGTTTTAAATACTTAACATTAACATCATCCCAGAAAATGTGATCAGTTCTAGTTTTAAGGCTCAGAGATCTTTTTCCGATGTTAGCAACTCATTAAACTCATTGAGAAGAGAAATTTCCATTTATTTTAGAAAAAAGGAATGAGGATAATTGGGAGGACTCTGAATATCTTGTAGTCTCCTAATAAGCTTTCATTTCTTTTAGAAAATTTAATGTCAAAATGGAGCTTACTCCAAGGTTAATAATGTCAGAAAAGGAATTGGCACAACCAAAGAAAGATTTATGGGGGTGGAACCAATTACCATGCACCAAATGGCCAAAATTATGGTGATCAATCCAGAATTTTGAAGCCTGAAAGGCCTAGTACCCTAAGGTTGATTATAAAACAAGGAAATCATGATAGGTCTATGGTCTAATCTAGTTCTAAGGTATTTTACTATAGCATTTTGAAGAGATTACTCCACCCCATATTACACAGCTCTATCAAGCCTCTCGTGGATGAGCAAACCATTTTTTCTCTTACCCCATGATAACTCTATTTTTCTAGAGTTATCTGTACCCTAATTTGATAGATTTTTGTTCTAGTTTTGACGATTTTTAGTGCTTAAGTGTGTGCTTTTGTACATTTCCATTTCTATGTGTTATTGTGTATTTTATGTAGTATCTTAGCATTTATTTAATGTTATTTATCTCGTGTTATGTGTTTGTGTTTAGGATTGATATTCAATGTTTTGGTTGTTAACTTAATTCCTCCTAGAATTAGAGTTTTTGTTGCATTCTTGTCATCCTTTGTTTTCAAGTGCTTGTGATCTTTTGTGAATAATGATTGTATGTTTATTGAAGTTTGTTTTAGTTATATTAATGTTTACTAATGTGTATATGTGTTCTTAGAGTTTTGGATGGTTGAAAATGCGTCTAAAGCAAATCGGGAACAAACCGCGTACAAATTAGAAGGATAAGGCAAAAATGCTAGTTTTTACTCTTTTCAAGGGTTTTAATGTAATTTGACCCCTAATCCCTAACCCTAATATAAATACCCCTTGAAGGGCTGATTTTTATTATGACCACCTTGTTTTCCTTTTTCTTTTCTCCTTTCCAATTAGGAGGTACCTTTTTACCTTAGTTCTTCTTCTTCTTTTCTTCTAGGCTATATTTTCCATCATTTTTGTTGCTTGACTTCCTACTTGGAAGACTTTTATTTTATGTTTAATGTACCTCTTTTGTGCAATTATTTGGTGCCTCTTTAGTTACTCTCTTATTTTCTCCTCCCTATTTGGGGAGAAATTTAGACTAGTTGTTCTTTCATTTTCTTCATAGTGTAAAAGTTTGAATCTTTATGGTTGTAAGTGTTCTATTTTGTTTAATCTACAGTGTTCTACCTTTGATTTAGTGACTTGTTCTTCCCCTTTCTTTTCTCTCCCCACTAGGGGAGAAATTTTAACTCTTCTTCTCCGTTTCACTTCTAGACTAGTTTAGTTCTCCTCCATAGTTGTAGCTTTGTTCCACTACTTGTAAGACTTTTATTTTAAGTTCAAAATATTTCTTTCGTACAATTATTTCATGTCTACTTGGTCTATTAAGTCTTCTTTAAATGCTTTCATTTAATAACTATTACTTCACTAGTTCTAGTTAACTTGTTTTCTAGAATTGTTATTTTGTTTGATTTAATTATGGTCCCATATTTTATTTTGCTTTCTTGTTGATTAATATGCTCTAATTAGTTATGGAATTAGAGTTTTATGATGCTAGTTTCATATGGGTAGAGTTTAAGTGCCTGATTAGGTGATAAAATGGACTAATTAGATAATACTAAAGGGCTTATGAGTTAATTAGGGGAATTGATCACTCCATAAATTAATTTGGGTTAATTGAGGGGACATGAGAATTGAACCTCCATGTTAGACCTAGGTTAGTGTTGGATTTCGGTTAGAATTCAATTTTGGTAGACTAATTCATCTAGTTGAATGTTAGAATTTCATGTGGTAAATAATCAAATTTGGTTAGTGTAAGTAGCTAATAGGAGGGATTCACATTTAGGATAATTAGATTGATAGATTTAATCACCAAAGGATTGGGATTAGGTTACATCAGGAATCAACCTCTAATTTGGTACATGGAATCATTTCATTGGCTTAGTTAACCAAAGCCCCAGAAATTAGCTAGCATAAACTCTAACCCACCTTTTTCTCTTGTTTCTAGTTGTTATCTTAGTTTCACTTAAACTTTCTTTTTAATTAAAGTCAATCCTTCAAGTAGCATTTTAACCAAACAGTCTAATATTGACGATCAATCCTTGTGAGAATAATCCCTACTTCCACTGGCTACTATTTGACACCGTATACTTGCGAGTTTTCATCTAATTAAAGTTAGTTGACTTAGGTATTTATTTTATAATTAGATGTTTTTTTTAAAGATGAACAATGTCTCTTATAATTTATCCAGAGAAACCTAAATCTAGAATATTGCAATCATCAAGGAAATCATGAAAAAAAAGAAGCTCTTAACCTACTGATTGGATTGCTTTCTCGTTTCTCACTATCATGCAAACAAGACATCATTGAGTTCACCAACAATGTGCCAAGATAAAGAGAAATTTCTAGCAATGAGTCTAAAATGATTCTATCAGTTAATTAGATTTATTAAAGTAAGTTGTCTATAGATACCTGAAAGTAAATCAACTTGAGATGATTTACGATTTACCTGCACCATAACTTAAATAGACTTGTCAGATTTGTCCATAGCATCGAGTTGCTCATCTCACCATCATTTTACAACAGCCATATGCCTTCTTTGAATTCTTGAGCATCCATAGTTTCTTGCCTGGTAATGTCAAACTTTCACACATCTTACGAGCTACATTACCACTGATTTTGGTTCTGTGATGATAAAAACTCATGGCTTATGAATATTACTCCATGAGATGTTTGGAATTGGAGCAAGTCCCCATAATATTTTAGTCCATGATCTTCAGTAATGGAGCGATTATTGGTTGAAGGTTCTTCCATGACATCACATTACAAAGTCTGAGTGCCCTTACCTGTAGATTCATGATCTCCCAGATATCGTTTGTTCTAAAAAAGTAGATCAATGCATATTTGAGAGATAGCTCGGTTTCTTCTACTTCTCCCTTAATAAGAATTCTACAACCTAGGATGTTCGGTTTTGCCACTAATATAATTCTTTTGCTTTGAGTCTTCAATGCTTAGCGAGAAGATGGAGTCTAATTGAGGCTTTTCTTCTATTTCGATTCTTGTGGTTGGGTTGTGAGATTTTTGGTTTAGCATAAGGTTGTTGTTGAAGTTGTTCAATTGAGAGAGTTTACGGGATGTCCATGGATGAAAATCTTTCAATGGTTGGTTGAAGCTTTTAGTTGAAAATCTTCTTAGCATAAAGTATAATTTTAGTTGATCTGTCTTTCCCTAGAGACGTATTATCCCTATATTCTCTTGTACATTGCCCCTTATTTCCATTGAAATTTGTGACTTTTGTGTTTGTCCTCGTTAATGGTATTAATGCAAGGTACCCCAGTGTTAAGGGTGCTTCTAGATTGACAGTTCGTATGGTGAAGGGGGAATGTTCTGGTCTACAACTTCTTGAGCTCCATTCTTCTTGTTCAAGTTGCTTTTTGGGTAACAACTAGAATTGAACATTTTGAATTTTGAGTTTGGATTTCTTGATCATGGACAAATAATATATTTCCCTTTAGAATTAAAAGTTGAAGGCACTAGAGTGGTAATAGAATTATGTTTCTCATTTCACAGTATGAGAGGTGTTTTCCTCCCTGACTTTCTTTCCCTTACCAGCAACACTTCATTATTATCCATTTGGAGTAAATTCTCGTTAGCATCTATCTACAAGACTTGAAACTAATTTCTGAACAGGAAGTATTGATAACTCTATAAAACTAGAGTTATGTATATCCTTAATTTATCAGTTTTGGTACTACTCTCGAACATTTTTAGTGTTTAGTGTGTGTTTGTTGTCTATTTCTAGTCTTATGTGTTTATTTAGTGTTTTTATGTCAATTAGGTGTTATTTATTTTATTTTACTATATTTTTGTGTTTAAAGTTTGTATCTCGCTTTTAACCTAATTTCGCTAAGAGTTTGAGTTTTTGTCATCTTTGTTTGTCTTTAATTTTTAGCTTTTATGAGTATCATGTTTAAGTTTTCTTTTTGTGTTATATTATGTATATTAACCTGTTTTTTTACACATCTAGGTCTTGTAAAAAAATGGCACATTAATCGAATGTTAGACAGGGATTTTACAACAGTGAAACGGTCGAGGCCGCCAAAGCTGTCTGTGTAACTCGCTGCCGGCAGGCTTCCAAGGCTTAGGGACCTTGCCGGTGGCGAGCTTTCACAGTGGTAACCTGCAAGCAGCGAGCTCCAAGTCCGCCTGCAGCAAGAGACTTTTGGGAGACATGATTTTTCTATTTTTGGGCTGTTTTGATGGGTTTTTGATGTTTTTTTCACCCCAACCCTACTACAAAAATATCTTTTAGGACTGATTTCAAGCCAAGTCACCTTAATTTTATTCTTTTTTTCTCCTTCCCACTTGGGGAGGACCTTTTAGTTTCTTTTTCTATTGTTCTTAGATTAGATTTCTTCCAAGCATGTAACATTGTTCTACAACTTTGTAAGACTTCTTTTATGTTTAAAGTAAGTTTATTTATATATTTATATTTATTTTTTTTATTTCATGTCTTTTTAGTTCAATAAGTTTCCCTTTAATGCCTTCATCTACCTAGCTTTGAATGTCTTTACTTTCTTGTACTAGCTTTCTAGAATTCATGTTTAGTCCATTTAATTGCTTATCCATGCTTTTATTTGCTTTCATGTTGTTCAATATGCATTAATTAAATAAAATGGGATAGGGTTTTGTGAAGTCAATTTCTAAAGGGTAGAGGTTAATGGGTTGATTAGATGGCAAAATAGACTATTAGACAATATTAATGGGTTTAAAAATTAATTAGGGAAATTAACTACTTCCTTAGTTAATTTAGGTTAATTAAGGGGATATGGGAATTGAACCTCCATTATAGACCTGGATTAGTGTTGGATTAGGTTAGAATTAGATTTTGGTGGACTAATTCACCTAGTTAGCAGCTGGAATTCCATAAGTAAATAATCAAGTTTGGTTAGCTTAAGAAGTAGGAAGGATCCTCACTGAGGCTAATTAGATTGATAGACTAAATTACCGAGGGATCGGGATTACGTATAAATAGAAATCAACCTCGAATTTGGAACATGGGATCAATTGATTGACCTAATTAATCAAAATCCATAGTAAAATTGGCTAGCGTAAACTCTAACCCCACATTTTTATCATCTTTTGGTGTAACAACCTAAAATATTTAAACTCCCTTATTTTATTAAACCCCTCAAGTAGAATTGCAACATAATAATTGATAATTTGATAAGGTTTCTCGTGGGAATAATTAGATGTGTATAAGAGACAGATTAAACTATGTCATACCTATGGTCAAACTAAGTTTGATTAGGTATTTTATAGTCGCTAGTAATTAGATGTCCAATGTCTTTTTAAACTTGACAAATTTTTGGTACTGTTGCCGGGGAACGGTCGTCAATATTGATACAATTTGGTTAGAATACTAGTTTGAAGTTTTTCTCTTGTGGAGTTGCCTCAACTATTTGAAAAATCCAAAAAGAGTTTTCATTTTTGTATCATTTAATCCTTTATTTTGAAAATTCAAAAAGATTTTCACTATGATAGCTTGCTTGTCTTATTTTAAAAATCCAAAAAGATTTTTACTTGATGGATAGTTTTGACTAGTTCGAAGTCTATAGATCAACTTTCCTATCTTTACTTGTTTTTGTTGTTTTAGTTGTTTTCCTTGTTTTGTTATTTTAGTGTTGATTATTCCAAGAACATGGAAGGAATGAATTGGAACGATTCATGCTAAGGATATTATCATTCTTACGATGATGGAGGCATGACCAATAAGCATGTTGCTTGTAATTACTCCTACCCCAATAATTTTCCAATGGGATGGTCAAACCGTCCAAATTTCTTTTCTAGCTATTCATATTATTCCTACTCCTTTTGTACACCTAGTCTATATGTAATCAATTAGAGCCACAAACTTGAGGGATTTTCTTTGAGTACCATGGTTTTGATTACACCCAACCACCACCAACTGGAAGAGATGAGAATGCAAGTTTGGAGACAATAATGTTGGCCATCATGGAGCAATCAAATGGTTGTCTATACTGCATTCAAACTCAACTAAATGAAATAGTAAAAAGGTGTTGGGAACTACTCAAGAGACTCCCATGAATCCACTGAATATACAGGATAGAAGAATATGGTGACATCAACCAATTCTCACCTACCCTTATGGGTTATGATCATCAAAGATGGTCATTTGAGTTGGTAGATTGTGATTAGTATACTCAAGCCGACAATGAAGAATCCTTTGGAGTAAATTTTGCAACAAACGGGTCACAATACACCATGTGAAAAGGTGCACCAACCCAAGAAGATCAAGAAGATAATGAGGAAAGATTGGAAAAGATGATGATGACCTTCATAGAGAATCAAAACAAATCCATGAAGAGAATACAAGACCAATTTGCCGAGCTCCAAAGAAGGATGCGTGGTGAAAACCAGTGGGCTCCAACACTCTCAACAAAGGTAGATGAGGATGAACCAGTTCAAGAAGATAAAAAGGAAGAATATATCTTGGAAGAAAATGGTTTCGAAGAATGTCTTGAGTTTGAATTACCAACAACCAGGACATTCAACACTTTTTTGGAATCACTATTGACACAACCTTTGAGTGATTGTGAGTTTGTCCTTATTACTAGAAAAAAGGTGTTATTTGGAGTGTTTGTGAGGAAAGAGCCAACTCAAGGTGTGCAAGAAGAAGAAGAGTACTTTCTAGAGGAGACCAAGGAAGAGATGAGGACCACTTTTGCCGAAATTCCATGAAGTTCCACAAATCATTATAAACTTCGGATGCGCATATCAATGGAGCAATTTCACTAAGGACTACAACACCCTTGGCAAGCCTCCTTCATGTAACTAGGGGAATATTTTCTGCACCATTTATTTTATTTTGCTTCATTTAGTTGACATACTTTAGTTTAATAACCTGGCGGGTTAATAAATACTTGTAGCCTTGTGATTAGTTTAGCATATGTTTTGCTAATTGGTGAATAATTTTTGACTTTTTGGTGATTTGTGAGAAAAATTGATTCCAATAGAAGACTTTTTGGTGATTTGTGATTGATATATGTTGTATGGAATGAACTTGGGTTTGGTTGTTATCTTTTGATTGTGGAGAGTTTAGTGATAATACATTGCTTTATTTGTTAAGTATTTTAAGCTTATTCTGAACAAATCATGTGAATGTTTGATGTGTATTGGGAGTAGTCTTTGTGTTTGAATGCTTTGTAAGACCATTTATTTGCAATGCTAAGTTTGGAGGGATGAGTTGGGCATATACTTATGTGTATTTTTCTTTTCTTTAAATTGTTTGACGTTCGTGATCCTTAGTGTAACAATGTTTGTTGAAGAAGGATAGAAAACTTCAAGGAGTTATGAGCTTTAAGGGAAATTTCATTCACATGTAGGACTTAATATTGTTCATTGCTTAAGCTTGTTTAGTGTTGTGCTTAATGTTGATGAATTCTTTGATGGAAGGTTGAACTATTATTTCTATGTTCAAATTGTATTTAATTGAGTTCTTTCACACTCACTTGGTTATTATTTTGTCAATCATCTATATTAGCTTTTTGATTATCCAAATATAATTCAAAATCATTTCCTAGTATCATGTTTTTCTAATTATATATTTTGATAATTAATTATAATATTTTTTTTTAATTTCTTGTGAATTAATGTGTGGTTGGATGAGTTTGTGATAAGCAATTGAAATAAATTGATGATCTTTCTTATACGTATTGTATTATCTTGTTCATTTGGAAATTGTTTTGTTGTTGTTTGGGAAGTTGAAAATGGATGTTGAACATAGGTGGCGACACTTCATGTGTTGATTTTACAAAAAATGTGATTTAACTCTTGAAACTCAATCATGTTTTTACCACTTGGTAAAAATGTTTTCTTAACTAATTTTATCTGAAACACTACTTTTGCATAAGAGTTCTTCCAGTGCCAATTTCAAATGAGTTATTAATTTAGTTTACACACTTCAACATTTTGTTTCTAAGTGAAGTTGGAAGTGGTTAGGCCATCATTTGACCATTGCGATTGAATTTCATTTTATCAGATATTTAGTGGATTTTGATGTGGGTTTAGCTTGGAACATTGGTTGTATAATGTGAATCATTCATTTTTGTGACATATGAAATCTGGATTTTTGAAAATGATCTAGAATTTTTTTTTTGACTGTTGGAGCCTAAATTACCTATCCTATATCAATTATTATCCCTTGTGTCCCCATTGAGAATTATTAAAGACATTTTCTTGTTAGCCACATAATTTAGCCAATTTATTTATTTTATTTGTCCTCTTTTAAATTCATCACCTTAGCAATTGTTGATATCTTTGAGTTCTTCAATGTAGTGATTTATTGGTCCTACAATAGTTAATGAAGAGTTTTTGATGTATTTGTTGGGGAAAGGAGTCAAGAGTTCTATGTTGTTTATATTTTCCCTTTTGTAATTGTGCTGTGTTATTGTCATTGTTGCAAAGAAAAACAAAGAAAAGCAAATGAAAGAAAAAATTAAAAAAAAAAAAAAGAAAAGGAAAGGAAAGAAAAAAATGAAAAGAAAGTGAAAAGCAAAGAATTGCAAGTGCTATGTTCTTATTCCATAATGACTTTACCTTTAAAGTTAGTTAATAAAAGTAGCGTTTTTACCTTTCAAGTGCTTATTGGCTAAGTAATGTTGGTTTTTGGGACTTTATGCATGGAATAGTGGTCCAAGAGTTTGTTTTGACATGACTAAGGTGTATCAAGTCATTCTTACCCAAAATTATCCTACCTTATTATTTTAACGTACATTAAAAGGTTGAAAAGTCATAAATGATCCTTCATCTAGGCTAATTTATATTAGTGAATTGAGGGTGGAATGTTGCTTACAACATTCTGTCGTTTGCCAAACCTTTCGATGTCAACAAATATCCTTGTATGTTTATGCTCTTTTAAATCAAGTCCTAATGATTTTTCTTTGCTTGAGGTAAGTTTTGAAAAACTTAATTTATTTGGTTTGGATTAACTCACATTCGAATTAGCATTACATTAACTTTTAACTTGTCAAAGTAATGTTTGTAATTAAAACTAGTGTCTACTTTATAAGATACAGAGGTGGGAAAATACTTTGAATTTCTCTAGTTCAAACCCATTTTCACTTTTGATAAAAAGTGCACATTACTAGAAAGATTGTATTTAGTGACCAATTTAGCTACATAATTTTGCCAAAAATCAATTGCTAAACGATTTAGCAACCGATTTTCTGGCGGAAATTTTTGTCAGAAAAATAGGTCGTCGATAAATTATAACTACAGATTTAATGGATAGAATTTTAGCAACGGATTTTTCCTTTGACAAATTAATCGCTATATTTGATTATGAAACATTACGGAATCTTTTTCAGTGGATATTTTTGGTTGCTAAATTTAGCGATCTAAAAATCCATTGCTTAAGGTAATAGTAGTAACGAAATTTTCAATCGCTAAATTTAGCAATTGAAAAATTCGTTGCTAATAATAACAATAGCAACGGAAAAATTGGTCTGTAGTTGTATTTTTTAAAATTTAAAAATATTAGCAACAGAAAAATCGGTCGCTAATTAAAAATATAAAAAATAAAATATCATTAAACTCCAAACCTGCCGACAATAACAACAAAATCATATTGCCATCAACATTGAATTTCAAACTTACCAACAACTAATTGTGCATTCAATGTGTACAACAACCACAAATGAAAAACGATAATAAGAAATTCACTATGAAATAAAATCCCAACAAGTAAATTAAAGTAACAAAATATAAGTAAATTAATACAAAGTTTAACATCTAATATCCAATGATAATGTCTAAAAATTACTTCTCATCACTCTCTTCCTCCCCATCATCATCGTCACCACCACCACCGCCATCTTTCTCTCTGACTTCATTTACAAGACCATCGACTTCAATAATTTTTTACACCACTTGCTACCATCATAAGAATCCCGATGCAATGATAATTCGAGGATTTGCAAACTTATTTAGATATTGATGAAGTAATTCTTCTTGAAACTTGACTCAGATCTCAAAGGTCATAAGCATTCCCTTAATATTGAACATTCCTCTTATTACAAATCAGATAAAATAATCAATCATGACTACTATCAAGTTGCTTGAATAAAGCAAATTGGATGAGAGTTGATTACTAAATTATAAATAAAAATAAAGTTCCCTTTATTTTTGGACAGTCCCTATTACCTATTACTTGAAGAGACAGAAATACATATTATTATGTGTATAAGAGACGTAGTTTCTACTAATTTTGAATATTCTCTTAATTACAAATAGAATTAAAATAATCAATCATGACTGCTATAACTAAATATAAGTAAAATAAATTGGATGAAAGTTGATTAATAATAAATAAAAAAGAATTAACTAAATAAGATTAATAAAGAGGCATAAATGAGAAAAGCTCAACTTGAGCCTACAAGGGTCAATACAAATAATTGATCATGACCCGGCAAGGGTCGATACAAATAATCATTCATGACCTGGTAAGGGTCGATACAAATAATCATTCATGACCTGGTGGATCGATACAAATAATCAATTATAACCCGTTAATGGTCAATACAAATAATCAATCATGACTGGACAAGGGTCGATACAAATAATCAATCATAAACCGACAAGGGTCGATACAAAAGATGTACAACTTGATAAATGTCTAGATAAGTATAAAGTTCATAGTGCTAAGTTTTAAGGCGAAGTACCTTTTGTGGATGATTTTCAACAAAATGTTAGGACTGAAGTTGCAGATATAAACACAAGGAAAGCAATCTAAAGGGAAAAGTAAGAAAAAAGATTAAGGTTAGAACTAGAAGGTCAACCACAAGAAACTATTAATTCAAGGGTGCAATGACCAAATATAGTAATTAAAGATAATATGCAGTTTTTTACGGGATTGGATAGTATGAAGGGGTGATGTAACGGAACTTTAGGAAATAATTTTAATACTAATTTTCAAGACTCCCTAAAACTAAGCATGACTATGTATTTCAACTTGCACTGATATATATTATATTTGACAAAACAGAACAAGAAGCAAGGAAGGTAAAACATAAGTAATGCAAAGTTTAAACAAATAAGAAAACTAATATATTTTGATAGGTGTCATGGACCCCTTGTTAAGAATTAGCCACATCATTATGTAGAGGTTCTAGATTAATGTCTCTTTTTCATAGTTTGAGATTATGTGGGTGATTGTAGACCAACCGGTCTATGCCATTTTCTAGCTACAATCCACTAGTTTGCTTGCCATTGACAATCTTGAAGTAACTGCTATGACATTCTATCACATTTAGATTTGTCTTTAACATTTGAAGTAGCACACAAATCGTCCTTGGACTCGAGATACACGCAATACAAGAATCTTTGTAGTTTCAAAAGTACAAGGACATAT
The DNA here is from genome assembly GCA_025175665.1 of Cinchona pubescens. Lineage (NCBI taxonomy): Eukaryota > Viridiplantae > Streptophyta > Magnoliopsida > Gentianales > Rubiaceae > Cinchona > Cinchona pubescens. The sequence goes on along the minus strand of JANKKI010000030.1, from coordinate 1,155,672 downwards.
TTGTGTCAAGGAAATGATAAATAAATAGAAAATTGAAAATTTTGAATTTTCCAAACTACCACAACAACTTGAGCAGCCTTAAATTTTTTGCATAAAACATAAAAACAAACAAAAAAAATAAAACCTTGAATAACTTTTACCAACTCTCTAGTTGTAACCGTCAAAATAGATCTATTTTACCAATTCAGAAAATCACTAATTTTTTGTAACTGCCAAAATAGATCTATTTTACAAATATCTAGTTGTAACTGTTAAAACAGTTATATTAATTAGAATCAGAAAGTAAAGTGAAAATCACTAATTTTTTGCATACAACATAGAAAAAGAAAAAGAAAATAAGACCATGAATAACTTTAACCAACTCTCTAGTTGACTGTCAAAACTGATATATTCTTACCAATTAAGGGTTGTAACTAAGTCATTTAGTTTAAAGATTAGTAAAGCTATTGGTAACTAAACTCAACATGAATTAATCAAAACTTCAACTTCAGCGAATTAAAATCATACTACTTTAAAAAGGCTTGCAACTAATTTCTCAACAGTAAACTATAAATTTTGACCAATTCCTTAGAACCCACAAACAACCACCAAAACAATTCAACTTAATCCAGTAGTCAATTAAGCATAATTTCACTTAAATTAACAAATGATTAACTAAAGATTATAACTTTTAAAGATTTAAGGACCAAAATCAACATCCAATTCAACAACATCAATAACCTGTCTCTCAAATTATCTTAGAAAACAAAAATTTAAAACAAAAATAATAAATAATAAAAATCAATATGACTAAATATTTGCAAATAAAATTAGAGGGAGAAGGAAGAGATGGTACTATATAAAAAGAAGAATCTTTCAATCAGTCAAAGAAAAATGGAAAGTAGAGGGAAGAAAAACTCAAAAGATCTGGTAGGAGAGTAGTTAATAAAGTGGAAGAAAAGATTTTTTAAAAATATATGAATATGCCAATTTTCATCACTATTGTAAAAAAATCCATTAACAAGAACCATAAATATCTAAAAACAAAGAAAATTATACTCACCTTAATTATGTAAAAAATTCGTAATAGTTGTTGAAAAAAATTAAAGAATAAAAAAAAGTTTAGTAGCAAAAAATTCAGTAACCAAAAAAAAAAAAAATAGTAGAAAAAATTTCAAGAACAAAACAAAACAAATATCTAAAACAAAGAAAAACAAGTATGTTTAAGAGATAAAAAAGAAAGAGAGGAAAATATACCTAGCAGTGGTGGAGGGCAGAGAAGGCGAGACTAGTGGGGTTCAAGGAGGATAGTGGTGGCGGTGACTTGAGGGGTGAAGGTAAACAGGGAAGAAAGAAAAGTGGGGAAGAATGAGAAGAAAGGAGATGGGGTTGAAGAAGGGTGGTGTAGAGCATAGAGGATGGTAGTGGAGAGTAGTAGTTGAAGGAGAGGAAAGGGCATGTTGGGTTAGGGTTAAAGGAAATAATGGGTTTGATTAACTGGGGATCATATTGGATAGATCTCAACACTTTGCAACCAAATTTTTGATTGCTAATTTTAATTTTTTTTTTTTACAAAAAATAACAACGAATATAATGGTTGCTAATTAATACTATAACTACCGATTTGTTATTTTTTTCCTCCAACTAATTGCCACCAAAAAATCCATTGCTAGTGTTTTTTAAATACTTTTCCAACCAAAATTTTTGTTCCAATGATTTTAAAAAAGTATCTTTTTTTAAAGTCAAAATTGATTGCTAAATCCGTTACAGATAGCAACAGATTTTTTCTGTTGCTAAATATCATTGCTAAAATGGCTTTTCTAGTAGTGAACTAGAGTTAAACATTTCCACTTTCTTTTCTTTTGGGGTGTTTACATGTTGAGTATATATGTTATGTTGAACCCCAGTTATATTAATCATGTTTTGATGATAACCAAATCATACTAATGGTTTGATAACAAGTGTACAAAAAAACAGGCAGGTTCGGACGCAAATGATCGTCCGAACAAAACAACCACAAGACTTCACGGACGCAAATGACTGTCCGAATGACAGAGCTTCGAACGATGATAATCGTCCGACACAAAGAATTTGAAGCAAGCCTCGGACGAAGAACAGTGTCCGATCATTTTCCCGAAGACTTCGCTTCGATCGGACGCATGTTCGGACGCATCCTCGGACGTCCGAATGAATACCATCAGAGAACGGACGCAGTGTCGGACGCAGGATTTAGCAGCGACTGTTCGAACGGTCCAACGGCTAGTTTGATCGGACGCACTCTTGCTGCATCGGCCGTCCGAAAGGTCCAACGGCTAGTTTTCCAGTAAACAGAAAATAGCCGTTGGGAATAGTTGTTGGAAGTAGATATTTGACAACTATAAATTACCCTAGGTCTGATTTAATGAAAAGAGACTTCTACATTGATTACAAACAATTCTTGAGCTATTTGGGAGAAATAGTGGGTACAAGTGTTGTAATAGTGTAGGTAGTGTGAAAAGAGCTTAGAAGTGTAAAAGTTCTTCAAGTGTAAGAGTGGAGAGATAACAATTGTAACAAAGGGAAGTTGTGAGTGTAAAACTCTTGGCTCAACTAAAGGAAATTAGTGTGAGCAAGAGTGATCCTCATTTGTGTACAAGAGGTTATTATCTCACCTACTTTGAAGAGACTTTTAGGGGCTGAACTTCAAGTTGTGAACTTGATAGTTGCCTTGTAAGTTGCAAGCTCCAAGCTTGAGAAGCTAGGGAGTTTGGTTTGATTCTCTTAATCTCAATATTCTTATTTGTTCTTTAAGCTTAAATTGTTGAATATCTATTGTATTCATTTGTGCTTAAGTTTTCATTTGGTGCATAAATGACTCAAGTTTGAATTTCTATTAAACACATAAAAAGGATTGTTTTTAGAGACAACCTAATTCACCCCCCCTCTTAGGTTGCTTTTGGGGCCAACATGTTATATGTTATGTGTTTAAGCGTTTTATGACTATTATATATATATATATATATATATATGTTGTTTTGTTTATTATTCTTCTTTTCTTGTCTTTATTTTTACCAGGACAAGCAAAACCTTAATTTTGAGGGTGTGATAACTCTCGAAAACTAGAATTAAGTATATCCTTAATTTATCGATTTTGTTACAAGTTTTGAATATTTCTAGTATTTAGTGTGTGTTTGTTGTCATTTCTACTCTTATGTATTGTATGTGTTTATTTAGTGCTTTAATGTTTATTTAGGTATTAATTATATATTTTTTTACTATGTTCTTAGTTTAGTGTTTGTGTCTTGCTTTTAACCTAATTTTGTCGAGAGTTAGAGTTTTTGTCGTCTTTGTTTGTCTTTATTTTAAGCTTTTGTGAGTGTTTTGTTTAAGGGCCTCAGGAAAGAAACGGCGCATCAATCAAATGTTGAACTGGGATTTTAGGTGCGAATTCTTCAAGGTTGCCTAAGCTATTTGGGACGCTAGGCTTAGGGACCTCACCAGCCGTGAGCTTGGCGACCTCCAAGCCCTATGACGGCGAGGAACTTCTGAGAGGCGTGATTTTGGCCATTTTGGGGCTGTTTTGAAGGGTTTTTGATGTCTTTGTAGCCCCAACCCTACTATAAAAACATCTTTTAGAACTAAGTTGAAGCCAAGTCACCTTAAATTTTGTCTCCTTTTCTCTTTCCCACTTGGGGAAGACCTTTTAGTTTCTTTGTCCATTGTTCTTAGATTAGTTTTCTTTCAAGAATGTAACTTTGTTCCACAACTTTGTAAGACTTCCTTTATGTTTAAAGTACTTCTTTTATATATTTATTTCATATCTTTTTAATTCTTTAGTTTTTCTTTTAATGCCTTCATCTACCCAACTTTAAATGTCTTTACTTTCTTGGTACTAGCGTTCTATAATCCATGTTTAGTCCATTTAATTGTTTTTCCATGCTTTATTAGCTTTCTTGTTGTTCAATATGCATTAATTAGTTATGCGTTAGGGATTTGTGATGCCAATATCTAATGGGTAGAGGTTGGATTGATTAGGTGGTGAAATGAACTAATTAGACAATATTAATGGTATTAAGGGTTTACTAGGGAAATTGTCTACTTTCTTAGTTAATTTGAATTAATTGAGGGGATATGGAAATTGAACCTGCATTGTAGACCTAGATTAGAATTGGATTAGGGTTAGAATTAGATCTTGACGGATTAATTCACCTAGTTGGTTCTTAGAAATTTATAGGTAAATAATCAAGTTTGATTAGTTTAAGGAGTAGGAGGTATCTGAACTTAGACTAATTAGATTGATAGACCTAATTAGCAAAGGATCATGATTAGGTACAAATGGGAATCAGTGTTTAATTTGGCATATAAGTTCACTTGATTGAGCTAATTAAGCAAGAAACTCTTGAAAAATCTATGTGCTAGCATAAACTCTATCTGCATTTTTATACACATCATGATAGTGTAAACTTAGTTTCGTTAAACTCCTTAGTTTAATTAGATTATATAAATAGCATTCCAACCAATTAATTGTTAATTGCACATCATTCCTCATGAGGACGATTCCTACTTCTACTATCTATTATTTGACACCTTGTACTTGCGATTTCTCGTCTAATTAAAATTAGTTAACTTAGGTATTATATTTTATATCTAAAGATTTGTGTCTTTTCAGACGCAATAAGTATCATCCAAGAAACATTCCTTCAAAATTTCTTTTGAATTTTCCTTGTTACAAGGATCCACAATTTGGTGTAAAATATCCTCCTGTGGTTGGGGTTTTCCATTAATTGTTAGCACCAATTTAACATTCTTGGCATTTGTGTTGTTGTCCCTTTTTTGAATCCAACCCTTTTTTGGTAAAGTATTCATGTGATACTATTGTAGCTTGTTTAACATCAACTTGTTATTAGATTTTGAGCGCATTGAGCATTGGCTGTTGTGTTCTTCTTCACATTCTGACGAGACATAACCACCATCCAGAGTTTGCCTCAGCCTTAGTTGCTAATCTTGCATCATGTTGTTCAAGGTTTGAAACATTTTCCACTGAAGCCAGAGCTGTTGTATTCAACTTCTCTGTAGCTAGGGTATTGCCAAGCAGTAGCTGAGTATGGTTGTCGATGGATGATTGATAGAAGTGGTTTGACCGGGTCAATTTGCACACTAAGTCTAGCAAATTTGCCTATCTTGAAATTTTCAGTTCGAAGGTCAATCTCAAGCAATTTTCCTATCAAGCTTCAGAGAATTCTGACTTGACTGGCTTCTCAGTAAACATGTCTGATGGTGAAATTTCCTTGAGTCATAAGTTGTATTACCTTTCTGAAATGATTATCCAAACGCCACGGTGAATATGTGAATCCTGTTAGCATCTAGACACGATTGTTGGTGTCTAAGTCGATCAAAACATCTATAAAAGCCTTTGGATATTCAAAATTGCAATCCATGCAATAAATCGTATAATTCATTCTCCATGTTAGAACCCTGCCCAACGGATTTTGCCAAAACCAAATACCATACGACTAGATGAATCTCTCAGAACACCTCCACAACCTGCCAGACCTGTATTGCCAGGAGATGAGCCATCAACATTAATCTTATAACAACCCATTGGAGGATAATTCCAGCAAACCACCCTCAGTTGACTTAGCTTTGGAAAATGAAATTGAAGTCGAGGGAACAAATGAATGAGAGAGACATCCAAATTGGATAATGTAGGAAGGGGTGTACTTCATTTAGCTCCATCATGTTGAATGAAATTCTGTTAATCACCATTCTTTTCGAGAGAGTTTTTCCCTCATATAAATATATGTGTTTCTAGCCAAATAAAGATTCCAGCAAATTAGTGGTGGAAGAAGCTACGAAAAGAGAACTTCTAACCGGTCATTTGTAGAGATATACTACGATTGCAGCTGTCTCACTTTGAATCACATTTATGTTGCACACATTAATCACTCAAAGAGAAATGCCAAAGTGTCTCCATACTACAGTCGCAAAACTATAGTGAATAAAATAATGTTGGATGGAGTTGGTTGAGTAACGAAATGGGCATTTGGATGGTAAATTAAAACTAAGGGCCATGAGTTTATCCACAAAGGGAAACCATTCATTGTGGAGAGCCACATGGAAACCTTAATCTTCAAGGGAATTATATTGTTGTTCCATACGAGCTTCCTGGAAGCTAATTGGTGATGACTTCGCCAGACAATATGACAAGCCAAGGAAAAGGTGAAATTTCCATCAGTTTCATGGTTCCAAATTATTTTATCATTCCTATCTGTAATATAGAGCTGCTATTCAAGGATTCTTCGTAAAAGACTAGGGAAATAAGGTGGTTTAAAATAGCCAAATTCCAGCAATGATTGTTGGTATCGACCTCATTGATTTTAACGTGTGGAGGGTTATCATCTTCTATCAAGTCCTCATTACCACACTATAACCAAGCCAATTTTCTTGACAGAAAAGAGAATCACCATTGCGAATCAGTTTTTGTATACTAGAAGTAGCAATAACACAAACTTGTTGCATTTTTCTCCAATTGTGTGACAAGTGATGCATAGCTGAATATATTTTGCTCTCATAAATTGGGCCCGCATAGATTCTGAGGAATGATAATACCACCACATTTTGAGTGAAAAAGCCTTAACTGCATCCAGAAGTTTTCAAATTTCCATCCCACTCTTCGTTTTCGGATAGCACACTTGAGACCAATTGGTCCAATGTCTACTCTCTCCATGCTCAGATAACCCCCAGAAAAATTCTTCCATGCTCTATTCCAACATTTTAAAGTTGGTTTTAGTCAGTTCCAAAACAGCCAAAGTATGGATTGGTATGGTAGAGAGTACAGGTTTGAATAATATCAATCGGCCTCTGAGTGATAAAAATCGAAACTGCCAGCCCGATAACCTAATTGTACCTTGTTAAAGTAATATATTGAAAGGAAGAATTTTTTTTGACCATTAAAGAGAAAATAGCCCAGGTACTTCAATGAGAGTGGTTGGCGCCTGATACTTGCCAAAATATCCACTTGTCAGTCTGAAGAATCTCTAAAATGCTTTGACAAGGTTAAGGAACTTTTTGAGTGATTGATTTTCTGGCCCGAACCAGCTTCATAAATAGACAAGAAATCCATGAGATATTTAATAGTTCCCTTATCCCCATTTGTGAAAATAATTACGTCATTCGTATATGCAAGTGAGAAACTATAGAGCATTCACGCAACACAGAATAATGTAGCAGCTTGTTTAATCCCCTTCAAGAAAGCCTCAGATGACAGAATAAATGACAAAGGCGATAAATGTCATCTTTCTTAACAACCTGAGAAGAGTTAAAAAGACCGCATAATTCCCCATTAATGAGAATAGAAAACCAAGAACTCCATAAGTGATTCATAACAAGTTGGATAAAGTGTGCATGAAAACCAAACTGATGTTATTCCGAATAGCTTCCAGAAAGGTCCAAGAAACCCTATCGAAAGTCCTCATCATGTCCAGTTTAGAACCATGTTGTTCTTGTGACAGGCCTAACTTTTCCAAATTAGCAGTGTTAGGGGATAAGTCAGGTCTCAGCCTCTCAGGTTCCCAGAGTCAAATTTACAGAATTTCTCAATGATAAATCACGGTCCTTCAGAGATGACCTTAGTGAAGTTCATCAAGGAATTTTACAGCAAAGAAATCCGTTCCCAAGTCAATGATGTTCATGTTCCATTGATCTTCCATAGTTCCTGGACTTTGTAGTCAAAATATTTGAAACCAACTATTTTGCTCATAACTTTAGCAATCAGGGTTTGGGCAAAAGGAAGTCGGATCCTATTCTTATCTGTCAGACAGGCGAACTGTGGGATTGTTGTCATTGATGTCTTAATTGTCAGAGTAGTCAACAAGCACTGAAGCCATGAAGGAGCTTTGGATATTTAGAGTACGTATGCTTTTGGTTTGCACCAATTTACCTATGTAGGATGTAAAAGAAGTTGCGTTTGAAGAGTTCTTGAGGAGATTGGATGATGGAGCTCATCAGGTTGAAAATCATGTCTCAGCGTTTTAAAGGGCATGCAAGTAACATTTTTATAGATAGTACTACGTGAGCCTGGCCCTGCCTTAGCCTACTATTTTTTGTAATAAGAAACAACAAAGAATACTCCGTGTGTGTTGATTGTATTATCAGTTTGGTAAATTGGAAGAACTTATTACCATGCTATACTTAGATACAACAGTGTATCCATTGTAAGAATCTAGTTTGGGTGCAAAATTTAAGCTAAGTAATTAATAGTTAGAATAGAATATAAGCAAACATGATATATTCAGAGTCTCATATAAATTTGCTGTCCTATTTAAACAAAATATTGAAGTTTGTTTTAACAAAATTAAGTAGCTAAATATGCATATAGCCAATTCCGGAAAAGAAATGGAAACGGAATGCATCTTTTGCATAATACAATACCAGGTAAATGGGCCAAGAAAGCCATTTAAAGGGCTTGCAAGTAACATTTTTAAATTTTTTTTAGTAAAGAAAAATGCATGGTCTTGCATAGTCATCCAAAAAATGCATGATCTGAGGTGTGAATAATGCCAGTCTTATACACAAACCTCAAAAAAAGTAAAGTCCATAAGAAAATTCATGATGAACTGAATATTCTCTGTTCAAAATTAAACAAAAAACAATCAATTAATTCACATGCAAATAGACAAAAATATCTTTGGAATTATTATAACAGTGTTAAACAATACCTGCATCAAGTCACCAACATTGATAAAGACGTAATTTTGTTCAGGTGGAATGGTTGATTTCCATCCTTCAATGTGATTTGAAGGTCAAATGTGTTGTTCGACAACATTACAGATATGATTTGTAGATCAGCATGCCGTCCAAAATCAACTAAATACTTTCGTGTAATTCTTGATCTTTAGAACAAAGTAGTTAGTGATTCAGCCTCAACAGAGTGTCAGCCCATCAGACAATAACTTCCTTGGCTAAATATTGAATTCCACAGTCAACTGTGATAGTATTTCACAGGCCATTTTCTGTTACTATAACATAATCTTTAAAGCATTACATATTGTAAAAGTAACATATAATAGTTAAATATGTTTTAGACTTGAAATTCCGATAACCATTGCGTGTAGTATATGATGAATTTATTACTCATCGTACAAAGCAAAGTTGATGTCTACACAAATAAGATGAGTTAATGACATTTTGTATTGGTAAAAAAAGACTAAAGCAATTGGAACGTGTAAAATTCTTTGTTAATGATTAATTTAGATACTTATATTTTCTAATTAACAAAATCAATGCTCCTTAATATAAATTAAATTAAAAAATAAAATTAATAAAAAATAGAATGACAGATTTTGATTGTTAGAGGTAGGATCGTATTAATCAAGAATAGGCAACAGAGGTGGTGTAGCGCCACGCTGCAAACACTTATTATATATAAGAGAGAACCAATCCCAAAATGTTGAACCCATTTTGTATTGCTCGGCCAAGGAACCTATTAGCTCCAAACCTGACTTGCCATTAAGAAATAAAGAAATATCATTACTGCCATATGAAAACTAGATGTGTTCAGAGATAGAAGTGCACCGTACAATTCATCATTTCTGAGGTAGAATAAGAATACCAGCTCTTTAAGAATTCCTGCAAAACCACCTGTAAATCATCTTAGTTTGATACCCCAGAAAAATGTAGCTGTAAACAGAGAATAAATTTCCATAAATTTATAATCAGTTTTAAAAGGTTGACTCCTAACCATTTAAACTAAAAAAAAAAAGGTTCAAAAGAATTAACAAAAACAAAAAGTTACCGACATTAATGTACAAATTAAACCAAGGATAATACATGTTTTTGTTTATTGGTTTCATAGATGTCGTTATATTAATTAAATAGAAGTGGTTGTAATATAGAATTGATGCATATGTTTGATTCGGCAGATGCTTTCTAGGTGGTTTTAGTAATCATTCACTTATCTTATTAACATTAATCTTTGTATAAGTAACGTATCTAAGGATATAGTTAGCTACTGAATCTTAAAATAAAAAAATGTCTGTTTTTAAGAACTAAAAGACACCATTTGCCTGCCCAATTACTTTGTGGTGTCTTTCTATTTTTTTTTGTTTTTAGTATGCTTTAAATCCTACAATTAAATATACATTGATTAAACTCTAGGCAAGCCACAAGTGGTTCTTGCATATGCTGAGAATGTAAAAAAATAAAACAAAATAAAAAATAGACAACTGATAATTGATACAAAAGTAGGGGATTCTAAAAACTACCTGATGGACAATTTCATTTATAAGCGCACGGGATCATTTTAAATAATATAAATGTAAGTTGAGTGTCATTCCCACGAGAATTATGAATAAGCACTGAAATTGATACCTTCACAACTATTTAGAAAAATCAATTATAGAAAGATTTAAATTAACTAATCCATGAGACAAACTAGTAACTAAGGCAACGAATTAACAAGATTGAATTCAAGAATTAACGGGCATTGGGGTATTTCGATTTCACCAATTCTTCAAATATAAACATAGTGTAAATTATTCTAGATTGATCTCCAAGATTGCTTGTCGAATTTCCTATTGTACTTACTACTTGTGGTCATGAAATAATAACTCTTTTTTCTACGAATTTATTTGTCATTGGTCCAACACAAATAATTAGAAGTAAAGGGACTTTGATTAAGAACATGGAATTAATAAAGTGACCACACAAACCACGGCAATCCTTGGTCCGACATTCACTCAATTCATGCTTTTTGCAACTTGATCATAAATATACAAATTACTTCGTCCGTCTCATCACATATTTACAAAATCGTTCAAGAATTAGCCAAAAATTGAAAGCTTTAAGACCATAACAAAAACATAAATTTTTAATAGAAATCTACTATTAATAACAATAAAACATGAGTTCATGCAATCACAAAGGATTACATCTCAAAACCCTAACAAGAGAATTCTAGAACATGATAAACAAGAAAATAATAATAAAATAGAATTAAATAGTATAAGGAAAATCTATTATGGTTTAAGGATGTTTCTCTAATAAAGAATTGAAAAATCTTGGTCCAAAATTGTCAATCTTGAGCCTGTTCTTCAAATCTTCTTGAAAAATAAATAAAACCCTAATCTAATTTGTAGTCGCCAAAGGAAAGACTGAAAAAAATACATATTTTTCAGGTCTTAAACACCCTTATATCTAATTTTTAAGAGTTACAAAGTATAAGTCTCTGAATAAGTTTCGAAACGCATTATTACGAAGGCAAAACAGACACCTGGAACCCAAGAGACGCTAAAAAATTGTGAGATTGCACATTGCTGATCGGACTAGGGCACCGTTCCCAGCTCCCTGGGTGTTGGCAACGCCCAAGCACCAATGGCTGGGCACCCTACCAAGGACGCACCTTGTTTTTGCTAGGAGTGTCCGGTCTTGCTCTAATTTGATTCGCTGTGCTGCGTTTGACCTCCAATTAACCCCGAACCTATAAAAACACATTAAAACATAAGTGTAATAAAATATTAAAAAAATATAAACTAAATATTTTGGACAAAAATTCTATAATGACCAAAATGCCCTTATGAAAAAATCTCCGAAACCAATTAAAACTCAAGCGGATGTGTAGAAAAATAACTCTTTTTTAGAGAGTCAACATTAGATGTGTTTATAACTTTTACTTGTCCCAAGTAAAACAAGTGTCAAAAAAAATTTAAAAAAATGCAAAGCCTCAAAATCATATTAAAATCCAAGCTAAAATGCATGTAAAACTCTTTTTATATTAGTTAACACATACCCCCGACTCGAACTTTTACTTATCCGAGTAAAACAAAACAAAACACATAAGATTCATTAACCTTCTTCAATGCATCAATAGTAATAACAAGGAAAACTAGCATTATATAAATGAACTCAATATGTACATAAAAGAACATTGCTAGTCAACCTCTATATCATCATCATGAAAGTATTAAATCTCCACTTTTATTTATGAAAGTAGATATCACATGCTCACTAATAGATGAAACACCCATTGAACAAAAGTTCAGCAAGTGACAAACTTGTTGGAAAAAGTTAACACACACAATACTCACTAATACAAATGAACTCAAACTAAGGATCAAGTAGGTGTTTAAAGCTTGTAATGTAGGTTAAGGGATAAATGTAGGATATATTTGAAGAAATGTTGCTCATATCACCTTAGACACGTTAGTGAATCACTTAAAACCATAATCCTCTAGAAAATCTCCCAAATAACCATAGTATTTAACCGGCTACCACTTTAGAAGACAAAAATGTACCTTCTTTATTACAACTTAGATGGAGTTGTAGATTCATAAAACTTATCACAAATGTAGAAGGAATTGTCCTTGTTTTCTTTCTTTATTTCTTTTTCTTTTCAACATGCTTTTCTTATTTTTCTTTTCTTCTTTCTTCTTTTTATCTTCATGTTTTCTCAACAAAATATTACAAAACATAGGGAGTCATAGGCTGACAGGAGTCATCAGTATTGCTCGGCCAAGGAACCTATTAGCTCCAAACCTGACTTGCCATTAAGAAATAAAGAAATATCATTACTGCCAATATGAAAACTAGTTCCTCAGTTCAGAGATAGAAGTGCACCGTACAATTCATCATTTCTGAGGTAGAATAAGAATTCTAGCTCTTTAAGAATTTCTGCAAAACTTGTTCTTAATCACATCTAGAGTTTAATACCCCAGAAAAATGTAGCTGTAAACAATAAATAAACACATAAATTGTGTATAAGAGAGTTTTATGAGGTTGACTCCTAACACATTTAAACTAAAAAAAAAAAGGTTCAAAAGAATTAACAAAAACAAAAAGTTACCGACATTAATGTACAAATTAAACCAAGGATAATACATGTTTTTGTTTATTGGTTTCATAGATGTCGTTATATTAATTAAATAGAAGTGGTTGTAATATAGAATTGATGCATATGTTTGATTCTTAGATTATTTCTAGGTGGTTTTAGTAATCATTCAAATAGATTAACTAATTCCTTTATAAGTTACGTTTGGTTTTGTCCCTATATAAAGGAGCTATTGCTGCGCGGCCTGTCTGTTTTTTTAAGAACTAAAAGACACCATTTGCCTGCCCAATTACTTTGTGGTGTCTTTCTATACACTATCTCTGATGTTAGTAGCTTTATTACAATTAAATTTACATTGATTAAACTCTAGGCAAGCCACAAGTGGTTCTTGCATATGCTGAGAATGTAAAAAAATAAAACAAAATAAAAAATAGACAACTGATAATTGATACAAAAGTAGGGGATTCTAAAAACTACCTGATGGACAATTTCATTTATAAGCGCACGGGATCATTTTAAATAATATAAATGTAAGTTGAGTGTCATTCCCACGAGAATTATGAATAAGCACTGAAATTGATACCTTCACAACTATTTAGAAAAATCAATTATAGAAAGATTTAAATTAACTAATCCATGAGACAAACTAGTAACTAAGGCAACGAATTAAGATTCCAAGATTGAATTCAAGAATTAACGGGCATTGGGGTATTTCGATTTCACCAATTCTTCAAATATAAACATAGTGTAAATTATTCTAGATTGATCTCCAAGATTGCTTGTCGAATTTCCTATTGTACTTACTACTTGTGGTCATGAAATAATAACTCTTTTTTCTACGAATTTATTTGTCATTGGTCCAACACAAATAATTAGAAGTAAAGGGACTTTGATTAAGAACATGGAATTAATAAAGTGACCACACAAACCACGGCAATCCTTGGTCCGACATTCACTCAATTCATGCTTTTTGCAACTTGATCATAAATATACAAATTACTTCGTCCGTCTCATCACATATTTACAAAATCGTTCAAGAATTAGCCAAAAATTGAAAGCTTCAAGACCATAACAAAAACATAAATTTTTAATAGAAATCTACTATTAATAACAATAAAACATGAGTTCATGCAATCACAAAGGATTACATCTCAAAACCCTAACAAGAGAATTCTAGTTAACATGATAAACAAGAAAATAATAATAAAATAGAATTAAATAGTATAAGGAAAATCTATTATGGTTTAAGGTCTTATACACATAAAGATGTGAAAAATAGACAGGTTTCATCTCAATTGTCAATCTTGAGCCTGTTCTTCAAATCTTCTTGAAAAATAAATAAAACCCTAATCTAATTTGTAGTCGCCAAAGGAAAGACTGAAAAAAATACATATTTTTCAGGTCTTAAACACCCTTATATCTAATTTTTAAGAGTTACAAAGTATAAGTCTCTGAATAAGTTTCGAAACGCATTATAAAAAGAGTTTGCCCCGAACCTATAAAAACACATTAAAACATAAGTGTAATAAAATATTAAAAAAATATAAACTAAATATTTTGGACAAAAATTCTATAATGACCAAAATGCCCTTATGAAAAAATCTCCGAAACCAATTAAAACTCAAGCGGATGTGTAGAAAAATAACTCTTTTTTAGAGAGTCAACACCCTCCCAACTTGAACTTTTACTTGTCCCAAGTAAAACAAGTGTCAAAAAAAATTTAAAAAAATGCAAAGCCTCAAAATCATATTAAAATCCAAGCTAAAATGCATGTAAAACTCTTTTTATATTAGTTAACACATACCCCCGACTCGAACTTTTACTTATCCGAGTAAAACAAAACAAAACACATAAGATTCATTAACCTTCTTCAATGCATCAATAGTAATAACAAGGAAAACTAGCAAGTATATAAATGAACTCAATATGTACATAAAAGAACATTGCTAGTCAACCTCTATATCATCATCATGAAAGTATTAAATCTCCACTCGATGAAAGTAGATATCACATGCTCACTAATAGATGAAACACCCATTGAACAAAAGTTCAGCAAGTGACAAACTTGTTGGAAAAAGTTAACACACACAATACTCACTAATACAAATGAACTCAAACTAAGGATCAAGTAGGTGTTTAAAGCTTGTAATGTAGGTTAAGGGATAAATGTAGGATATATTTGAAGAAATGTTGCTCATATCACCTTAGACACGTTAGTGAATCACTTAAAACCATAATCCTCTAGAAAATCTCCCAAATAACCATAGTATTTAACCGGCTACCACTTTAGAAGACAAAAATGTACCTTCTTTATTACAACTTAGATGGAGTTGTTTTCTTTATTCATAAAACTTATCACAAATGTAGAAGGAATTGTCCTTGTTTTCTTTCTTTATTTCTTTTTCTTTTCAACATGCTTTTCTTATTTTTCTTTTCTTCTTTCTTATTTTTATCTTCATGTGTTCTAACAGACATTACTAGTTTTCATATTGGAGTAATGATATTTCTTTATTTCTTAATGGCATGTCGGCCAAGGAACCTATTAGCTCCAAACCTGACTTGCCATTAAGAAATAAAGAAATATCATTACTGCCAATATGAAAACTAGTTCCTCAGTTCAGAGATAGAAGTGCACCGTACAATTCATCATTTCTGAGGTAGAATAAGAATACCAGCTCTTTAAGAATTCCTGCAAAACCACCTGTAAATCATCTTAGTTTGATACCCCAGAAAAATGTAGCTGTAAACAGAGAATAAATTTCCATAAATTTATAATCAGTTTTAAAAGGTTGACTCCTAACCATTTAAACTAAAAAAAAAAAGGTTCAAAAGAATTAACAAAAACAAAAAGTTACCGACATTAATGTACAAATTAAACCAAGGATAATACATGTTTTTGTTTATTGGTTTCATAGATGTCGTTATATTAATTAAATAGAAGTGGTTGTAATATAGAATTGATGCAATATGTTTGATTCGGCAGATGCTTTCTAGGTGGTTTTAGTAAGTCATTCAAATAGATTAACTAATTCCTTTATAAGTTACGTTTGGTTTTGTCCCTATATAAAGGAACTATTGCTGCGCGGCCTGTCTGTTTTTTTAAGAACTAAAAGACACCATTTGCCTGCCCAATTACTTTGTGGTGTCTTTCTATTTTTTTTTTATTGTTTTTAGTAGCTTTATATAATTTTAATCTTAAATATACATTGATTAAACTCTAGGCAAGCCACAAGTAGGTTCTTGCATATGCTCAAGAATGTGTCTAAGTATTTAAAATAAAAAATAGACAACTTATAAATAATTGATACAAAAGTAGGGGATTCTAAAAACTACCTAATGGACAATTTCATTTATAAGCTTATACACATTTAGAATAATATAAATGTAAGTTGAGTGTCATTCCCACGAGAATTATGAATAAGCACTGAAATTGATACCTTCACAACTATTTAGAAAAATCAATTATAGAAAGATTTAAATTAACTAATCCATGAGACAAACTAGTAACTAAGGCAACGAAATTAACAAGATTTGAATTCAAGAATTAACGGGCATTGGGGTATTTCGATTTCACCAATTCTTCAAATATAAACATAGTGTAAATTATTCTAGATTGATCTCCAAGATTGCTTGTCGAATTTCCTATTGTACTTACTACTTGTGGTCATGAAATAATAACTCTTTTTTCTACGAATTTATTTGTCATTGGTCCAACACAAATAATTAGAAGTAAAGGGACTTTGATTAATTTTGAACATGGAATTAATAAAGTGACCACACAAACCACGGCAATCCTTGGTCCGACATGTCACTCAATTCATGCTTTTTGCAACTGATCATCAAGGGACACATTAGATGTGTCCGTCTCATCACATATTTACAAAATCGTTCAAGAATTAGCTTAATTGGAGGCTTCAAGACCATAACAAAAACATAAATTTTTAATAGAAATCTACTATTAATAACAATAAAACATGAGTTCATGCAATCACAAAGGATTACATCTCAAAACCCTAACAAGAGAATTCTTAGAACATGATAAACAAGAAAATAATAATAAAATAGAATTAAATAGTATAAGGAAAATCTATTATGGTTTAAGGATGTTTCTCTAATAAAGAATTGAAAAATCTTGGTCCAAAATTGTCAATCTTGAGCCTGTTCTTCAAATCTTCTTGAAAAATAAATAAAACCCTAATCTAATTTGTAGTCGCCAAAGGAAAGACTGAAAAAAATACATATTTTTCAGGTCTTAAACACCCTTATATCTAATTTTTAAGAGTTAGCAAAGTATAAGTCTCTGAATAAGTTTCGAAACGCATTATTACGAAGGCAAAACAGACACCTGGAACCCAAGAGACGCTAAAAAATTGTGAGATTGCACATTGCTGATCGGACTAGGGCACCGTTCCCAGCTCCCTGGGTGTTGGCAACGCCCAAGCACCAATGGCTGGGCACCCTACCAAGGACGCACCTTGTTTTTGCTAGGAGTGTCCGGTCTTGCTCTAATTTGATTCGCTGTGCTGCGTTTGACCTCCAGAACATTAACCCCGAACCTATAAAAACACATTAAAACATAAGTGTAATAAAATATTAAAAAAATATAAACTAAATATTTTGGACAAAAATTCTATAATGACCAAAATGCCCTTATGAAAAAATCTCCGAAACCAATTAAAACTCAAGCGGATGTGTAGAAAAATAACTCTTTTTTAGAGAGTCAACACCCTCCCAACTTGAACTTTTACTTGTCCCAAGTAAAACAAGTGTCAAAAAAAATTTAAAAAAATGCAAAGCCTCAAAATCATATTAAAATCCAAGCTAAAATGCATGTAAAACTCTTTTTATATTAGTTAACACATACCCCCGACTCGAACTTTTACTTATCCGAGTAAAACAAAACAAAACACATAAGATTCATTAACCTTCTTCAATGCATCAATAGTAATAACAAGGAAAACTAGCAAGTATATAAATGAACTCAATATGTACATAAAAGAACATTGCTAGTCAACCTCTATATCATCATCATGAAAGTATTAAATCTCCTATTGACTCATGAAAGTAGATATCACATGCTCACTAATAGATGAAACACCCATTGAACAAAAGTTCAGCAAGTGACAAACTTGTTGGAAAAAGTTAACACACACAATACTCACTAATACAAATGAACTCAAACTAAGGATCAAGTAGGTGTTTAAAGCTTGTAATGTAGGTTAAGGGATAAATGTAGGATATATTTGAAGAAATGTTGCTCATATCACCTTAGACACGTTAGTGAATCACTTAAAACCATAATCCTCTAGAAAATCTCCCAAATAACCATAGTATTTAACCGGCTACCACTTTAGAAGACAAAAATGTACCTTCTTTATTACAACTTAGATGGAGTTGTAGATTCATAAAACTTATCACAAATGTAGAAGGAATTGTCCTTGTTTTCTTTCTTTATTTCTTTTTCTTTTCAACATGCTTTTCTTATTTTTCTTTTCTTCTTTCTTCTTTTTATCTTCATGTTTTCTCAACAAAATATTACAAAACATAGGGAGTCGATAGGGAGTCATCAGTATTGCTCGGCCAAGGAACCTATTAGCTCCAAACCTGACTTGCCATTAAGAAATAAAGAAATATCATTACTGCCAATATGAAAACTAGTTCCTCAGTTCAGAGATAGAAGTGCACCGTACAATTCATCATTTCTGAGGTAGAATAAGAATACCAGCTCTTTAAGAATTCCTGCAAAACTACCTGTAAATCATCTTAGTTTGATACCCCAGTTAAATGTAGCTGTAAACAGAGAATTAATTTTAAGTGATTCATTTGTATTGTCTAAGGTGACTCTAACCATTTAAACTCTGAAAAAAAGGTTCAAAAGAATTAACAAAAACAAAAAGTTACCGACATTAATGTACAAATTAAACCAAGGTTTAATACATGTTTACAGCATGCTGTCTCTTATACACATCTAGATGTGTATATATTAATTAAATAGAAGTGGTTGTAATATAGAATTGATGCATATGTTTGATTCGGCAGATGCTTTCTAGGTGGTTTTAGTAATCAAACATTCAAATAGATTAACTAATTCCTTTATAAGTTACGTTTGGTTTTGTCCCTATATAAAGGAGCTATTGCTGCGCGGCCTGTCTGTTTTTTTAAGAACTAAAAGACACCATTTGCCTGCCCAATTACTTTGTGGTGTCTTTCTATTTTTTTTTTTTATTGTTTTTAGTAGCTTTAAATCCTACAATTAAATATACATTGATTAAACTCTAGGCAAGCCACAAGTGGTTCTTGCATATGCTGAGAATGTAAAAAAATAAAACAAAATAAAAAATAGACAACTGATAATTGATACAAAAGTAGGGGATTCTAAAAACTACCTGATGGACAATTTCATTTATAAGCGCACGGGATCATTTTAAATAATATAAATGTAAGTTGAGTGTCATTCCCACGAGAATTATGAATAAGCACTGAAATTGATACCTTCACAACTATTTAGAAAAATCAATTATAGAAAGATTTAAATTAACTAATCCATGAGACAAACTAGTAACTAAGGCAACGATGTGTAAATTAACAAGATTGAATTCAAGAATTAACGGGCATTGGGGTATTTCGATTTCACCAATTCTTCAAATATAAACATAGTGTAAATTATTCTAGATTGATCTCCAAGATTGCTTGTCGAATTTCCTATTGTACTTACTACTTGTGGTCATGAAATAATAACTCTTTTTTCTACGAATTTATTTGTCATTGGTCCAACACAAATAATTAGAAGTAAAGGGACTTTGATTAAGAACATGGAATTAATAAAGTGACCACACAAACCACGGCAATCCTTGGTCCGACATTCACTCAATTCATGCTTTTTGCAACTTGATCATAAATATAAGAGACAGTCTTAATAGATTCATCACATATACTATTTAATCGTTCAAGAATTAGCCAATTTTTGAAAGCTTCAAGACCATAACAAAAACATAAATTTTTAATAGAAATCTACTATTAATAACAATAAAACATGACACATCAATGTTTAAAGGATTACATCTCAAAACCCTAACAAGAGAATATTCTAGAACATGATAAACAAGAAAATAATAATAAAATAGAATTTAATAGTATAAGGAATGAAGTTATGGTTTAAGGATGTTTCTCTAATAAAGAATTGAAAAATCTTGGTCCAAAATTGTCAATCTTGAGCCTGTTCTTCAAATCTTCTTGAAAAATAAATAAAACCCTAATCTAATTTGTAGTCGCCAAAGGAAAGACTGAAAAAAATACATATTTTTCAGGTCTTAAACACCCTTATATCTAATTTTTAAGAGTTACAAAGTATAAGTCTCTGAATAAGTTTCGAAACGCATTATTACGAAGGCAAAACAGACACTTGGAATTAAGAAACTGTCTAAAAAATTAGTGAGATTGCACACAGCTGATCGGACTAGGGCACCGTTCCCAGCTCCCTGGGTGTTGGCAACGCCCAAGCACCAATGGCTGGGCACCCTACCAAGGACGCACCTTGTTTTTGCTAGGAGTGTCGGTCTTGCTCTAATTTGATTATTGTCAAAATGTCATTTCCAATTAACCCCGAACCTATAAAAACACATTAAAACATAAGTGTAATAAAATATTAAAAAAATATAAACTAAATATTTTGGACAAAAATTCTATAATGACCAAAATGCCCTTATGAGAAAATCTCCGAAACCAATTAAAACTCAAGCGGATGTGTAGAAAAATAACTCTTTTTAAGAGAGTCAACACCCTCCCAACTTGAACTTTTACTTGTCCCAAGTAAAACAAGTGTCAAAAAAAATTTAAAAAAATGCAAAGCCTCAAAATCATATTAAAATCCAAGCTAAAATGCATGTAAAACTCTTTTTATATTAGTTAACACATACCCCCGACTCGAACTTTTACTTATCCGAGTAAAACAAAACAAAACACATAAGATTCATTAACCTTCTTCAATGCATCAATAGTAATAACAAGGAAAACTAGCAAGTATATAAATGAACTCAATATGTACATAAAAGAACATTGCTAGTCAACCTCTATATCATCATCATGAAAGTATTAAATCTCCAATCATGAAAGTAGATATCACATGCTCACTAATAGATGAAACACCCATTGAACAAAAGTTCAGCAAGTGACAAACTTGTTGGAAAAAGTTAACACACACAATACTCACTAATACAAATGAACTCAAACTAAGGATCAAGTAGGTGTTTAAAGCTTGTAATGTAGGTTAAGGGATAAATGTAGGATATATTTGATTTTATTATATGTTGCTCATATCACCTTAGACACGTTAGTGAATCACTTAAAACCATAATCCTCTAGAAAATCTCCCAAATAACCATAGTATTTAACCGGCTACCACTTTAGAAGACAAAAATGTACCTTCTTTATTACAACTTAGATGGAGTTGTAGATTCATAAAACTTATCACAAATGTAGAAGGAATTGTCCTTGTTTTCTTTCTTTATTTCTTTTTCTTTTCAACAAAAGTTTTCTTATTTTTCTTTTCTTCTTTCTTCTTTTTATCTTCATGTTTTCTCAACAAAATATTACAAAACATAGGGAGTTATTACAAACGTTAAAGTCATACACTTGACTTTTCCCCTCAACAAAAAACATTTCATGTCCTTCCCAACTATCCATAACATCATACCTATAGTATTGATGTGCCGGACCCCCACCACTAACTAACTAAGGTGATGGATAGAAAGAAAGATAAATTAAAAGAATAAGTCAGTTAAATAACAGGTTTAAACAAGAAATACGGCTTATAAGGTTCAAAAGAGGACGCTAAGGATAAAAGGTATAATTAGGTAGGCTTATTGACTCTAAAGATCCATAAAACTTAGACAATCACTCATATTTCACAAGCATATAAACCATACACAATTCAACGAATGCCACAAGCAAAATAAATATCGCAAGGTAATCATGATTAAAACTCTTTGGAAATTAGATCACTTTCACATTCTCACTCAAGTGAAAATATTAAAGTATATAATGGTAACACTTTCACAATTCACAGGCATTAACAAAGAAAGTTTATTACACTTTCAATCCATTCATTCTAACAAACATAGTTCCCTTGAAACATATTTAAACTATTAACACATAGTCACAAAAGTTAATGAATACACAAAAACTACTACAAAAACAAAAAATCTTTTCGTTAACCCTTTACAATATTTTCGACAAAGAAGGTATAGAAATCTTGAATACTTCCATCTAGTAACTAGGGATTTTTTATATAGTCAGATCCTCAAGACTAATAAAACACAAAAGAAAAACAAATAAGGCACACCACTATAAACCCATGACAAAACAAAAACTAAAAATAACACAAATACTCATGCCAAAATACAACCAAAAGAATAACAGAAGAACAAAAAATTTGAAGACATAGAATACTCCCTCATGATGCCGAGGTGGTTTAGGAATCTTTAGATAATATGTATCCGTCACCCATTGGAAAGCACCATCACAAAACCAAAGGCAATTTTGCTATCTTCAAATGGTCATATCCATGCTCAAGTATTTGTTCAGCATACCTATGGTAGCTCTACGTAGCATTCCTTCCACTATAGTACATGAGGGCATCTCCTCGACAAACTGTGGCTTCATGTGGCTCACCTCAACTTCCTTGGGAAAGTACAACTCTTGAAGTACTGGTTGAGGTGAAGTATCTTCAAATTCATGTCCAGTAGCCAAATTATCAACAAGAGAGACATCAACATCATACAATTCATTTTATCTTGTGGTTCATGATATCATGTCCTACTAGATACTTAGATCCTTCTTATCCACTCTATCACATGAATCGCCACTTGTAATTAGCTCTAATGGTTGATCATCGAATGAAGTCCTTACTAGCTCTTCTAGGATATCGTTACTGAATTTTAGAGATCATTAGTGACATCTCTGATGTTGTAGTAGCATGTTGTCTAACTTGCTCCTCCAGACTATGAATTGCCTAATCTTTAATACTTAATGGTCTTTGCTTCTATATGAGACCGTACATCGTCTGGAGAGGGTGTTAATTCATTAGGTGGATTTGAGTGGTACTACTGATATGGGTTATATAGCTGGTAACCTGAATACTCTCCCTAACTAGGATTGTATGTATTATTATACAAATATGCATACCTATTGAAGAAATTTGCAAGTAAGAAGAAAAAATATATGTGTAACTTGTATCACGTTCAAAGCTCGGATGGCTTACACGATGAAAATTATAGATATTTCGCACTTGCAATTCATTGTGTAACTTCTTATTTGTTGCTTCTAATTGAATTATCATTCCTTTGCACATGTTATCAATATAAGCATAAGCAGTATCATCAGTTGTCAATGGATACAAAGTTTTATACATTATTAAACGTAATATCTACAAAAATAAAAAATCCTAGCCACCACACCATAGTTGGTATCAACGTTATTCGAAACCAATTTCTGGTAACGGCGCCAAAAACTGGATGAACAATTTCCTATAATTGCAAGCACACGAGATTGTTTCAAGTAATGTAGAAGTAAGTTTAGTATCATTTCCACAAGAATTGTGAATAAGCACTGAAATTGACAGTTTCACTAGCTATTTGAAAAAATCAATTATTGGAAGATTCAAATTAACTAATCTAAGAGACAAACTAGTAACTAAGGCAACGAATTAACTAAAACAAATTCAAGAATTAACATGTATTAGGGTATTTTGATTTCACTAGTTGTTCAAACATAAACTTAGTTCAAGTTATTCTAGATTGATTCCCAAGATTGCTGGTCGAATTCCCTATTGTAATTATTACCCAATGATCATGCAATAATAACTATTTTTTCTATTAATTTATTTATCTTTGGTCCAGTACAAATAATTAGAAGTGAAACGACTTTGATTAAATACATGGAATTCATAAAGTGACCACACAAACCGTAGTAATCCTTGGTCTGACATTTGCTCAATTCATGGTGTTTTTCTACTTGATCATAAATATGCAAATTAATTGGTCCATCTCATCACATATTTACAAAATCATTCAAGCATGGGCCAAAAATAACAAAAGCATCAATATTTAATGAAAATTTACCATGAATAACAATAAAATATGAGTTCATGCAATCACTGAGGGCTACATCTCAAAATCCTAATAACAGAACTTTAGAACATGATAAATGAGAAAATAACAATAAAACAAAATTAAATAACATAAGAAAAATAGATTAATATTTAAAAGTTCTTCTCTAATGAAGAATTTGAAGATCTTGGTCCAAGGTTTTCAATCTTAAATTTCCGCTTTAATTCTTCTTAAAAAACAAATAAAATTCTAGTCTACTTTTTAGCCCCCAGAGGGGAAACTAAAAAAGTACATCTTTTTCAAGTCTTAAACACCCTTATTTATAGGTTTTTAAGATTTACAATGTGTAGGCCTTTGAATAAGAATCGAAATGCATTATTACGAGCCCAAAATGGACACGCAGAACCCAAGAAACACTAAAAAATTTTGAGACTGCACGTTGCTGATTGGACCTAGGTACCTATCTCAGCACCCTAGGCATTGGCAACGCCCAGGCACCAGTGGCTAGGTGCCCTTGCGAAGCACGCTTAGCTTTAGAGCTATGGGTGCCCAGTCTGTCTCCATATTGACATGCTTTTCTGTATTTGACCTTTAACATTAATCTCAAACTTATATAAACATATTAAAACACATAAATAAGTGTAATAAAATATTAAAAACATATCAACTAAATATTTTGGATGAAAATCCTAAAATAACCAAGATACCCCTACTTATTAAACAAGTCACCTCAGAAATCAATTAAAATGTAAGCTAAAATGCATGAAAATAACTCTCTTTTAGAGTTTCAACAACAACCCAATGTTTTCTTTCTCTCACACATGACTAAAACAACAATGAATTTTTCTTAACGAAGGTAAACACGTACAAATTAGTCTGGCATAATTAGGTTATATAAGTTTATTGAACTCTTTATTTTAGGTTGTGAATACAATAATCTAAATTATCAGTACATTTATACAAAGTGACAAGACACTAATGTGGTAGATCCATCAAAGAAGGAACGAAATATGAACAAATATCTAAAATTAGAGGGGTTGGATATCTGATTGCATTTCATTTTGTCACATAGAATGATTTTGATTAGTGGTTCTAAATTTAGAACTCTGTAAATCATTTTCTCTAAATTTTCCATCAAAGAAGGAACAAAATATTTGAATATCTAAAATTAGAACCTTGGTGATTGCATTTCATTTTGTCACTAGAATGATTTTGATTAGTGGTTCTAAATTTATAACTCTGTAAATCATTTTCTCGAAATTATACTATTGACAAAATGTGCAATGAATATAATGTTCTAATATATTTTTAATAGCAATGAGCAAAGACCTACTTCTTACATGATTTGAAATACAAGAGAAACTAGCGTCTCAAAATACTACAAATGCACATTTTAGGCAGAAAATATGATATTCCAAACAGGTTTTAATAATACCGACAACCTTAGGAAACATATGAAGTTTGATCAAGTACCTGAGAGGTTGAGCTAAAGCAGAATGTACTTGAGATCTCAAGAAGAAGAAAGACAATTAAAACAAAGATCAATTGTGTTTATTTTTGTGAAAGACCAACTTTCGGACTAATTAATTTGATGTCACTATTTGTCGAATGTAAAGTCTCTTATATAATCTTATGAACTATGAAGGCAAAGAAAATAGGCTATCAAAATCTCTGCATGCCCCTGTTTCAATACTTTGTGCCCCATACTCTTATATATCATAGTTCAAAGCTTGCAAAATTTTGGGTTTTAGGACAAATATGGAAAAATTATGGGTTTTCACAATAAAGATGAAAAAAATTATGGGTTGTTCTACACTCATTTTCCACTTTTTGCAATTAATATGAAAACACTAACGGGTTAATATAAACTAAGAGTTTTCACCACGAACTTGCTAGAAAAAAATTACTACTACAAAAAAGAAAAATATATTCCGTAGAAATAATACAAAGAATAAGCCGTACTATTTATGAGGGGTGAAAACCTAATCAAATCTTTCAGCAAGATGGAAATGACTAACCGCAGGAAAATAAAATCAAGTGTAGAAAAAAATTTAAGAAAAAACTAAATAAATGGGGAAGAGGGAAGAATAGGTAGAAGTATCATACCCATTGCAATCTATCAATCAAAGAGTTGAAAGGAGAAAATCATAGAGGTAACTAGCAGGAGTGAATACTATTATAGACAAATATCAGACTTGGCTAGAGTTCAAAAACCCAAAAAATTTTAAAAAATAAAAAATCATAAAGTAAAATCTGATAAATACATAATCTTTGTTCTAGAAAATAAGAATAACTTCAAAGAAAGAGCAAAAATGAGAAAAAAAGGAAATTCTGTACGAGATTTCCTACTTCTTCCTATAGAGATAGACCCATAAGTTTTCCATGGAAAAGAAGGAAAGATGAATGAAAAAGAAGGGGTGAAATTATTTTTTGGGTTTTTAAGAAGTAGTTGGGAGAATGTATATGGTGAATGGGGAAAGAAAGTTGGAAGAGATGATATGATATACTGTGAGAATTGCAGAGGTTGCAGACAATAGGTAAAATTAACAGTTAAAAATTAATGGTGGCAACACACTTTAATTACATCCAAGTGTTGAAAGTGTAACAACAAAAAAATAACCAAGCCTATAAGGATATCAACTTGGCAGGGAAAACGTGGAGATTCGATTCCAAGGATTAGAGAAATGACCATTTATTTTTCTGCAGTTCTTCATTGTACATCAAAAGGGGCTAAAATAAAACCTTACACAATAGAAGGCTTAAAAATCAACTAACAATAGTATAATTGTCAGATATAATTTAACAATTCCAATGCAAATAGATGATAAATGGACAATTACCATCAATTAGTAAACTATTACTTATGCATCTTAGGAGTAGATGGATAAGAAATTTAGCTATTATTATACTCATGAAATAAGGGGATGAATGGGTCTTCTTCAACCAAATAGTCCTTATGTCATGTGGCAATCCATGGAAATACTACAGGAACATCACTTCTTTCTTATGTAGTTGTTAGATATAATTAATATTGATTTTTACTTGTCACTGATAATTATCCCTACTCTTTTCTCCAAATGTTAATAAGAAAAATTATTGAATATTCAGAAAATCTATGTTAAAAAACTAGGAAAGGTAAGATATTTCTGAAGTTCGTTCTTATTTATGGCCGTATATATTGCAAAAGAATATTTTCAAGAAACAAATTTTGATTTGCTGATGGAGTTTGCAAAATGCTACCTAGAATGGCAAGAGGCTCATAGATATTCTGTGTTACGTCATTCGCACAATAAGGTTGTCCAAAAGAAGTTACTTTTGTTAATATTTTATCTCTAACCAAAAGAAGTTATTTCATATAATTTTTCTAGACATTGAATAAATATATTCTTTAAAGTTTGAAGTAAAAAACATAAAATTCTCTTTTTTTTTTCAAATAAATTATACTCCATCCATCCTATTTATATTATCATATTTTTCATATTGGGATATCCCAATAAAAATGTTACCTTACCTAAAATGAATTACATGCCTTGTTCAAATTTTAAATTTACCCTTCAAACATTCAAAATATTCCCAATCCTAATAACAAAACTGAGCACCAATATATCAATTCATCATCCTTCTCTTTTATCTTATCTATTTTTTCTCCTTTCAATAAATGTTCTCCAGTTACAAATATTTGTCATTTAGTGATATAAAGTCAAATCAACCCAATAAGAGTATTTATAGACATTTAGTAGAAATACTATAGTTGTTTGAAAATTTTGGCCTTGTGAACTAGATATTTGAACTCTTAAGAGTTTGTCACAATACTTATCACATATTGTTTGAAATATTATAATTATTTGAAAAACACATTTACTCGGTTCTATTCATTTGTTTCAGTTTCTAATAATGAAAACAAATTTTAAAAAAATTGTGGCCAATTTTGGTTTGGTTTTTGATACAGTGTACCTACTTAAAAACTATTTTATTGGTTTGATTTTGTATTAGTTTGGCCCCATTTTTTAGAAAAAATTGTTCAATTTCTAAAAGTACATTCAAAAATTTTAGGTCATCTTATGAGACTAAGAGACCTTTAATTGAGTCACTCAATTTGGTGATGGATTGATTCTTTTTTGTGAGAAGAGAATAAAAGGATTTGGGGAAATGAGAGAAAAAAGAATTAAGGAAGAATAAGAGAAAAAAGAATTTGAAGAGAATAAGGAAAAAGAGAATAAGTTCTGATGTTTTTAAACTATAGCGAATACGGGTTTAACGTCCGTGTGATTTTCACACAGTTTTTTTTATTAATTTGTTCAAATTTTTCGTTAAAAGTCCTAGATTGGCTAATTTTTTTAAAGATGAGGGACCAAAATGACTTCTTATGATACATTAGGGGATAAATTGATTGAAATTCCAAATATAAGAAACCAAATTGATTTTTATCCCTTATATATATTTGTGTATAAGAGACAGGATGGTACCCCTATGATGGTATTTGGTAGCTAGATTCAAGTTTAAATCATTATTTCATGATTCTTAATTCAAAATATATGGCAAAACATTAAGAAATAATGCTTCTAGCAATTTTTATTAAATTTTTCCATGACCTCAAAATGTTGACGTCAGTTATTGAGAATAATTGTAGTTAGGGGATGTTCATTCTGCCAGTAAATTACTCCTTAACTTATTTGAGTTTTGAGTAGAAAATCTTAAAGTCAAAATCAAGTTATGTAAGGTCAAAGTAAAAGAAAGTATAATTATTTAATTTCGATTTATTTGGTCGATAAGTTGATAAAATACCTATATTTTTTTAAACCCACATCTTTGTGTACCTGATAGTGACTTATACCTATGATGTAATATAATCATAGGGGTACCATCTTACCACCTAAAGTACAAAAATTCATAATCCATTGTTTCATATTTTGGTATATCATTTCACAAATTCAAAATCATAACATACTAGAAATTAGAAATTAAATGAACATATCGATTTTTCATTTTTTATTTTTCATTTTTTTTATAAAATGATTTTACTTTCCTTATCTTGTATATATCTTTTATGAAATCAATTACTTTTTACTTATTTCACACATTTTCATCATATATTTATGTGATAATTCATAAGTTAAAAGAATGCGTGAATTATTATTGACATGTATTATGTACAAATATTAATATTTTTTGTTTTTTTTAGATATTATATTTTAATATCTAGTATTGTATTCTTTAATTGAGTTATTTGTTTAGTAGACTGACTTGGAATCTAATCAAAATAAATATTGATGAGTCAATTACTTAACTACTTTCGAGTCAAAATCGAGTTGAAAGTTGAACAAGTCAAGTAAAATATTTTTTTTTTGACTTGACTTGATCTGGTATTTTGACTTACCTGAGTTTTGAACAACCCTAATTATATTACAATCTAGATTTGCTAATTCTTTTATTAAATTTAGAATTCATAGTAGGAGGAATAATAAGTTTAATAAAAGCCCTCGATAAGGATTTGAAGGGAGTGTTAGAAAAAAAAATATTTATATGGAAAAGATTATTGTAGGAATTAGAGATTCATAAAATTATCTAAAAGATATAATAGGCATAAAAATGCCTGTGGCCCAATAGTAGTAAGTTCTCTAAGAAGTTACTATGCATTAGGTTTTTAGAAACAGATAAAAACAAAATGAAAAGGGTAAAATGTAAATAACCCCATTGTGTTAAGCGAATAAGCACTTTAACTATCTTGTGATTATTAGATGTACATTTAACCACTTCGTACTTTAAATTTTTGTGCAATATGACTGGAAACTATCTAAATTAAGACTGACTTGTAAAATATCTTATACGCCACTAAGCAATTCAACTGTCCCGTAAGTTTTTTCTATTGAATTTTAAAGTCACAAAGTTTTGAATCAAATAAAAATTCAAAAAAGGTTAAATTGAGAATTCAAAAAAAATTTAACCGTTCTTCCTTTTCTCCTACATTCCCCACAGCCCACAACCGCCAAACCAAATCCTAACCTCACTCTCACTGCTACTGCCATCCTACCCATCCTCACTCCAGCTGGCCACGATCAGCATCCCACCACCGCTATTTTCCTCGTTTCCTATCCCTCACTTCCCATCACATCTTTACTTTCCTTCTCGCCGCCCACCTCCTCATTTTTCAACCCCAATCTCCCTCCCAAGGCCCCTTCCCGCCACCCCTTACTCTGCCAAAAATGTCACAACCCAAATCATTAGCACAAATAAAAAATCAAAATTAACATAAAAAAAAGGTGAAATCTCCATTAATGATAAATTGAATAAGAACCATCAACCACTTGAACTCCATTTTCCCCAAAACAAGATGGAAAGTCCGTCATTTTTGTTATTTCAAAATCTAAGAATTCCCAAATTTTAAGTTTATTTCTTTTTAAAGCATTCAAGTTTAAGGACAGGACAAGTGGAGCTTTAGATTAGACGAAGGTAGGATGAAATTGACGATTGGGGAGAAGATGGTGGTGGCTGCCAAATATGGAGTGGTGTTTGGTGGAGATCAAGCATGTGTTGGGAAAGGATGGTAGAGGAGGATAGCAGAGGGGTATTGGGATGGGGGTGGCTGGTGGGAAGGAAAGAAGGGTGGCCGTTAGGAAGGGAAAGGGAAAAATCCAGGGTGGCGGTTGGCTAAGTTAGGAAATGGGAGTAAGGTGGTGGATTGGGGTGTGAATGGGATAGGTCTACTAATATGGAAGTGGGGGAGTGGTGGGCTGAGATGCGAAAGAGGAAGAGTGTGTAAGAGAGAGTAAGGATTTTTGGTATAAAATAATCAATTCATGTATTATTTTAATAAAAAGAGACAGGAATAATTTCACACACGGTAGACATGTGTGTAGGTATAAAATCGGTTAGATTTGACTGATTCCATTAGTTTTTATAAAAAAAAAATGAACAAAGAAAAAAATTAAATCAAATAGAGTAAGGTACATATTTAAAAACCATCTCTTATAAACATCTATTTAATATAAGACAAGGAATTTTTTGTTTACCCAACTAAAAATGTAATGACACTTAACCTCTTTCAATATAGGATTAATTTATGTTAGTCCCTTTAATTATTTTTTAGGTACCAAACTCCTCCTATCAAATCCATCTTAGCACTATAATGTTTACGAAAATTAATTGAAATGCACTCCTGCCCGTATTTTTTCCCTTGAAATTTTCAACCAAAAGACCCATACAACCTATTGCCTTTTATTATCTGTTATCGCTTCTAGGAAGTACCTCAACCAAGAAGGCTTGTGATAGCCAGACAAGAAGGTAAGCCATTGAAACAAAGAATATGCAGAGAGTGCAAAGTATATTACATCGATCACCTTTCGCCCCATCACGAACCCACAACATTCACTTATGTACGCTGATGGAGACAATAACAAACATAATCTAAAACAGTTTGCAAATTTTCTGCCTAAAGGAAGGATCACAAAAAAAAAAAAAAAAAAATCAAATAAGACTCAAAAAAATAATCTACAATTATTATTTCAAAAAAAATTTCTCATTGTTTTTTAAGCATAACTTCGATTTTATTTCAAACTGTGAATTGCACAAGTATTTTTCACGTAATGTGATATGAAAATATAAATAAATAATAATTATTCCATTTACTAATTTATTTTGGTTGCAATTCTTTGTCACAAATTGTTCATACTAATTTAAATTAGTCACATGTTATATCTAGTGTAATAAAACTCATGAGAATCTAACCTTAATGAGTTGAGAGTAAAATACATATTGAATCATAAATGAACCTACAAAATAGTTAATGATTAACCCTTTTATTTTAGGTTTTTAATTAGCCTTTCATATACTATAATATAATTTTTTGTATTGTAAAATAAGCACATCTAAATGTAATAAGTATAAAAGTACAATTTTATCATTTTCATATATGTGGGAAGTAAAACTTTAAGTAATAGCATTTCGACTTACATATTTAATTTTTTGTATTTTATATTCATATTACATTATATTTCCCTATCTAAGTCTCTAATAAACTTATTTATCTTGTTGAATTGTTATATATATAATAACTTTACTACTGTTGCATTTGACTAATATTTTCGAATTGATTGAGGAAGTTAAAATGAAGAACATGTAAAGGTTGGTTTGGACATTATAAACAAAGGCAGTAAACAAGCATTTTATTGTTTATACCTCCTGAAAATCATGTATACCTCATACAAAAAAAAAAAAAAAAAAAAATCCCTTCTTCTTTTGTTTAGAAAATATACATTTCAATGCTTAACCTATATAATGTTACTTACATAGTTAGTTATCTTTATGTATTTCATACATATTGTTTGCTTTACATAAATATCTATAGTTCATTTACTATTTTGTTTATGTGTTGTTTTAAAGTATTAAATATATTACCTGAGTTTGTTGTTTGAGCCATTTCATGTATTGTATATTTACTTAATTGATACATGTGATTTCAAGGTAGGAGTTGAATGGTTACGAACATCATCATAAAAAATAAAAGAATAAAAAAAATAGTATCTTGGGCTTGTTAGTGACAATGATCGAGTTCGAAATTTAGCTAATAACCCCTGCTTCCTCCCTTCCAAAGTTATGAAACTAAGTTTTTGTTTTTCCTTTCCTGGGGATTATGGTTCCAAAATTCTGAAAATAATTATTCTGGACCAACAAAGTTGCATTTATTTAGAGGGAATCATTGACTTTAACGAATATTCTTTTTGTAACATTCCTTATCCAATGGTTAAGTAAAATATTAGAGGAAAAATGATAAAGTTGTTTAGTTGCTTAAGAAAATTTCACTATTATTGATGTGTATAAAAAAAAAAAAAAAAACAGAACTTAGATATTTAGTATATGGTTATCTTATATGCCCATTATTATTATTTATTTGAA
Organism: Cinchona pubescens; assembly: GCA_025175665.1. Lineage (NCBI taxonomy): Eukaryota > Viridiplantae > Streptophyta > Magnoliopsida > Gentianales > Rubiaceae > Cinchona > Cinchona pubescens. Next base: position 1,122,894 of record JANKKI010000030.1, on the reverse strand, counting down.
CTACAAAAAGTAAAAAAAAATAAAGAATTGATTTTTATCCTAAATGTGTTCAAACGTTGGATATATAATATAAAAATTCTTTATTTTCTAAACGCGTCATAAAGAGTTATAGTTAAATGGCTTGTGTGTTAAGATAGTGTAACTCTTGGACTAATATATACACTCTATTAAAATAGCTTTGTAAATGAATGTAAATAAATAGATTAACTATCTAATAGTTAATATATAATTTATACAAGTGTTATTCAAAGTTAGCCTAAAGAGTATGTGATTGTTTAGGTAAAAAAAACTTATGAAATGCAAATAGTTTTAAACAAAGTTAAAGACAAAATTTCTTGACTTTTATAAGTCTTGCTCTTTTTGTAAATGTTCCACTTTTAATATTGATCTTGTTAGAGTATGCATAAAAATAAGTTCAATAACTTTATGCTTATTAATTATATTATATACAATAGAATTTACTTTTAAGACTTCTTGAATTTTAGGACTTATGTTTCTTTATTAAAATTTTCAACTTTTATAATTGAACTTGTTAGAGTATATAAAAAAATAAGTTTAATAAATGTGCAATGATTAGTATCTTAAGTTTCAATACTTATTTTTTTCCTATCAAACTTTTTGGTTTCTACCCAAGATCAAGAATGAATAAGAAAATCAGGTTATCAAGAATAAGTATAATTATTGCATTAGAAGTGATTCTATTATATGACATATTGTTTATCCACAACAGTAACAAAATTTCAAAATATTTTGAAAATAAAAAAGTATGGATCCAAAATGTCATATAAAAATCACACTTTTTTTTTTCTTAGAGAAAAGATGACACTATTAGAAGACAGAAATAAAAAAGACCATTAGTTAAATATTAAAGATTAGTTAATATCTAATAATTAATTTGATGAGAATTCAAGAAATATTAAATGGTTAATCACTTAAATTACAATAGGATTTACTTTTTCCAATCAAACTTTTTGACTTTAACCCAAGATCAAGAATAATACCAAAAATTACATTTTGAAGAATAAATGTAATATTGTGTTGGAAGTCATCCTATTACATGACATTTTCTTTTTTTTATTGATAGTAACAAAGTTTCAAATTTTTTTGAAAATAAAAAGGTACGTATCCTAATTGACATTAAAAATTTTAAAAAGGGTATTTTGTGTATAAAAAATGTCAAAAATACTAAGGTATACAAGCCTCATTCCATTTTACATCATTTATTTTGCACTTGATTTTTACTTTGCACCCTACACTTATTTTTGGATATATTGCATCCTTAGATCTATCCTATTAAAATGTCAATCCAATTTTTAGCGCCCTTACAAAGGTTAACGGTTGTTAAATAAGTATATACCATGCACTTGTTTTGGGGCGTATTGCACCAATTGAAATATTCATGACTAATTTCACTTTACATCCCCAAACTTATGATTAATTCTCACTTTACAGCCCCAATTTTAAATTTTGGACATATTCTACCCCTAAGTCTTAGATTCATCCCATTTTAGTCTTATTTTTAGTAATGTCTAAAAAATTATCGAATGTTTCATTTTATGTATGTTGTGTGAAAGGTAAGAACATCCGTTAACTTTAGTAATGATGTTAAAAATTTTACTAAAATGGATAAATTTGAGAGTGTAGGGTTTAATATGTCCAAAAAATAAATATATGATACAAAATGAGAATCGGGTACAAATTAAAGAGTGCAAAATAAAATAAACCCATACGTTTATATATAGTATAGATAGAAAGATAGCATAGATAGAGAACTGAAGTTCAATCAATAGAGGTAAAACCTTATTACCTTTTCTATTGATCATATAACTACACTATTTACATCACGGTAAGTGTCACAAAACCGTTCCTTAAACACGCAGCGGAACTTAAACAAACGGAATTGTGATGGCCTAGCACATTAGCTAGTCAGCCAACTCATTTAGGATCGCACGCAACACATAAGCAACAATGAAAAATGAAAGGAAAATGAAACACATAGCAAATTACAGCCAAAAACGGCCAACCTTTGTATCACTTCTGCTCAAAGCATACAACAGGACTTTTCACAAATACCCGGTGTGCAACACAAATTTTGTCTAGATGTAATTCTCTGCCAGGGTTGGGGACTACTGGGTCATTTATAGGGGCATAGGGGAAGGTTGACAAGTCCCAACCATTGGCCACTAATAGCACAAAAGGGGGACATGGGTAGTGGGACATTGTGGCAACCTAGTTGTCCACCCAGTCAGTCCTTACGTTTTGGGGCTGTCTGGTAACCGCCCGGGGCTTGCTCAGCGGATTTCCAGCCTCATGCACATGGTCCGGATCGACGCCTTGCACAGACCTTGGCAAGATGCCCACCCAGCTAGCCAACACCAAGGAACTCATTTCACTTTACATCCCCAAACTTATAATGAATGTTTCGATTTAGAAGGAAGATGAGAGAAAACAGTGAATTTGGAGAGGAAAGAGAATTTTGAGTGGAATAAAATCATTCAATTCTCCAGCAAACTTCTTTCCAGTTTCATAGCTTAAAATTTCTTTCTTGTTTTGAATCCAACAAGTGGTATCAAAGCCTCAATTGTTCTTAGAGGATCTGTGATTCTAAATGTCCTTAAAAATCCATAACCTTTTTTTCTTCAAACCATACTTCAAATGACAACAAAGAATATGTCCTTGATAGCCCCAAAAGTCTTCATTGGTGAAAATTACCAAATCTGGTCAATAAAAATGCAAACATACTTGGAAGCATTTGATCTTTGGGAAGTTGTGACTGAAGACAGACCAAGAGCTCAACTTCCTAATAATCCAACCATGACACTTCCAAAAAGGTTTGAATCAAAGATTTTCTCTCACAAATTACACTTGTTGAACTAATGAATGCTCTACAAGCACAAGAGCAAAGAAATGTCTTGAGGTCACTGATGATGCCTTTTATGCGCAGAAGCAACAAGGAGACAAAGGCAAAAAGCACTTTAATAAGAAGACCAAAGACAAAAGTGAAGGTTGTGGTGGTCAAGAATTGATCTTGTTTTTAAACATACATCTAACTTGCAGGTTTTATAGATAGCATACTACATCTGGACAAATATTGCCAGTAAGAGATCAGATGCTATATCTGGAAATTGCAAGAAATTAGGCCATGTTGCAAAGGTGTGCAAATTTAAGAACAAAAATCCACAAACTCAACAAGCATAAGTAGCTGAATCAGAAATTTAGGAGGAGCAACTCTTCTGTTGCCTCATGTTGCCACAACATAGACACAGTCCAGTTGGCTCATTGTGTATAAGATGTGTAAACTACATGACATTCTCTGCAGCAGTATTCAAAGACTATCTTGATAAAAGCTTTAGATCAGTTGTGAGGATTGGAAATTGTGACTTGGTGGATGTGAAAGGCAAAGGTACAGTTGAAGTAAAAACCTCTGCATGTATCAAACTCATTCCAGATGTATTTTATGTACCTGAACTCAGTCAAAATTTGCTGAGTGTTGGGCAAATGATGGTGAAAGGATATTTTCTCTGGTTCAAAGATAATAATTGCACTATTTTTTATACTGATGGAACTAAACTATTTTGTGTAAGAATGAAAAGAAAAGATTTTGCAGTGGATTGGAACGAAGCTAAAGCTTATGCAAGTGCGGACTTGAGTGACCCAAATCTGTGGCATAAAAGATTTGGGCACTTCAACTATAGAAGTTGAACCAACCTCATAAGGCAAGATCTTGTTCAAAATATGCCTGAAATCACTTCAGAACCTCACGATTTTGATGCTTGTCAACAGGGAAAACAAGTGAAACTTCCATTTGCAAAGGTCAAGCTCGGAGGGGTTCTCAAAGGTTAGCAAATTGTACACACTGATGTATGTGGCCCCATAAAAGTTGCATCAATGAGTGGTAATAGATACTTTCTACTTTTCATTGATGATTTTTCCAGAATGTATTGGGTTTATTTTCTTAGGGCAAAAAGTGAAGTTTATGCCATGTTTCAAAAATTCAAAAATTATGTTGAAAACCAAAGAAATTTGAAGATTAAAACCTTGAAATCTAATAATGGCACTGAGTACAACTCTAACCAATTTGACAAGTTTTGTAATGATGAAGGAACCGTGCACCAGCTAACTATCACTTATACACCTCAACAAAATGGTGTAAATGAAAGGAAGAACAGGTGTGTGATGGAGATGGCCAGATGTCTTCTCTTTGAGAAAAATTTACCAAAATATTTCAGGGCTGAAACTGTCAACACTTCGGTGTCTCTATTAAACAGGCTACCTGTAAAGCTCTTAAGAACAAAACTGCATATGAGGCTTGGTATGATGTGAAGCCATCTGTCCAACATCTTAGAAGAGTAATCTTTGAGTGCATCTGCTTTTATTAGATTCCTAAGCAGAAAAGAGATAAGCTTGATAGTAGAGCAGAAAAGGAAATTTTTGTTGGTTACAACTATATTAAAAAGGGATACAGAATTTATTGCTTGAAAACTAACAAAATTCTTGTGAGCAAGAATGTCAAATTTAATGAAATGGCAGCTTAAGAACTGGGACAGTCTTGAGGATGTGCAATCTAAAATTCATAATGACAAATCAAATCAGTCACAAACTATAGCGAATGATGAAATCTTTGATGATGAACTTGTGAGAGGTACGAGAACTTTGCAAGATATATATCAGAGGTGCAATCTTGCCATTTCAGAACCTAATAACTTTTCTGAGGCAAAAACCTCATCAGCTTGGAAAAAAAGCAATGAAAGAGGAGATTGATATGATCAAAAAAAATGAAACTTGGCAACTTGTTGAAAGACCTGGAATGCAAAAGGTGATCAGAGTCAAATGGGTATTCAAAACCAAACTTAATCTAGATATGTGGCTCAATTTGCAAACACAAGGCAAGGCTTGTGGTAAATGGATATGCACAACAAGAAGGAATGGATTACCAAGAAACATTTGCACCGGTTGCTAGGTACGATACTATCAGATTAATTATAGCCTTTGCTGCATTAAAAATTGAGAAATCCACCAACTTGATGTCAAATTTGCATTTTAAATGGCTTTCTTGATGAAAATATTTATGCTGAGTAGCCTGATGGTTTTGTAATTTCTGGAAAGGAAAATCATGCTTGTTTGTTGAAGAAGGCTCTCTATGGCCTTAAACAAGCTCCAAGAGCTTAGTATAGAATAATAGATAGCCATTTATTGTAGATTGGCTTCAAAAAAAAAGTAGTAGTGAAGCAACCTTGTACATCAAAAGAGAAGCTTGCAAAATTTTGGCTCTCTCTCTATATGTTGATGACATGTTAATAATAGGGAGAGATTCTGATTTCATTCAATCCTTCAAAGCTAAAATGAAGCAAGTTTTTGAAATGACAGATCTGAGTAGGATTAATGCAATACTTCTTAGGCATGGAGGTGAAGCAATTAAGAAATGGCATTTTCATATGCCAGAGAAAATATGCAGCAATATATTAAAAAAATTTCACATGGAGGATTGCAAGCCTGTGACTACTCCAATACCAACATCTAAAAAGTTTAAAGATCATGATGCAAAGAAAGCTGATGACGGTTTGTTCAGAAGTTTTATAGGCAATCTATTATATCTTACAACAACTAGACCAGTATTATATTTGATGTGAGTGTATTATCTAGATACATGCACTCTCCATCTGAAAAGCATTTATTAGTTGGAAAAAGAATACTCGGGTTCTTGAAAGGTACTATAGACCTTGATGTTATGTTTAAAAGTGCAAGTAATGAAGAGGTACAGTTGTTGGGATATTCTGACAGTGATTGGGAAGGCTGTCTAGATGATTTCAAAAGCACTTCCGGGAATCTTTTTTCTTTGGGTTTCGGAATTTTCACATGGAGCCCAAAGAAGCAAGAAACAATACAGCACAACCCACAGCCGAAGCTGAATATGTTGATGCTACTGTGAATCAAGCAATCTGGTTAAGAAAGCTTTTGACAGACGTTGGTTCTCAACAAAAATGTCCAACTGAAATTAAATGTGATAATCTTTTTACAATATCAATATCGAAGAATCCTGTTTTCCATGGCAGGACAAAACACATCAATATCAAGTTTCATTTCATTCGAGAAGTTCAACAATCCAATGAAGTGATTCTAGTTCATTGTTCATCTGAAGATCAGCTTATAGATTTGCTTACAAAAGCATTACCTTCAAAAAGGTTTGAAATCCTCAGACAGAAGATTGGTGTTTGTCACAAAAATGCCAAGGAGGAGTGTTGAAAATCTGGCATTTTAGTTCCACAAATTCAGCATGAAGAGTAGCAGAAAATCATGAAATAAGTTACAATCCTGATTTTATTGTTTTTCAATTTTAATAGTCCACTAGCTAGGTATTAAAAGTAGGACTAGAAGTTGTGCTTCTCTGTATAATAATACCTGTTATTGAATGGAATAAAATCATTCAATTCTCCAGCAAACTTCTTTCTAGTTTCAAAGCTTAAAATTTCTTTCAAGTTTTGAATCCAACAAGCCACTTTAGTTCCTTACCTAGTCCTAACTTGGCCACCTCATGCTTCAATTTCCCAATTCAACCATCTTTTTACAAATTTAATCCCTTACCTATTTAAACTCGAGTCAACCTAATATCTTCAGATAACTTGCAATACGGATTAACATGATATGATTTAGCATGTTATGGGATTCATTATTTCTTCTTGGCCTTGAGATTACTCAACTTATTAGATTAATTTATTTCATGATTGCAACTTATAACCAGTCTATAAGTAACAGAATAATGCCTGCTTGAATGCAAGAGACAGAAATACTAGTTTCTTTTTCGGGAAAGTTAAAGTTCATCAGACTAGGAAAATGTTCTTATTCTTAACTTGGAGAATTGTGTGAAGATGGAGTCCTATGAGGAAGTAAAATTGGACTGTTGCTGACTTTTATCAGAGGTTGTTTGTTAAATATGGTAGATTAACTCAGGAGCATAAAATCTTGGTGCAATCAATAGTGTACAAAAAATTAACTGTTGATCGAGTTAGTAGTTTGCAGATGCCTATTTCAATGTCTATTGTGGGGGCAATGGAATCTATGAAGAAAGGAAAAGCTCTTGGTCTTGATGGCTTTTTAGTTGAGTTTCATACAGAAGCTTGCATTTGATGAACGAGGACGTTCTTGAAACTATAAATTTGAGCCTTACTAAGGGATATATGTACATACCAATGAATAGCACAATTATTAAATTAATACCCAAGTCCCAGAATCCTACAAGTATGAAGGATTATAAGCCAATATCATGTTGTAATATCATATACAAATGCTATACCAAAGTGCTCACTGAAAGGTTGAAAAATGTGCTCCATGGTTTATTAAGTAATAGACAGTAGCTTAGAGGCTTGAGAGGTCATATGCAATGCGTCACATATGTTTAATTAACTATGACGGCTTAAAGGATTGAGAAATCTTATGCAATGCGATCATATAAGTTTCAGTGATAGCTCAAAGGCTTGAAAATTCATTAGCACTTGGACGCATGATGCGATTTTGAAGGACCACAACAATGGGAAAAGCTGAACCACAACGTAAATATGTCGTACTCTTAAAGGAAATTGATGATGAGGCAAGCTCTACCAATATGGAGGTATGGCAAACTCTTCAAGGACCATGGTGATGGAATAAGTTCTACCAAGATCTAAGGCATGCTGAACTTTTCAAAGATTATGGCTATGGAGCAAGTTCTAACCAGATGAAAGCACAACGAACTCTTCAAGAAACATGGCAATAGGGCTCTACCTAGATAGAGGTACGTCAAAGTCTTCAAGGACTTTCATGATGGGACATGCTTTACCAAGATGGAGGCAACGACGAATGTGTATCCTATCATGGTGACAGAACTAGCACTACCAACATAGAGGTACGAAACTATTCAAGGATCTTTGTGTAGGCTATAGGACAAGCTCTACCAAGATGGAGGTACGTCAAACTCTTCAAGGACCTTGATGAGAGGACAAGCTCTACCGAGATGAAGGCAATGCCGAACTCTTCGAAGCTCATGGCAAGGGGACAAGCTCTACCAAGATGCAGGAAATGTCAAACTCTTCAAAGGCCAAGGCGATAGAGAAAAGCTCTACCAAGATGAAGACAAGTCGAACTCTTCAAGGAGCCCTACCACCCACAGTGACCCACCAAGGAGGCTTGAGGAAATCCCACCATAGAGTTCCAGAAGTTCTTGCAAACTAAAGCGGTTTCGTAAGGAGACTTAGAACTTATGAAACTTGCATCTTGGAGATATCTTATGCTTGTGTCAAAGAGTTTCAAAACAATTTGCAGCTTGGAGACGGCTTGGAGATGTTTACATTCGTATCAAGGAGGACTGAAGTAAATTGTGACTTGGAGACAATTTGCAATCATGTCGAGGATTTAAGCAACTTGTGACTTGGAGAGAGATAGTGTACACTCGTGACAAGGAGGATTGAATCAGCTTCCAAACATGCTAGCAATTATACCACTTCTAGAGCCCAGGAAGAAACTCATGTGGATACTGGTGAGCATGTTTTAAACGTGCCAATGAACATTCTGTATCAGCTCAACCCCGTATATATTAGATAGAGATCATTTTCAACTTGCAATTGACAAAGATTTAAGGTTTCTCATTTATACCTTGTAAGGTCATTCTTTTCTTGATTGACTTTCTTGACGTTGGTGCAAAGATATAGTCACATATTCACAGTTGCAGATACTCTTCTCTGGATTACGTCACAGTTGTAGAGAATGAACCACCAAGGAGATAAATTTGTTTTTGTGAGTTGTAACTGAACTTAGAAGTTACCTTCCAAGCTTGTTACATATCCTAAACATAAGTTTAAAAATCAAGTCACCCGTAGTTTCTACTAATTATAATTTAACTTCAATGCCAGTCAGGAGTACCCAAATTGCTTACCATCATATGATGGTAATGAAGTGTTTCAACCATTTAACTACATATTACACTATTGACAGTTGCTATCCACAGTTTTATTTCATTCGACTCAAGAACAACATGCAGTTTAGGTTCGTGCACCAAAGAGCTGTTGGAACTTGAAGATAGTTTACACTCGCGTTAAGGAGGCTTCAAATGACTTCGAATTTGAAGACAGTTACACTCTGTGTCAAGGAAGCTTCGAAGGACTATAAAATTAAAGAAAGTTTAAGCTCGAGTGAAGGGGACTTCTAAGGACTTGGAACTTTACGATAGTTTAAACTTGTTCCATGGAGCACTTGGAGCATTTTTTATTTGTAGACAGTTCATCCCTATGTCAAGGAGATATTCGGACAGTTTTAGTTCTTATCAAGGAATGTCCAGTGAATTTTGATCTAAAGATAGTTTGATCTCATCTCAAGGAGGTTTGTGATGTAGGAAAAGTTTAATTAATCTATTCACAATTTTTCAATAATTCCCTCAAGGAGATATTCGGACACTGTTTTAGTTCTTATCAAGGAATGTCCGGCGAATTTTGATCTAAAGATAGTTTGATCTCATCTCAAGGAGGTTTGTGGTGTAGGAAAAGTTTAATTAATCTATTCACAATTTTTCAATAATTCCCTCAAGTGCACAGTGCACAGTATCAATGTAATAGAATAAATAGGAATTGTTTCCATGAAAACTACGTGACAAGTACCGCAAGTATTCAACAATTTCTATTTAGACAATCACAAATGATTATTTTTGAATTTTTAAAATAAACTAAAACTATAACTATTACAAAAATAAGAATTAAATTAATGCAATTAAATGACACTAGATTAAATTTCTGAGACATTTTCAAATATTATGTGTTATTGGAGTCATTTAAAAGGCTAACAATTCCTTTGGATTGCTCAAATTATCAATCAATTGGTTTAATTCTATTAAATGGAAGTTCAGTCCCAATTATCAATCCAATCCCGATTCCTCGCATAATTGGATCCTATCAAATTAATTAATTTCAGGGGTAGATCCTTCTTTAATCTAATTCAACTAATTTGACCTTTATCCGTATGGAATTTATAATGACTTAACTAAATAATTCTCACAGTCACGATCTCGAGTTAATCTAGTCTAATAATTAACACAGGTTTATGACGAGGGATCAACTTCCGCGTCACTTCGGCCAATCTAACCAAAATAAGAATTAGCTATGTTCTTGAATTGTCAATTTTATGTTAATTATTACCCACGAATATAATTTTTTCGATTAATGATTTCCAGAGTTAATCTGCAGAAATTTGCATCACCCGTACCTCACCCTAATTAATTTAGTGCATCATTATTGAAATAAACATGCAAAAATTAATTAAATTACAAAAACTTATCAAAATATAACTAGGGTTATTATTAAAATTAATATTGCATGAAAATTAAAGCAAAAATATAAATTTAAACAAATAACAATAACAATAACAATAATAATAATAATAAAGAGAAAGAAAATTACCTAAAATATTCTTGGAAATAATTAAACTGTAAATTACAATGTTGAATTCTATCCAAAAAATAATTGTTCAACCTTAGTTCGATTGAAAATTAAAGACTCAATGTTTGTCGTGCATAATAAATAAATAAATAAAATAATGAAGGTTCCTAAGCCAATCAATCTTTTTCAGCATACACACGGCACCTTAAGTGATTTGCCTTCCAGAATAATAAAAAGCACATGGCTCTTAGAATATGTGCACTCTTGTGGGGTGTGCTTTTTGAATTGATAATGTCTCATTTTCAATAGCCTATTCAAGGCTAGATGTGTACAAGAGACACCGCAATTCTACCAGGTCTTCCACTTGGCAGGCACGCTATTGTTCAAGCTTGCCTCAAGCGATTGCACCCTTTTTTGGTCTTGTCTTGGTCCAAATTTCATCCTTCAAAGCAAAATTATTGTTTTACTCTTTATTGATCTGCACACAAAAATAAAACAAAATAAATAACTATTTCTCAATATTTAACACAATAAATAAACTATTAACACAACCAAAATTCTATGAATCACCCAATACACTAATTAAAATTAAACCATGCAAATTGAGACTAGAATCACACAAATTAAGTGCAATTAGAACATAAAAAAAACTTTAATTATAGAGTTATCAACTTCTCTCAACCTAGCGTTTTGTTAGTTCCAAACAAAACAAACTAAAACCAAATTCACACAACAAAGTAGGAGTGGTAGTATTAAAATCTGATTGACTTAATTGATTCATAAACAGCGCTCGAAACCAACCAACCACATGAACTATATAACTCAAGTGCACACACCATAAATTCTACATGAAAAAATACCAAATCAGCTATCTCGAACATAAACTCAAGAACTCAAATATATCAATATGGACCACGTCACGTAAAAAATCATGATGTCCCACAACCAAGTCAAAAGTTACATAAAACTAAAACCTCATAACCATCAAAAAGGTAAAAAGATTACTGGAACCTTACCATGCATAGCACACAAATGATGCACAAAGGACAGAGATTATGCAAAGCATAGAACCGTTTAACCAAAAAACGAAAATATAACCTTTCGTAATTCCTTTATGACCACCTTTTTATTCGGCTCTTTTTTTTGTAGGCTTAGCAAGACACATTTTCATGCAAGCTGCCTTTGAATTTCTCGTTTCTTACCATACTTAAGTATTTTACGTAAAGCAAGTCATTTTTTCTCTCTATTTTCTTTTAAAAAAAAAAAGTTCACTGGAGCATATAGAGCACTTAAGGAATTAGTCACGAAAAAGCAGGTCATATCAACGTAAAAAGGTCAAACTATCATAATAGAATCTAATACCCACCATGCATAAATACAAAAATGAGAACACAAAGGCCCCCATCATGTCAATTTCAACTTAATCAACAATTACAAAGAACAATTAGAAAAACCTCTGACAAGATATGGGCAATCACAATAAATTACACGAATCCTTTCTAATAAAAATGAGTTCAAAAATTTATATCCAAGAAAGCGTTATTTGATATAAATTCATTCTTCCATTACTCTTTTAGCACAAAAACATGCACATGAATCATGTGGTTCAAAATGTTAGGTTATTATATCATTGGCAATTAAAATCAATCCGACTAATAATTCCAACTGAATTGACATCACATTTGACAAACACTAACACACCACAATAAAACACTTAAACATGGACAAATTTTCTTAAACCACTACTCACCAATAGAATATAAGACTACGGCAAGTAGTTCACAAAAATATTACAAACTAACACACAGTACTACTAAAAGAAAACAAAACAAAGAACTCATCCTGACAAATTGCGTAGATGTAGGAAACGAACAATCGCCTGCAATCTGAGATGGACCAACTCCATCTCCACTCTTTCCTGCTCTCGGGTCCCCTCTTCTCAACTTCGTTTGGTGGACCATAGTGTCACACAAGTGTATCTAGTTTTTGAGGCCAATTATCATGTCAAACGGATTAATTTGATTCATCCTCCAAGCAATGACATCCATCTTTCAATGCAACACAAGTAAACTTGGGCCTGCTGACTTTGATAGCACAACAACTACCTACATGCAACATCATCAATCAATAAGAAAAATACGTAATCTAAATGTGCTTCTGGTGGTGGTACTGGTAAGGTTCTCCTATGTTGGGTTCTAGACTGCTTTTCATCTCAATCATCATTTGAGGAGCATTCCTTACTGTTCTCACTACTATCATAACCATCCAAGCCTCTAGCCTTTGCTTCAATCCTTATCATGCATTTATGATGAGTTCCAACAATGGTTTTCAGAGTTGTGTTTTTGATGATTTTCTTGGCTAAGATTCTTTTTCCACTGGCTATATGTACCCCTGTAAAATGACATAATTGGGTGATTAAATTAGGAAATAAAAACTCTTCTTAGACCTAGTTGCCATTTCGAATTATCTCTTGGTGGATCTCTTGGCCAATGTCAATGGCCAAACCCTTCAAATTGCATACAATAAAATATCTCTCTCAGGGATTACTTCAGTAGTATGGGATATGGGCAACAATCAAGCACACATAAAACAGTCGCATCCAAACTCTAGCTTCTAAAGATAAATGGCACTTTTTGATGATATTTTATTTCATCCTTATTCATAGATGATTGACCTTTACTATCTGTAATAATATCTAACACCTCATCATAGTTAACCCCCTTTTTCCAAATATGCACGAAGCTGACTATTAGGAATACTTGGAAGATGATAAATGGAGTTAATCACTTCTTTTTTAATACTCACTAGCTTCTATCTCACCATAACCACATCATCATCTAATTTATACATATTGCCACTAAACTTGCAGACAATGCTCTCATTAGCCTAAAAAAATAGTACCTAACAAAACTCTTTCCGCCCCTATCATGAATCTTATTTAAGATTTTACAATGGAGTATATCAGCCTCATCATTATTTTCCACCCAAATGGATGATAGATCTAAACTTCTCTCGTAACAAGGAACTTTCCGTGTTTTCAATTTGTCATGAAGCTCTTCAGCTTGTTCAGATATAAATTCATTAGATTTAAATGAAGGTTTGTCAACTTGCTTTCTTTTTTAGTTGAACTCATTAGTCAACAATTTTCAATTAAAATACAATAAATCAAAAATCACAATACAATTAGCTCCAAATTTCAATTAATAATCAACCCCCAACAATTTCCAATAATAACTTCAACCACAATTTAATAGCCAAATAATACCAACAAATTCCACAAAATAAGTAAACACCAATATTATCAAGATTCTTGAACAACCGACAACTAAGTATATCTCAAATCCGAGTCATAAATTAACCAAAAACTATCCATAAAATTTGCCCACCAAATTATTACCACCCGATCACCAATTAAATACAATTATACATGGAAAAATACTTAAAGTCAGCCAAAACAATAATTCAAGTAATAGATACATTATTCACACAATTAGAAAATAAATTCAACTAGAAATCAATTACCAATAATTTCAAAATTTCAACCAAAGTGAATAATTGAACGATCTCTCTTCAAATATTTAGGAAAATTATTCAACAAAAATCACCAATTTGATATTAGAAACCGTAGTTGATGCCAACCCGCTTTGACAACCCGTGACTCGCGAAGAGACAATGATGTTGGATTATGGCCGGTGATTGAGTAGTTGGTGATGGCGAATCTTTGATGACAGTGGAGTTGAAACTTGTAGAGTGAAAGCCTATGACGGTAGTGGTTGTAATTGATGAACTATGTAGAGAAAAATTTGATGGTGGTTATGGTCAGACAAAAATTGAAGAAATGGTGGCTGTAAGACAAAAGAAGAAGAAGAAAAAGAAAAAAGAAAAAAATAAAACAAAATTGAAAAGAAGAAGAAAGAAGAGAGAAAGAAAGATGTGTGTAAGAGGTGATGGTAGAAACAGGCTATTAATAGAGAAAGGGTGGTGCATTTGTTCGACAAAAAAATCAGGAGAATTATTATGGGTTGAAAAGGGATTACAAAAAAATATGTTTTTTTTAAAGGGGTGGCTTGTCTTAAGCAAGCAAGGCGAGCTTGCTTCTGCTAATGCACCTGCTTAAGGCGAGCTTTACTTTGCATGTAGCTCGCCTTAGGCGAGCTTAAAGTCCCTTTTTTAATCTTTTTAAACTTTTAACTTTAATAACTATGTTAAAACACACCAATTTTTTTTAAAAAAACTTACATAACAAATTACATCTCCTACTTGTAACCTGCATTGAAAAAAAAAAAAATTTGTCAGTTCATTCCAACTCATTTTAACACCAAACACCTATTATAACGATGAAAATAAAACTCAAAAATTATAAAAATTAAACACATCACAAGAAATAAATATTGGATTGCCTCCCAAATAGCGCTTTTTTATAGTCACTAGCTTGACTATCCTTTGCACTCTTTCAAAATTCATTGACAAATTGGACGGTCTCACGTCCCGCATGGGTATTGCCTCCACGGTAAATTTTGAACCAATTTCCGTTTTTTTGAAATGTCGATTGTTCTCCCTTCAGGCCCATACGAAAAAACACGCACCACATCATATGAGTCACCCCATCGTGACTTTAATCTTACCTGGGAATAGCCATAGCCTAGAGTTATAAACCAATACAATATCACCAATTCAAAACTCTTTGTGAATGATGTGCCTGTCGTGCCACCTCTATGTTTTTTCCTTGTAAATCCGAGCATGGTCATAGGCTTCCTTTCTAAACTCTTCTAACTCACATAATTCTAGCAATCTCTTCTTACCGGCTGCCTTAGCATCAAAGTTTGGTGCCTTTACTGTCCAGAATGCCTTATGTTCTAATTCTACTAGTAGATGGCATGCCTTCCCAAAAACCAACCTATACAGGGACATCCTTATAGATGTTTTAAGTGCTGTCTTGTATGCCCACAGTGTATCACCCAGCTTCCTGGCCCAATCTTTTCATGACACATTCACTATTTTCTTTAAAATACGCTTCGACTCTCAATTTGAAATCTCAAGCTGTCATGAAGTCTGGGGATGGTAAAGTAATGATATTTTATGTGTTACCCCATATTTTGACAGTAAAGTTTCAAATTGAGAGTTCTTAAGGTTTAATAAGAACCCCCGTCAATTATTATGGCACATGGCACCCCAAATATCGAAAAAATATTGTGTTTGATGAACTTTGTGACAACTCTAGCAACATTTGTTGGTAGTGCCACTACCTCGACCCACTTTGAAATGTAGTCCATTGCCAATACATATCGAATTGAATAAGAGCTCAGAAACAGTCCTATGAAATCTATCCCCCAAATGTCAAACAGTTCCACTTCCAAAATGTTGTTAACTGGCATCTCGTCTCTACAAGATATGTTCCCTATTCTTTGGCATTCATCGCAGTGTTCCACAAATTTCTTAGCATCTTTGAATAACGTTGGCCAGTATAATCCACTTTGAAGAACCTTAGCTCTTATACACATCTACCTTGGTATGTGTGTGATGAATGACACATTCGAAGCATATTTTCTATTTCTTTCTCAAGCACACACCTATCGATCATTTGGTCGTTACACCACCGACACAAGTAAGGCTCATCCCAATACTAGAATTTCTGAAATCTGAGAAGAATTTTTTAATTCTGATTGTAGTCCATCAACGGTGGAAGGACTTTCACCACTAGATAGTTGACTATGTCTGCATGCCATGGATTTATACCCACTTTCATCAACTTCTCTTCCAGAAATTCCTCTCTAATAGGTAATAACTCTGAACTCCCTTCTTTTAACAGTTCTAGTCTTGACAGGTGATCTACTATCATGTTCTCACTATCCTCTTGTCAACCACTTCCTAGTCAAATTCTTGCAACAATAAAATCCAACGTATTAATCTGGGTTTTGCATCATTCTTATATAATAAATATTTTATGCAAAGTGGTCAGTATGAACAATTTCTTTTGACCTTATCAGATATGAGTGAAATTTATTAAATGCAAAAACTACAGCTAATAATTCCTTTTCAGTAGTGGAATAATTCGCTTGGACCTCGTTAAGTGTTCTACTAGCATAGTAAATAACATGCAAAATCTTGTCTTTTTCAGACGTAGGACCGCACCCATAGCAAAAAATTGCTGGCATCACACATCAACTCGAAAGATAAGGATCAATCGGGCACTACAATAACGAATGTAGTCACCAAGGCTTTTGTAAGAGTAATAATGCATGTAAAGAATTTTCATCAAAATTAAAGGTCACATCTTTCTACAATAAAGTACACAAGGGTCTAGCAATGAGAGAGAAATTCTTAATGAAATGCCAATAGAACCTATGTGTGTCCTAAAAAACTCATAATTCCCTTAACATTACTCGGTGGAGATAATTTTTATATCACTTCAATTTTTTCCTTATCTACCTCAATACCCTTAGCGGATATTTTATGACCCAAAACTATCCCTTCTTGTACCATAAAATGGCACTATTCCCAATTTAAGTGCAAGATTTTTTTTCTCACATCATTTAAGAACAAGGGATAAGTTATGCAATTTTTCATCAAATGTAGACCCAAACATAGAGAAATCGTCCATGAAAATTTCAATGCACTTTTCAATCATGTCATAAAAATGACAAACATAGCATCTTTGGAATGTGCCTAGTACACTACATAAACCAAAAGGTATCCTTCAATAAGCAAAGTTGTCGTACGGACAAGTAAATATGGTTTTTTCTTGATCCTCCGAGGCTATAGCAATCTGAAAATATTCGGAATACCCATCTAAGAAATAATAAAATGCATGACCTGGTAATTGCTCTAATATCTAGTCAATGAAGGGTAGGGAAAAGTGATATTTACGAGTAGCTTCATTTAATTTTCTATAATCTATACAAACCTTCCACCCTATGACTAATCTGAACTGGATAAGTTCATTATTCTCACCCACTACTACTATCATCCCATCCTTCTTAGACACTACATGAGTAGGACTAACCCACTCGCTATTACTAATACATAGATAATGCCTGTATCTAGCAATTTCATATCTTCTTTCCTTACCACCTCATTCAAAGTAGGGTCAAGCCTATGCTGAGGTTGCTTATAAGCCTTATAATTTTCAATCATTAAGATTTTGTGCATCTATCTACAAATGGTAGGTTTAATCCCGTTTATGTCATGAATGATCCATGCAATTGCACTTTTGTGCTTTCTGAAAACATCAATTAATTCACATAATTGCTCATCAGACAATCTAGCATTAACAATAACTGGAAACGTGTCATTCTCACCTAAAAATGCATATTTCAAATGTGCATGAATTGGTTTTAGCTCTACTTTGAGGGGTTTGCTGGTCAGTGACCCCCCTTACTTAACTCTTCTCATTGAATTGGTTGCTTAACTGGAAAATTTGCCTCTAACATCTTTAAGCATGTCCTTGTCGCTTCATCATGCTCCTCAATAAATCTTGCAGGTGTCAAGGCTTTCTCCAATGGTAATCATCGAACCTAGTACCTACAAAAATCATCAACAAATTTATCAACTACATTAGTCACCATTAAGTCATCAAATATAGAAGGAAGTTTGAAGAATTAAAGACAGAAAATTGATAGTGTAATCATCAACACTCAATTGTAACTCTCCTTCTTGAGCATCTATCAGTGCGCTGTCAGTCAACAAAAATGGCCTCCCAAGGGTCAAAGGCACTCCCTTGTCCTCTTCCATGTCTAATATGATGAAATCTGCTGGCAAATAATATTTATCTACTTTGACCAAAATATCCTCTACTATGCCCACAGGATACTTTATACTTCTATCTGCCAGTCTGAGTGAGACATTTGTCAGTTTGAGCTTCTTGCCATTCAACTTCTTATAAATTAACAATGGCATCAAGTTGATGGATGCCTTTAAATCGCACAATACCCTTTCAAATTCCATCCCTTAAATAGTACATGGAATAAAAAATGAACTGGTTTCCTTCAACTTAGGAGGTAACTTTTCTAAATGATGGCACTACATCCCTCTACTAAGCATAAAATCTCGTCTCCTAGTAATTTCCTCTTTCTTGAAAGTACCTGCTTCATGAATTTTGTATAACTGGGCATATTTTCAAGAGTCTCCATAAAAGGTATGTTGATCTCAACCTTCTTGAAAATCTACTAGTAATGTCTTGAACTTTTTCTGTTGATCCTCGCCTTTCAACCGATTAGGAAATGGAACTCTGACAAGCTGCTATGTGGGCTAACTTTCTGCCATCATTCTAGCTAAAATTTTATACTTTTTTGCTTGCTTTTCCTCTCCTTTGGCCTTTTTTCTATCTCAGTATCGTCTGAACTATCTATTTTCACCTCTTCTTCAGCTTTCTTTTCATTCTCAATTCTGTTCTCTCCCTCCTCAATCTAGATAGGCTCTAACAATTTTCCAATTCTCAGTGTGATGGCTTTTGCATGCTCTGATACACAGGAATGGTGTCACTTCGTAGTGCTCCAAGGGGCCTTTTAGCTATAGTCTTTGCCATCCGACCTATTTGATTCTCAAGATTTTTTATTGTGGCATCTTAACTTTTCATTTTATCAGTACTGAATTGGATGAAATGTGTAAGAGCCTTTTCTAGCTACTATATTTCTATGGCTGGGATGGGAATTCTTGCGGTTGATTTTGTTGGGGTGTGATACTTCTGCTGGAAAGGTGATCTACAATTTGAACCTTGCGATTGATTTTGAGCTTGATTCTGCTGATTTCTCCAATAGAAGTTTGGATAGTTTCTTCAACCCGGATTGTAGGTGTTGACCTACAATCTTGGTTTTGATAATGACAAATGCAATCTAACAATATGAACTTAAGTTGTGCAGGAATTCTATTTTATTTGCTCATAACAGGGTTTTTAAAGCAGCACATCGTCTGAACAAAACGAAGTTGCTCGAACGCAGAACTTCGTCCGGAAAATATTGTCTCGAACGCAACATACAGTCTGAAAGGTCAGGCTAAGAGCAAGATTCTGAGACAGTTACAAGGACGTGCCTGACTGTCCAAAGGTAGAGCAACTCCGGACAAGCACTAAACCTTTCGGAAGCACTACTCTGTTCGAAGGTCGGACTCATCAATCTACTTGTTTCGGACACAGGAACAGACACAACCTCGACCGTCCGAACGATGATTTCAACTCCATGATATCGCCGATTAGCTGCTTGTTCAGATGCTTAAAAAAATCTCAGACGTCTGAAACCTATAACGGCTAGTTTCTCAGCATTTACTAGTTAGCCTTTAGGAAATGGTTGGGAGCTAATTTATTGCATCTATAAATGTCAACCCATCTGCATTTTGAAATACCAACTTACACATTGAATACAAGCAAGAAAAAAAGGAATTTGAGGGCTTAGTGATATTGTATTAGTGTGTACTTAAGAGTGCTATTCAAAGTATTGAGTGTAGTGACAATCTTGTACAAAATTGAGGTTGAGTATAAAATCCTAGGCTCAATAAAAAGAATTAGTGTGAGTAAAGGTTATCCTACTTTGTGCACATTTGGGATTATTGACTCACCAAATTTGAAGGAATATCTTAGTGAATTACTACTCCAAGCTTGCAAGCTTGGGAGTGTTGTTTGTTTAATTTCTCTCTCTTTACTCATTGTATACATTTTGTGCTTAATTGATTATATTGATATCAACTTGTTAGTGTAAAATATTTTATTTGTGTATTATTTGCAAATTTTTTTAAGAAACCTATTTCAACCCCCCATTCTTAGGTTGCTTTGGGGCCAATAATTGGTATCAGATCATTGGTCTCTTTAATTTGCTTAAATTGAATTTGAGTAAAGATCTTTTATGGAAACCAATAATGATTTATTTTTTGAAGGTCAATCTATCACTAGACCTCCTATGTTTAATGGGGTGAACTTTATTGGTAAGAAAGATAGAATGAGAATCTTTTTGCAATCAATTGATATTGACTTGTGGTATGTTGTCAATGAATGTCCTTTTGAAGCCACCATTGTTGATGATTACACAAATAAAAGAAGAGAAAAAACAAGGGATGAGCTCACTCCACAAGATAAAGCAAACTTGACTTTAAATGCTAAAGCCATGAATGTGCTATACAATGCCTTGGATGCAGATGAGTCTACTCGTGTCAAAGGATATGTTTCGACTAAGGAAATTTGGGACAAATTGAAAGAAATTCATGAAGGGAATGATGATGTTAAAGAACAAAAAGAAATCCTTACTTGTTGCCAAGTACGAGTCTTTCAAGATAGAACCACATGAAAATATTGATAAAATATATTATAGATTCAGTAATATCATTAAGGATCTTGAAGCCTTGAGTAAGAAATATTCTTTGGGTGAGAAGAATAGAAAAATCTCCAATGCTCTATCCAAAGAATAGGAGGCAAAAACTATTGCTATAGAGGAAGCAAAAAACTTAAATTCCATACCTATTGAGTCATTGATTAACTCTCTCACTTCATATGAATTGAAGCTCAAAGCTAAAGTGGTGGATGATGAAGAAGCAAGACCAAAGAGAAGCATTGCCTTGAAGACTTCTCAAGAAGAAGATGAAAATGGCTCCATCAATTTAGAAGATGAAAATCTTGATGAAGGTGGTCTTGCTCTCATCACCAATGGATTCTTCAAACACTACATCAATAAATGGACAACGATAAGGACAGAGCAATCAACCCAAACAATTTCAAAAGGAAGACCAATTTGAAATTAAGAAGCAAAATGAAAAATTGTTTGAATGTGATCAACCCGGACACTTTGCAAATGAATGTCTTTCCAAGAAGATAGAGGAAGGAAGGAAGGAATCTCCACTTCAACAATTTTCAAATCACATGGGATTATCGCAAAGAGACCGAAGAAGAAGTTGAAAAAGAGATGGAATTGGCACAAATGGCCTTTATGGCCATTGGTGATGATGAGGTAACAATTACTTATGATTCTAATGATGAAAATGATGATAATAACGATCTTGAAGCTTTCATTTTAAAATTTCATGATAGCTTAAAGGAATCATAACATGCTAGAAATAAGGAGTTAGTAAAACAAAATGTCTTATTGAATGCTAACTCCAAACTTGTGAATGAAAACAGTAGGTTATCACAAGAGAACCATTTGGAGAAAAGAATGCATGTGAAAACAAAGATCAAGGAAGAAGAAGCCTCCTTGAAGAAAAGGTTGGAATTGAATTTGATGTTCTCTTGCATAGAAAAAGGAAAAATATTGTTGATATGAAAAATAATAGAAATATGTTGATCAATAAGAACTTTGTCACTTTTAGAATGAATGACTTATGTTTTGTAAAATTGAAATCTTCTTTATATGGAAATAAGAATATTATTTGCAACTATTGCTAACAATATGGACATGTAAGAAATAATTGTTATGTGAAGAGAAATGAAAATTTTGGAATAAATACTGCATGGATTTGTAGTCAATTTATTAACTCTTATGGACTCAAGAAAATATGGGTACCAAAAGTTATAACCTAATTTCTTGTGTAGGTAATGAACATCACCAAAAATACTAAATGGTTCATAGATTGTGGGTGCTCAAATATATGACTGGTGATGCATCTCTCTTCACCAATCTCAAGTCTAAAAACAATGGAAAGGTAACTTTTGGGGATAACATGAAAGCAAATCAATGGGCATTGGTGATGTAGATAAAAATGGTGAGATTTTGCTAATATTAAAAATGTGCGTCTAGTTGATAACTAAAATGACAATCTCTTAAGTGTGAGCCAATTATGTGATAAAAATCTATATGTGTTCTTTACCAAGCATAAATGTTTAATTCTTGATAAAAAAATTTGTTGTTTTATTTAAAGGTACTAGGCACAATGATGTTTATGTGATATATCTTGATAATATTGGTGGTGGCAATGTAAAATGTTTAACCGCTTCTATAAACGATCCTTGACTTTGGCATAGAATGCTTTGTCATTTCAACATGGATTTAAGTGAAAATCTTGCTAAGAAAGAATTGGTAAGAGGCTTGCCAGAATTAAAGTTTGTGAAAAATAAAATTTGTGATGCATGCCAATTTGGTAAACAAGTTCAAGTTTCTTTTAAACCAAAAAATTGTGTGTCTACTTCTAAACCTTTGGAACTATTGCATATGGACTTGTTTGGTCCAACTCATCATGCTAGTCTCGGTGGTAATAAATATGCTTTTGTGATTGTTGATGACTATACATTCTATTAATACACAGGCACTATTTCTTGTTTGCAAAAATGAAGCCTTTGAAAATTTTGTAAAATTATTTTCCAAAATACAAAATTTAATAAATTTCAAAATTGTTCATTTTAGAAGTGATAATGGAGCTGAATTCAAATTGGAGGTTTTTTCGAGTTTTGTGATCACAATGGTATTCCGCACGAATTTTCGGCTGTTAGAGTGCCTCAACAAAATGGCATTGTTGAAAGGAAAAATAGAACATTTCAAGAGGCCGTTAGAACCATGATTAGTGAGTTCGACTTACCAAAGTATTTTTGGACCGAAGCCATTAACACGACATATTATGTTATGAATCGAGTTCTTTTGAGGCCTATTTTAAACAAAACATCTTATGAACTCTTGTTTTGCAAAAAAACCCATTGTGAGCTATTTCAAAGTTTTTGGTTGTAAATGTTTTATTTTAAAAATTAAAGAGAATAAAAGAAAATTCAACAAAAAATTGGATGAAGGGATTTTCTTACCCAGGATATTCTAGTGACAAAAAAGCATAACGAATATACGATAGAATAACTCTTTTGATTGAATAAGTTGTACATGTTACATTTGATGAGGCTAATAACGTTATTTTAGGAAATGTTTGTGAAGATGAAGATGCAGGTGTGCAAAAGAAACTTGAAAATCTCACTATACATGAAGAACATCGAGAGACCAAGGCAAGCAATCAGGACAATGCTCATCACTTGGATGAAGAAGGAGAAAAGAATGAAGATTGTCCAAAAGATCTTCCAAAAGTATGGAGATTTGTCTCAATACACATCAAGAATTAATCATAGGTGATCGGTCCGATGGAGTAAAAACTCGTCCTCATAAACCTTTGAATAACAATTGTACCTTACTTTCTCACATTGAACCTAAATGTGTGGATAATGCTTTGAATGATGAATCTTGGGTTCTTGCTATGCAAGAAGAACTTAGTCAATTCAAGAAAAACAATGTGTGGACTTTAGTTGAAAGACTCTCAACACTCATCCCGCAATAGGAACAAAATGGGTTTTTAGAAACAAACTAAATGATAAAGGTGAGATAATTAGATGAGACCTTTGCACCTGTTGCTCATTTAGAATCTATTCGTATATTTCTTGCACATGCATACTTTAACAATTTCAAATTATTTCAAACGGACGTCAAAAGTGCCTTTTTAAATGGTTTCATTGATTAAGAAGTTTTTGTTAAACATGCCCCCGATTTTGAAAATAAAGATTTTCCAAATCATGTTTTCAAACTATCAAAGGCTTTATATGGGTTCAAACAAGTTCCTAGAGCTTGGTATGAATGATTAAGTGGTTTTTTGATTGAAAATTGTTTTAAAAGGGGTATTGTTGATACTACTCTTTTCAAGTCTTAATGATTTGTTAGTTGTTCAAATTTACGTTGATGATATTACTTTTGGAGCTACTAATGAAAGTTTGCGCAAGGAATTTTCTTGCTTAATACAAAACGAATTTGAAATGAGTATGATGGGAGAATTACAGTGGCTTCTTACAATTCTTCTTTGGACTTCAAGTTCACCAAACAAAAGAATGAACCTTCATCACACAAATCAAGTATGCAAAGTAGCTTCTCAAGTGCTTTGGAATAAAGGATTGCAAACCAGTTGGAATGCCAATGTGCACCTCAACCAAGCTGACAAGGATGAAGAAGGTAATGGTGTTGATGAAAAACGCTATAGAGGTATGATTGGAAGCATACTTTATTTGATAGCTAGTAAATCGGATATTATGTTTGTCATTTGTCTTTGTGCTAGATTTCAATCTTGTCCTAAGGAATCACATTTAGTTGTTGTAAAAAGAATTTTTAGATATTTGAAAGGGACATTGAATTTTGGTCTTTGGTATCCTAAATCCACTAGTTTTTATTTGATCAGTTACTCGGATGATGTGATATTTGCTGGTTGTGAAATTGATAGAAAAAGTACTAGTGTTATGTGTCACTTTTTGGGTAATCATTTGGTGTCCTAGTTTAGCAAGAAGCAAAATTATATCTCTCTTTGTATCTACGGCAGAAGCCGAATATATTGTTGCTGGAAATTAGTGTGATCAACTTCTTTGGATAAAACATACTTTAAAAGATTTCGGTGTTATTTTTTATTGTGTGCCTATTCGATACGATAATACTAACGCAATTAATCTCACTAAAAATCCTATTTTGCATTCTAGAACAAAACACATTGATCTCAAACATCATTTTATAAGAGATCTTGTTGACAAAAAAGAAATTTGTATTGAATTTGTTTGCACAAAAGATCAATTGGCTGATATTTTTACTAAACCTTTACCGTTGGATCGTTTTGAATCTCTCGGAACTTGCTTGGGCAATATTGATTTCAAAAATTTGTGAGTTATGTTATCGGATGCAAATAATTTGTGCATCCTAAGTTCTCTATTCTTTCAAACAAAAATATCCGGCCGAACTCCCTATTTTTCTTACTTTTTGTCTCAGACGTTTCCCTTTGTCCAAACTGTTCACTTTTTTCCACCAAACTCTCTGGAAAATCGAACGGACGCCATCACAACCATCCGACATCCCTTCAAACGCATAGTTTAGAATTTCGACCGACCGTTCATCTGAGATCAGACACACGATTGAACATATATCAATCGTTCAGACGTCTGAACGACTGTTCTATTCATTGAAAACTTTTCATTTTCCCTTCTTCTGACATTCCACCCCCACCGAACCCTGTCTCTGGCGAAATAGAAGAAAAACACCAAAATCCTTCAATTTGTCCTTTTTTCTCTGAAATTCATCAAGAAATACATCTTCCTATTTCTTCACCTACCCAATTTGAACTCTTTCTCACCTTATTGACATCCTCCTTCCTTCAATTTCCTTAAAATCCCTTCACTCTCATTTTTATACTCTCCAACTTCTTCTTTGATTCAAGATGGCTCATTCGCGTGGAGGGTCTTCAACGGACATCAAAGGCAAGAAATCGAAGGAAAAGGCTTCAGTACAAGGCCAAACATCAACAAATCCCCAACCCACTCCAAATCCCACTTTGCCTAAATGTATTAACGTGCCAAGGCATCTTATAGGTACACATCTTTGCTTAGTAAATTCATTATAGTGCAACGTCCTGTTTCTTAAGGTTTGTTTGATGAATTAAACTTATCTTTTGTCAAGGAATGTTTCCAAAAACAAAAATGGGGGAATTTAATTCATGATTTGCCTGTGTATCATTATATGGTATTACAATTCACTACTAATCTTGGCAAAGGTTCAACCGTTTGAACCTTAGTTTCTCGTGTGAATCACATCAATCTTGAATTTACTTCCAATGTCATTAATTCGATTATTGAATGTGAAGTTCTTTCTTCCGATGAAATCTCATATTTCTTTTCTTTAGATAAATGGCCTGCTGCTGATACTCGATTTGACATCGAGGAAGTAAAACAAGTTTTCATGTTGATTTTAAATAGGTTTCAGAAGCCAAAACCACTTTGTTTAGTCCTGAACTCAATATTTTGTACTCATTGGTTACAAATTTGTTATTAGCTACTGATGGACATCGTACTCAGCCGGCAAAAAATGCAATTATATTTATTCTATTGTGTTTTTAAGGGAATCAAACTTGATTTTGGATATTTATTTTGTTCTGTATGAGAATTATTCCTGACTGACACTTGAAGGAACATCCCTTTTGGGAAATTCTTAACTAAAGTTTTGATCATTTTGATATCCCATTTACTGAGAAAAAAAAATAATATCCCCTATATTTCAATTAAGTTTACATTGAACATAAAGGTTTGCATTTTTTTCAATGACAAATGGTTCACTAAGGTTGATTATGAGATTGAGAAATCAAAAAATCATGCTTCAAGTTCAGGACATGAACTACCCTATTCCACTCCTCCTCAACCTTCCTCTTCCACAACTCCACTGCCCCATTTCTCACACATTCCCTCTTCAGAACCCTCCCTTTCACAATTGTGCACACTTGTCACAAATCTCAACAATCAAATGAGCTATTTTCAACGCCGCACTCTTTGGAAATTAAAAAGGTTGGAAACTGAACAAACCATTCTTCAAGAAGCCTTAAGTCTCGGTATGTCTGCCTCAACTCAAGTTCAATTTGCCAATATTCAGTCACAGTACATTCTCGAGTCCTCTTCTAACAAACGACGACGATATTGAAGATATCAACAATTCCAGATGTGTATAAGAGACATGAAGATCCGATCGGTGCAGCCCATTCTGAGAAATTCACTATTCCTAGAGTTGATGATGATGATGATGAAGATGTTGATGACATATTCAATTATATCATGCAACACCGTGATCCTCAAGACCAAAGTAAACATGACAGTGAGGCTACGAATGATGATTTGCCAGCTAAAAAGTGCAAACGCAAGGAGTACTCCAAAAAGAAAAATGATTTAGATTCCATCCCCTAGTTTATTTCTTTTCGAGTACCTTTGCATTGTTTATTCTAAATTCATGTGTTTGAACTCATGAATTACATTTCCTGAACTTGGATGCAATCTTCTTGACTATTTCTTGTATTTAATAGATGCTCTTTAAGACCTTTATTTTATAGGAAGAAGATTTGAGGTTTGCAAAGAGAGAGCATCATCATCAGGAGGAGCTTGTTTTGTTTTGATAATACCAAAAGGGTGAGAAATATAGTTGATTGCTTATGATTGTGTGTTTGATTGATTATGGTTGATGGATTATGATTGTTGGATAAATCATTTGAGCTATGATTGGGTATAATTAGTTTGCTTTGCCCTATGAATTGTCACCATCAAAAAGGAGAAAATTGTTGACCTACAATCTTGGTTTTGATGATAACAAACAAAATCTAACAATCTGACCTTAAGTTGTACACAAATTCTAATTTATCTGCTCATAACAGGATTTTCGTACGATGCACATCGTCCAAACAAAACAAAGTTGCTCAAACGCAGAATTTCGTCCAAATAGAATTGTCTCGGACGCAACACACCATCCGAAAGGTCAGGCAAAGAGCAAGATTCTGAGGCACTTACAACGGACGCGCTTGATTATCCGAAGAAAATTTTATCAGACGCGCCTAAGAGACGAAGGCAGAGCAACCCTCGGACAAGCACTAAACCATTCAGATGCACTACTCTGTCCGAGGATCTGAATCATCAATCTACTTGTTTCGGACACAGGAATGGACGCAACCTCAGCCGTCTGAATGAAAATTTCAACTCCATAATATCGCTAATCAGACACTTGTTCAAACGCTTAAAAAAAGATCTTGGACGTCCGAAACCTAACGACTAGTTTCTCACCATTTATTACTTAACCGTTAAGAAGTGGTTGGGAGCTGATTTATTGCATCTATAAATGCCAACCGATCTGCATTTTGAAATACCAACTTACACATTGAATGTGTAGCAAGTAAAAAAATAATTTGACTACAAATATAGCTCTTTAGTGATATTGTATTAGCGTGTACTTAAGAGTGCTATTCAAAAGCATTAAGTAGAGTGGTAATATTGTACAAAAGTGAGGTTGAGTTTAAAATCCTTGACTCAACTAAAGAGAATTAGTGCGCGCAAGTTATCCTACTTTATGTACATTTGAGATTACTGATCAACCTAGTACTCACCAAATTTGAATGAGCATCTTAGTGGATTACTACTCCAAGCTTACTAGTTTGGGAGTGTTATTTGTTTAATCTCTCTCTCTCTCTTTACTCGGTCTATACATTTTGTTCTTAATTGATTACATTGCCATCACTTACTTGTTAGTGTAAAAGATTTTATTTGTGCATCATTTGCAAATTTTTTAAGAAACCTAATTCATCCCCCTCTTAGGTTGCTTTGGGGCCAACAGTAGGTATTGCTATACGGGTTGTTCTAAGGTCTAAACTGATTCTGATATTGGTTTCCCCTGTAATTTACTTGCTCATGTCCCATGAAAAAAAAAAAAAAGAACCGGACGTGCTACAATGACCATTTGAATGGTCACCTGAATAGAAATCACACATGAGTGGCTATGATGTTGCCACTACATTCACTTTCATCCCTTTTATCTACTTTGTCAAAGTTTCCATTTGTTCCACCATTACTTTTTGTTAAGCCAATAGTGTATCCAATGTATCCAACTCTAATAAACTCCCATCCTTGATTCCTTCTACTATGATGCTGATGATTTGAAATAGTTGTCCGACATATGTTAAGGAATTTTATTGCAATATCGGCATCTTGTTCGTTGGCAATGAATCACCTGCTAAAGAGTCAACTTCTTCATGGATTTCTTGGAGTAACCCATTATAGAATGTATCAATCTATATCCATATTGGTAGTCCATTATGAGGGCATTTATTGAGTAAATTGTTGTGCCATTCCCATGCCTCATTGAGATTCTCTCCAATCTACTGTCTAAAGGAAGCGACATCACTTTTAAGCATGGCTGTTTTAGATGGGGGAAAATACATTGTCATGAATGCATGAGCCAATCTGTTGGCCCAAAAAGCAACCTAAGAGGGGGTGAATTAGGTTGTTTCAAAACAAACCTTTTAATGTGCTTAATGAGAAATGCAAACTTTATGCAACAAATAAACACTTAAGCACAAATGAATACAAAAGATATTCAATAATTGAAGTTCAAAGAAACAAATATAAGATGATTGAGATAGAGAGTATCAAACCAAACTCCCAAACTTCTCAAGTTTGGAATATATCCACTAGTAGTGCCTTTTCAAAGAAGGTGAGGCAATAACTTTCTTGTACACAAAGTAGGCTCACCCTTGCACCACCTAAATCCCTCTAGTTAAGCCAAAGGATTTTACAATACAACCTCACTTTTGTACACTTGTTATCCCTCCATTCTTACACTTGAAGATCACTCACTAGTCTATTCTTGCTCACACTAATTCCCTCTAGTTGAGCCAAGAGAACTACACTACCCAAACCAATACAACACATAATATTTTAGCCTATTTCTTCCCAAATAGCTCTTACAAGTGTTTGTATTGAATGTAGTAGTTATACTCTCTCTTTTTTTTATTTTACAGACTTGGGGGTATTTATAGATACCCAAAAACTGCCTCTAATAATTCTCTAACGACTATTTTCTGTTAACTAGAAAACTGGCCGTTAGATCTTTCGGACAGCCGATGCAGTTAAGTGTGTATCCAAACGAACTAGTCATTGGACTGTTTGGACGTTCGATACATAGCTTAGCGTCCGATACTGTATCCGTTCTCTAGAGGCGTTTTGTCATCCAATCATTCGGACGTCCGAGGCTGCGTTCGGTCGATGATCAGTGACTACTGAAATTTTGCCCCAACTAATCGGACGCTATTCTTCGTTCAAGGCTGGTTCAGGTTCTTTATGTTAGACGATTATCATCGTCCAAATTGTCTTCCTTCCAGAAGATCATTTTCGTCCGAAGAGTTCTTCTGGTTTTCAGACGATCATCAGCGTCCATCCCTCCCTGTTTTTTTTTTTTTGAACACTTGTTTTCAAACCATTAGTGCGATTTGGTCATCATCAAAACATGATTAATATAATTGGGGTTCAACACAATCTGTCCCAAGTAGTAAATGTCCCCTACTTGTAATCTTGCAACTACAACTTGGCCCTATCCCTCGGTGAAAAAAAGAACAATCTCTATTTGAATATGCACTGACACCCAATTTGCTTAAACGTATCACAAACTTCCTCAAAATTCAATAAATGGCGATTCGAGTCTTCATTTGGCATTCCCCCAAACATAGCATGTTGTTGTAACATGGAGATCAAAGCAGGCTTAATTTCAAAATTGTTAGCCTGAATAGGTGGTCTAATGATACTCGAGTTGGTTCCATCAAAAGTAGGCAAAGAATAATCCCATAAGGAACGATTATTCCCAACAAGTCTATTGTACTCATTGTCCCTATCACCTTCTACATTATTAGGATTTATCGGTTGTCTCAGATCTCTTTTTTGTGTCATACTAGAATTTGATTCTTTTTGTTGTTGTCATTCAGATTTTCTAATATTCGTCAAAGTTATTTCGATCTCCGGATCTAAGTCACTAAGAGTTCTATCTGAGCTCATAATTAAATTGAAAACTAATACAAGATAAACAAATTACGCACACCAATATCTAGCACAATAAATTGAATAAGTAAAGAAGAATAATGAACAATGTCACACTGCGAAAAATAGAATTAAAAATTAAAATGTACATATCTAAATTAGGAATTGTTTCGACGTTCGATATTGCCTAAGACTACAGCCTCTAGCAATGGTGCCAAATACTTGATGTAAGAAATGTTTAATTAACCTATTCACAACTTTCTACTAATTCCCACAAGTGCGTGATATCAGTGTAGTAGGATGAATAGGGATCGTTTCTATGAAAATTGCGTAGACAAGTACCGAAAGTATTCGACAATTTCTATTTAAACAATCACAAATGATTATTTTGGATTTTTAAAATAAACTAAAACTAGAACTAGAACAAAAATAAGAATTAAATTAATTCAATTAAATGACACTAAATTAAAAAGAAGTATATTCAAATATTATAAAAGGCAGGTTAGGTATTAGGTTAATAATTCTCTAGGATTACTCAAATTATCAATCAATCAGTTCAATTATATTAAATGAAAGTTCAATTCCTAATTATCAACCCAACCCCGATTCTTCACGAAATTGTAATTGGTCCTATCAAATTAATTAATTTAGGGGTAGATCCCTCTTTAACATAATTCAATTAATTTGAGTTTTATCCATACGGAATGTATAATGAGCTAACCAAGTAATTCTCACATATGAATCGAAAATTAACCTAGTCTAGAATTAACATAGGTCTATCTAGATGTGGATAAGAGACAGTGTCAATTGACCAACCAAACTAAAACAAGAATTAACTACGTTCTTGAATTGTCAATTTTATGTTAATTATTACCCACGAATATAATTCTTTCGATTAATGATTTCTTGAGTTAATCCGCGAAAATTTACATCACTCGTACCTAACCGTAATTAATTTGTGCATCATTATTAAAAAAATAAAAAAATTAATTAAATCACAAAAAAATCATGATCAAAATATAAGTAGGGCTGTTATTAAAATTAATATTGCAATAAAATTAAAGCAAGAATATAAATTTAAATTAATTAATAATAATAATAATCATAATCATAATAAAGAGGAACAAAATTAATCAAAAATATTCTTCGAATAATTAAAACTGTAAATTACAATATTAAATTTTCCCTAAAAAAATAATTATTCAATCTTAAAAAAACGAGCACAAATATTGAATTTATCAATATAAGACAAAGGCTACAATCTCTAGACAATTTTCCTAATAAAAGAAAATAATTCTCTAATTTTTTTCTTCAAAAGATTTGAACCAAGGACCAAATGCTTGTTCTTTGATTAAAAGTGGCGTTTTCTACAACTTGAATGTAGAAAATTTTGATTCGACAATGTCATTCTGAGCACTTGAATCTTCAATTTTCAAAAATAGTCGTTATGAATGTTTAGATTTGATTTGGACTATGTACTTGAATTTGAGAAAATTTGAGAAAATTTGAGGGAGAAAACTTGTTGACAATTTGGTAGAATTTCTCTAACACTTGAGAAAATTGTGTCAACTCGAGAAGGGAGAGGCCTATTTATAGCCAAAATTTAGGATTTGTTGGCACAGAAGTAAATCCTGCAGAACCTTACAAGCAACTTGGTTTACTTGTACCAGTTCTAAACCCATTTAGTATAGACATTTATGGCTCATATAGTTCATAATGAATTAATTAAATCAATTAATCCACTTTGACTTAAATGGATAATGCCCCTTAAGGCCAATTGCAAATGACTCAGTTTGTAAGCCTAAACATCAAAAGGACTTGTAACATTAATTTAATTAATGAGGATTAATCAATTTAATTTAGCCTTGACTAAATAAATTAGAATATTTGGAGCATAATTTTTCGTTGTTGACAATGGTTTCTGTACAAAAGAAGATTGAATACAAAAGATAAGTTGATCACATGTACAGTTGATATATATAGTTATACTATTCAATATTCGAATCGAACTCGACTAGTTAAGAATTTGTTTGAGTTTGGTTCGTCAATAATTAAGACAAACTTAAATAAAATTTAGCATTCGTTAATTTTTTTGTTCGATTTGAATTCGTCTTGATAAGTTAAAAATTTTAAATTTATAGTAAAAATCCAAGCTACTCGAGTTCAATCCGAGTTTGGCTTGATTGAAGTTCGTTTATGTTCGATTTGAAAGATAAACAAACCAAAATTAAATAAAATTTCGAATTCGTTAAAATAATCAAATATAATTAAACACTCAAATATCCCCCTTATTTGTGTTTATTTACCTCTCTAACGACACTTGATATATGGTGTGTTCAGAGAGTGGCATGCCTTAGACCGAATCTTTTGACAATTTGTATAAGAGACAATGTACTTATTCAACTTGTGTTTGGAATAGAATCCAAAGCCGGTCTCATGTACAGAGGGAACTATGCTTGAAGGATGAAGTTAAATGTCTGGTTCAACACACGAAGAAAGATTCATTGGGCAACCTGATCAACAAGCTAACAATGGGAAAATATTTAGGTATACCTAATTTTTTGCATCACCTGTAAATCTTGTAGTCAGGATTAAATTTTAAAAAATCTTTCTTTCATTAGTTGAAGACATAAATTCTCTAAAATTTAATCCACGATTTAGACTACAGAATCTACAAATAAGGTCAAAAATCGAGTTTACCTAATTCTTTACCAGCACTGCGGTATATCATCTATGGAGTGAAAATAATATGATCCCTTAGTTCGGAGGCAAAGTATGATTAAACCTAAAAAAATAATAATAATAGGTCAAGAACAATTCTCATCGGATTATCTATTTACTAAGTACATTGTCAACTATCTACACATATCTAGAAAAAATTCTAAAATAAACTCGATCTTAAATTCTTAGTTCAAATTTAGACACATCACCAATATGAGTGAAAGGTCTAAATTTGGATAAAGAAATCTAATACAATAAACTAGATCCATCCATGAATGGCTACATCTGTATGGTACAATTTCATGTCTTAGATGTGTATAATTTAAGCATGAAACTGTATTCAAATAAACACAATCATTATATCGTCCACACCAAAATGTGATGGTCAGTAGTGAATATTGCGGACAAACATTCCTACTCAGGTTTCCAAAGAAACAACAAAAGTTTGGTTGACTATTCACAAATAATTATACTGCAAAAGCATACATAAAATTTATATACAGAAGTTCAATCATATTTACGACAGAATAATCTACAAACAATTTTACAACAGCCTGGTGCTCATGGGATTTGCAAAAAGATATTCTCGAGAAATTAATTTTGATTTCTTGACACAGCTCCCGAAAAGACCACTCAGAATGGCAGGAGCCACAGCAGATGTCTGGTCCATCGTTCGCACCGTTATATGGTTATCCAGAATCAGTTTCTCTAGCAATTTTCTGCAGCTCTGGAAAATATTGAACATAGAGCAAAATATTCACTAATATAAGTATGCTTATATCATTTAAGGATACAATATACACCGTCCATTCATTTACCTCTCTTCAGACAATTTATCTTGTAGTATTAAATTATCCCTTTTAGAAAATTAAATAATAAAATTATTTTTCAACTTTACCCTTAGCATAAAAGTAAATGTATTATACTCTTTAGTCTTAATCTCATTGAACATATCAATGGAAAGAAGATTATGTACTTTGAAAAAATATGTAAAAGATACACTTTGAACTATTTTTAATAAATTTGAGGTAATTTAATAATTTTTTTAATCCTTATGCACTAATCCAAAACAACACATAAATTGAGACGAAGGAAGTAGTAATGGAATCCATCAAATAGGAAATGGAAGACCTAAGCTTATTAAAATTTAGGCTTAATTACTTTTACCCTGTAAATAAAATTTAGGCTTAATTACTTTTACCCTGTAAATAGATGACAGTTACAAATTGCCTCTATATTTATTTTATCTACAAATTATCCCTGTTTAAATAAAGTTAAAATTTTCATATAAAGAAAATAGTAAAATCTCATAATTGGACAATCTTTTAATTGCCTTAACCAACATAAAATTAAGGTAAATAAACACTTTGATATCTAATTTTATTTTATAAGAAACAGGATTTCATTCAAAAATAACAACGATCTCTCATCCAACATTATTTTAAAAAAAAATATCACTTAAATAATAATTGTATGAATTAGAACATTGTTTTTGTAAATCTTTGCATGTAATTTTAAGATACCATAACATAGATACACATTAATATATTGATATAATATCTAGAATAAAGTATCTGATTTAATAATCATATGATTTTTAAATTTATTATTTTTTATTTTCTATAATATCAATAATTAATTGTTAGGGAATTTTTATTTTCTATATTTTATTTTTTATTTTCTATATTATCAATAATCACATTATTTTTATAGTATCTAGAATAAAGTGTCTTATTTAATAATCACATTATTTTTATTTTATTATTTTTTATTTTCTATATTATCAATAATTAATTCATTACTTTGTATTTAAAAAATCGCATTATTTGAGTAAATATACTACTTTGAGATATAATCAATATATATTAAATAAATTTAAATTGATAAACTAACCCGCTCTCTCATGCCACCTAGAAAAAAAAAAGAAAAAAGCATTAAATAATAAATTGTAGTTTATTATCATTTCCGAATTTAAGAGAATAATTTTAGTAAAGAAATTTATAATGTGTAACTAAAAATATTGAGTGTAACTATTGACATTTTATTATTATATACAATTATTTCTAATTGTCTTAAAGCCAGAGTGTATAATTATACACATCTAGATATAACTATAGATTTACAACTATCTCCTATTTATAGGGGGCAAATTATAATTAGAAAAATTAGAATTAAATTACAATGAACCCTCTAATTTGGCTAATATTTAGGTACACCTATGGGTTTGCGATCCTACAGCGGAGGAAGATGAAACAGTTAGATTTTCAATTAAAAGTCAAAGTCTCAAAATTTTTTGACTTGAGAAGTTATTTTGGTCATTTAAAATATCCAATGAGGCTAATTTAACAAACAACCAACCCACAATATATCATACCCTCCCTTCCCGCATTCCCCTTCCACCCCCTCCCTCCCTCCCTCCCTCCCCCTCCTTTCCCATTCCTTCTGCAACTATTAGCCCCTCTTCCCCTGTACTTTGCCAGCCTGCCTCACGTCCCCTTCCCTCTACCCCCAACCAGAGCACCTTCCTTTCCCTGCTTGATTTCACTATTTTTTTTTTAATTACTAGACTGAATGTAAAATAATGATAAATGTGATGGGATTTTTCCTAAGTTTGGACTAACAATTTGCACACCATTGCTGAAAATGTGGAGTTCTACACATGCAGATGTTGCTTTGATGAAGAAGATACCCTAAAAGGGAGGGATAAGACGGGTCTGGGTCTCGCGCCCCCTGGGGGGTTTGACTTTTCTTGCAGTTTGATGACATTTTCGATTTCCGTCCACTTCACCAAAAGCCCAAATGGAAAAGGGGGACAAAAGCCCAAATCACAAAGGGTAGGATATAGGTTAGTAAACTACAAGGGGTCACCTAAAAATTAGCCAAACCACGGGATTGCTTGTAATCTATACAAATTTTATATATCCTTCCAGACTCTTCTTCAAACACAACTCCACCTAGTGGATTAGGTAGAACTGAACCTTAAAACCTTCAAAAACTAATTAACCATTTATAGATCTTCCTTATAATTAAAAATGCAACAAAAGATGGAGAAATATTGCTTGACAGCAACGTAAACAGCATACCTGAGGATTTAATGCACCCATCTGCTTTATAATATCATCCTGCAACAACCAAAAAAATTGGATGCAACTCAAAAGACTAAGTTTCAGCAATTTTAAACATTGATAGAAGTACTGTATAAAAGCCATACTAATAGCTTTTACACATAAGCAATGATTGTGATCCCGTTAACTTAGATTGGATGGAAATGGCAGCATGATCAATGTTTAAAATGATATCTTGGTCTTGAGATACTTAAGCACTACCTAAGCAACAACAAAAGAGAAATGGACAACTTCTAACCACCATCCTAGGGACAACTTTAAAGGCAACGCTAAATCATATACAGCTATTGAAGGTTGTCTTCCCCCACCCAATTTATCATCCTCATTCTGTTCACCTAGCCAATAACAACAAAAAGAAGAAACAGATTCTTACCAATTCTATGCTAGTCATAACATAATTAAAATTGTAACTCTCCTACCTATAGATTCTGGATCCACTGTGGAAACAGATATCCACCTCATGAATACAATTACATGATAACCTGTTCAAGATAGTGCACCTATATAGTTCCTAATAGCATTTAGCTATTTACCATCACTAGCAGCAATATTTACAAAGCCTACTGTTCTTTTCTGCTCTCCTAAAATATAAGTTTGACAAAATTTTCTAAACAAAAGGGCATAATTTACAGTTTGTGTTGCAAAAACTTACCTCTAATATTCCTGGATTTTGCATCACGATACCAAAGATGCGACGTATAAGCCCCTTGTAGACAATTTCATTGATGGTCCCATCTCCATTAATCCAAGGAAGTATAGGCCTACATAAATAAGGATCACGAGATTGGAGGCCGAACTTTTCACTTTTGGGATTCCCTCTTGCAGAAATTAGTTCAGAATGTGCACCATCTTCAACTTCAGTGGAGCAACAAATTTCACTTGAAGGTTCGGCTAACTCTTTAGGGTGATTAAGAATAGTAATTCGGTGAACATCACAAGTATCCATGTTTGTCTCTTGTGCGCTAACATCATCTTCGTGATTTTCCATATTAAAGAGTTTATGCTCATCATCAATTATTCCTTTGGAATCTGCTGAAGGAGTTAGCTCAGGACTTTTATTAGTTTCAGCTATGGAAGCCAGAAAGTACTTGGACCGATATAGAGCATCTACGACATGGATGGAGTCATATGCACCAACCTGTATCAAACCCACAAAATTCTCAGTTATTTAGAAATTCTTTCTTTCTAGCTTTCTTTGTTTTCCTCTTCTAGACATTCCCTTTGGTAACAGAAGAGTGAAGACAGATTAAAAGCATAAAATCAACAAGCTATTTACTAAAGGTGTTTGTAGGAAAGGGAAACATTTTGTTCATTCTTAAATGTTGTTTAAGACAGGAGGAGAATGGGAGTGCAGAATGGCTCTGTAAAGTTGAAATAGATCTGTGAAAAGAAATGCAAGGACATCATACCTGAAGTTGAGGCCCCCACTAACCTATCTCAGTTTAGACCTATTAGTTTATGCAATGTCTTCTACAAAATTTTCTCAAATATCCTTGTTAATAGGCTGAAGCTTATCCTTAGTAACTATATCAATAACACCCAATCTGCATTTTACCTGGTAGGCAAATCCTAGATAATATGATCATAGCCCTGAGTATATCCATTTTTTAAACAATAAAAGAGTTCTAAGCAATGGGTTTATGGCTCTAAAAATGGACATGTCAAAAGCTTATCACAGGGTTGAACAGAATTTTCTTGCTAAAGTTATGGCTAGAATGGATTTTTCTCCCGTGGATCAAATGGATCATAGGGTGTATATCCACAGTGTCTTAATTCTTTTAACCTCAATGGGCAAAAAGTATGATTTCTTAGACCTAGTAGAGGGATGAGGCTTTTCCGAGGGTTTATCCATACCTTTTCCAGAGGTTTATCAAACTTTTTAAGAGATGCTAGCCAGGAGAAAAACTGACTGGGTAAACATTTACAGAAATAGTCCCTCCATTTCACAACTATTTTTTCCTGATGATTCTTTAATGATTGTAAGGACAATGCAGTAGAGAAAGCACAACAGCTAGCCTTGATCCTGGGTAAATGTGACAAGGCCTCTGGACAAAAAATAAACTTAGAAAAATCATCAGTGTTTTTTTGGGAAGAATGCAGGACAAAGGAATATGGAAGTGCTTTGCAGTCTAAGGGGTATAAAAGATGCCACTTAGGGCAAGCATTTGGTCTCCCTATGGGCTATGGCTATAAGAAGGTCAAAATGTAATGTATTTGGTTTCTCTTATAGACATCTAGACAAAAAACTACAGAGCAGGTAGGGAAAGCTAGAAAAAAACGATCCTCAAATCTGTTGTTCTGGCCATGGCAGCACACACCGAGTCTTGTTTAGGCTCTCCAAGAGGATTTACAAGGATATAAGCATAATTATGGCTCAGTTATCGTGGAAGAATATAATAATGGGGATAAGGAAGTGCATTAGAAAAAGTGGAGTGATCTCACTGATGTTAAGGCTAAAGTAGGGTTGGGGTTCAGGGATATACAACACTTTAACAAAGCTTTATTGGCTAAGCAAATTTGGAGATTCATCACTAATCCAAATGAACAGTGGACCGGATCTCCAATCCTTTAAAGCGGTCCGAACTTTATGGTGCGAACATCTAGTAATACAGGCTTTTGCAGTTAAAATTTGAGAATCTTAATTATTCCATCTACCACTTAGCATTCAAACGTTCATGAAATGTCTACTCTATCATATCAGAAATGTTTACAATTCATCAAATTATAAATGTAAACAGATGGACAGGATTTTTTCAATCAAAAAGACGCAAAATATTTTGGGGGTGGGGGGGGGGGGGGGAAACACCAACAGCTTGACTTCAGATCTCCAAAACAAAACGACGATCCTAAATGTGCCTCCCGATCTATGTCCACCTATGTCCATAGCAGCCTGGTATGTGAAACTCGTTAGGATATTTTTTTAACTTTTATAAATTTTAAATTGTATTTTCATTTTTATTAAAGAAGTATATATTAACGTACGCGTACACGCATGCCTCGTTTTTCGATATTCGGATAGTTTTGAACGAGCAAGCACTGCCTTAGTGTGTGCTTTTCAATGATTTGATTTGACGATTTGAAAGGCAAAATGGACAGGGTTGTGTGTTCAGATATTGCTAGCTTCATTCGACATTCAGTATAAGTTTTGTCATTTTCCTCATTATTCCCTATCCAAATGTTGTTTGCAAAAAATTATCCCCCATCCAAACAGTTATTCCAGGAAATTATCCCATATTCAAACGAATATTCCATTATTCCACAAAGTCAACAAATTTTCCAAAAGCTACCAAAATAATTGACCCAAATATTGTTCTAGAATAATGCCCCATTATTGGATATCCAAATGGAGCCAAATAGATAGGTGGATTCCAGGGAACCAAGATGGGAAGGTAAGGGGTAGGAGGATGCCATTAAATAGTTGCTGTAAACATGCAGCTGAGTTAATTTCAGGGAATCAGTGGAATGAAGATAAAGTGAAAACTCTTTTTGGGGAGGAGGATTGGAGAAACATTCTAATATGTCAAGTGAGCTGCAGAGGAAGGAAAGATCTTCCACAGGAGAGTACACAGTCAAATCTCGTTATAAGGTAGCAAAAGAGGGGGAAACCTGTGCAGAAAGGAGCCCAAGCTGTGGGGAATCAAGTTCAAACAGAAGGGATTCACAATTTTGGAGCTTTCTATGGAACTTAAAAAATCAAACACAAAATCAAGCATTTTTGTCTTGAAATGCCTATGTCAGACTCTGGCTACTAATGAGGTTCTACACAGGAGAATAGGAAAGGGAAATGCTGTATGCAGGAGATGTGGGAAGGGGTAGAGACAATAGAGAATTGTTTCTTCTTCTGTGATAGGGTCCAGATGACTTGGAAATTATTCCCTATTCAGTGGGATGGAATTGATCAAGAAAGATGGAATCTCTGGAGATGGTGGGAAAAACTTCATGAGGCAGCAACCAGAGCACAGAGGCTAGAACATGTTGACATAACTGTCTATTTTCTGTGGCAACTGTGGAAGGACAGAAATGCTGTCTCAAATGGAACTTTAAAGGGAGAGGAAGAAATGAGCAGATCATGATCACAAAAGCACTGAATGAATGGAGAGAATACAGAGACTGCGATCTCTTTGAATCAGATGGGACACAACATGTGGAAAGAATGCAAACTGGAGTAGCAAGTGAAGCATCTCTCCAACCAGAAGGAATTGTGTTAAGCATAAGCATAGCCAGGGACACAACAAAACAAAGGCTTGGATGGGAAGAAGCAAGGGATTGGCAAGGAAAGCTGGTATGTGTCTGGGCAGCTTCCTCACATAACTGCAGAGAAGCACTTTTGGAAAAGCTCAATGCAGAAAGAACAGCATTAATAAAAGCAAAAGAGGAAGGGTGGAGAAAAATCAGAATCCAATCTGATTGCAAAGGCACAATTGCAAAGAGGAATTCTGGAACATGACATAGATATTATCAAGAAGGAATTTTGTATTGTTCTTTTGTCCACATTAATAGGATACAAACTTTTTGCACTCAAACTTTGGTATTAGGACGTTAAAGTGGAAAAAACATTTCCCCCTGTGGATAGAACATATAGCTCAGACTGATCAAAGGGCAGTAGCCCTCTAACTCTCTAAAGATTTTACAGTTTAATACAATCTTTTTGTCGTGTTTGTCAAAAAAAATAACAAAGACCATTTAAATGGAAACATCTTGACTGACAATAATATGCAATTAATTCCAAACAAGAGTAACGATGTAGAAAATAACGTTCAAATGGATATGATACGTCTACAACAATGCCACAAACCTTGAAAGCTCGTCCAAATGCTTCAAGAACATCAATGACAATTTCTGACTCCTTATTTCCTAAAAATGAACATGTTGATCTGATTAATTTCAAAATATTCTGCAACTCCAAAACTAACTTAAGTTTAAATTAGGAGAGAGAACCAATGATGTGATTACCTGCTATGTTCAAAACCTTGGCAACTTCTTCCATGCTCAAACCTTGGTCACCAGATTTCTGAATGGCAGAACAAATAGTTCTAAATAGTAGCTCGGGATGGAAAGGAGAATTTCTTTCTTCATTATAAAATGAAGAAATCAGATGCTCAGCATAGCTTGTCATAGCTTCCCAAGGAGACTTATAGGCAGCTGCAACAGCATGGTTGATACCCCAATTATTTATCATCTCTTTTAGGGAGGAACAATCATCCGAGCGCGATGAGGTGATGCCACTTTGTAGGCCTGGAAAATTATTTTGAACAATACTGTCCTTGTCCTTAAACAATTCTAAAGTACACATTCTTGGAACTGTTATACGACTCAAGGATAACCTAATTCCAGGAAAGCCTTTTTCTCGCCGGGAGATAATCTCACCCTCGCTAGCCATTGATGTTTTCAGTCTCTTAGACGTATCACTGCAAGACTCATTGTTATCATTTTTACGTTTAGAAGTTCTGGAGTCCTCAGCCTCCCCAACACCATCCTCTGGCAAGGATGGTGTTATTGATAATTGCCCAAGAGAGATTAAAGCACACAAATGAAAAATGTCTTCCACAGTGTAGATCTGAAGGAAGATGAATTTCCTCTTCCATCAAATCCTTTTCTTTTTTGTCAAGCCAGCTAGCAAACTTGGAAGCTTTTTTACCAGAATTTGGAGGAAATGGAGACAAAGCTATGCTGTGCAAAAAGTGCTGAGAAAGTGCAAAAGGACTAGTACCATTGCCACCAGTCTGCCAAATTGAAAATAAAATGCTCATTTAGAAAGCAGATAATATTACAAAGCAGCTTCTAAAACAATAAGAAACAAATATCAATAGGATCATCCAAGTATAGTAAGCATGACTACAGGAGGAAGGGAAGCTGCTTTTGGCTTTAGTTTACTCTTTCAGATAGGTCTAAGAGGGAATAAACAGTCCCTACTACCTCTTAACAAGAAACTACAGAACCCTTACCTCAATTCAAGCACATTGCAAGCTGAATAGGATCACAAGAGCGAAAACAATATATATGGGGCATTCCAGTCTATGCAAAAATCCAACCAAAAAAAAAATGAATTCATTGAGGAAGAAAGGCAGCAAGGTTAAGTTTACAAACAGAACTTTTGAAGAGAATGAAATCATCATACAAATTCTGACGAAAGCACGTTAAAAACCTCAGCAAATGTGCTTTCAAAAGTGTCTTTGACTTCGGCACATTGAAGCAGTTAAGAAATAAAACAATGTGAAAGCACAAGATTATTGCCAACATAATCTTTGACATGTTACATTGCACACTCAAGTGACATCACTAGCACATTTGGAATCTAGTTACTGATTTTTATTTTGACAGGAAACATGTTAGACATGAATTTATGTCCTCAATACGTTGTTATAGCTAACCCAAAATAAATAAGGAAAAAAAAATACCATAATCTTCTTTTCTCTGAGGTAACTAAAAGCAGCAAAAAGGTCATGCTGAGAATAGCGCCTCAATGTCTCAGCCAGCAAAGTTGAAGCCTGTGGAGTTATTGAGGTGCTCAGAAAGATGAGCTTAAATAATTCTACAGCATTAGAAACTGCATTATAACTGACTCATGTACTCGTCTACTAATACTAGGGCCTTCATT
Organism: Cinchona pubescens; assembly: GCA_025175665.1. Taxonomy (NCBI): domain Eukaryota; kingdom Viridiplantae; phylum Streptophyta; class Magnoliopsida; order Gentianales; family Rubiaceae; genus Cinchona; species Cinchona pubescens. The sequence continues at coordinate 1,079,811 of JANKKI010000030.1, read as the reverse complement.
TAAAAGTTTGTTGTACTTTTGAGCAATACGATGAGATCTTGATCTTCGAGCAGAAAGGTTACTTCTTCCATCACAAATCTCACCCTCATGACTCAGGTGAGAAGATGGAACATTTTCAGTCTCATGTGGATCCTGCAAGCATGATGGCAAATTTATCAACTTGATTTGCTAAGAATTCAATAATGAACACCAGCAATAGCTTAGATTTGGCAATACTACAGCAAGACACAGATCATAGAACATGAAGTTGCAGACCTTGATTCAGATTATGTGTGTGTGTGTGAGAGAGAGAGAGAGAGAGGTTAACCTCTAAAAAAAAGTCCAAAACAGCCAACAGGAAAAGGTGAGAAAAATTACGTGTAATTTCAACAATCCTAACATATATTGCTAGGAGTGTTCAAAAGTCAGTCAAGTCAAACTACCAAGTTGATTCAAGCATGAGAAAATATTTGACTGGACTTAGACATTCGACTTTGACTCGAAGTCAATTAAATATTCAACTTCTGAACTCAACTTTGACTTCAACTTTCAAATCAATCAACTGACCGAATAAGTCAATCTAAAAAAATAATACTACTAGATTGTAATATGTAGTATCTAAAAATACACACAAGATATTAAAATATGTGAATAATACATATACATAATAATACCATTTACCGACCAAACGAACACCCTTATATATTGCTAAACATTTCAAGTAGTATAGACATTCGACTTGAAATCATAGCACTATAGTAGTCAAGCATTCTTTAAATGGAAAATTTTTCCTATCCAAAACAAATTACTGTAATTAATATTTCAATAAGTAAAATATAAAGTTTCAACTGCCAAAAAAAAAAAAAAAAAACTGCTACTTACCTGTCCATAAGACCATTCATCAGAATCAACTGCCTTGGAGGAATTCAATTTAGCTATCCTTTTGTATCGTAGAGCATCATCTAGGGCCATCTTTATATTAGAGTCATTGGATTTGAAATTATCCCAGCATTCATCAGACTCTAACTCTTCATTATGTTCAAAGCAATCAGACAGGTTCTGATCAGAATCCCCTCTCAACACAGGTTCCCGGACCAATAATTTTCCATCCACCCAGTTTGATGAGTTGTTCTGGAATTTCACAAGGTAATTTGCATATCTCTCTGCAAGCATATTGCAAAGTCTACTTACAGCTCTACTGAACTCCAACTCTGAGTTACTGTTCAAAAATGCTATTCTTCTTCTAAGGTCTCAGGAGGTGCAGGCAGATTTGAAAGAGAACCCCAATCTGTTCGATGATATTTTGCCCCAAGAAAAGCACGATTTCTTACATACTCAATCACCAATTGCCTGTAAACAAAATAAATGAACCAGCTAGTTTATCATGTCTAAGATCTACATAATAAGAAATATAAATATACAACATCTTTCACACACCATAAAACTACAAACCACAATCTAACGACACAATTCACCTAAAATAAGAAAGCTAACACTAGTTACAGGAATTCAAAATATATATTCCCTTCTTGTGACTAGTTTTCAATCTTAGAAAAATACAAACAAACAAACAAACCAAGCCTTTATCCCACTAAGTAGGGTCGGCTGCATGAATCCTACTACACCATTGTGCTCTGTCATGAACCATATCCTCCTCAATTCCTAGATGGGCTATATCTAATCTTAGAAAAATACCACAAAAGAAAAATTGATATTTTCTCCATCAAGCAGACTATTTTCGGCCTTGCATGAATTTTACTATTTACTTTACCTGTCAGCTTCTTCAGTCCATGAAAATTTTCTCTTGCGTCCAGGTGTCAGCTTCAATGGAGCACATTGGTGAATAAAGAATTGATCATGCTCATCTTCTTGATTTGATTCTTGCTCTTCTACAGTCTGCATCTGATCATCAATATGATCTTCCAGGAAATCACTTTCATGATCACCCAAGGAATTTAGGAAAGAATTTTGTCTTTCTGTTAACTCGTCATTGGTGACATAGGATGTTTGTGCAAGCTTCTGCTTACTCAAATCTCTTCCTTTGACTTCAGATTTGGCATGCTTCAAGGACTTCCCTTCTGAAGATCTTTTTCTTTTACGTGAAGAAGAACTAGATGTACTTTTCATTGGATCAAACCCGTCTGCTTTAGCATATGAATCTCCTTGCAATCTAGTGAAGCGCTGTTGTCGTTTATCATGATAGACACGAAGCACCTGCAAGTAGCAGTTGTTATGCCACATTGGAAATACAGTGATAATGCAACATTTCAAGCCTTAGAAAAAGGTCGTGGAACCATATAAAAATGGAAAATAACTAGCTTTAATTTTCTCAAATTTTATCATCATTGACCGACAATAAAAGTCAATATTCTGTGAATCCATAGCTTTAAAGTCTCATCCTTTTTCCAAATAGGTCAAGAAGAGGGCAGCAGTCAAACTAACTACCCCTTCCCCCAGTGTCCCTACCCACCTACCCACCCACCCAAAAGCAGAAAGGAAGCATCTAAGAAAGGAAACTGAATTGCCATCTTCACATTAATAAAGATCTAACCTACCAATATATTGTGTAGCAAAACATTACGACCTGATACATTTTGATAACCAGTAACAGGCAGCAATAAGAACCTCACATGCCAACGTAGTTTATAGGACTATAGAGCATGTGAGGAAGGAACTCAATTGGCAGCCAAGAGATTTCTGATTTACGTACTTGATTTTTTGACAGTATATTATACAAAGCCCAAACCTTTCCAAGAAAGACAACACAACCAAAAAAGTAAAAAGGTTAAACAATTGAACCAAATTAGTGTTTAGCAGATTTCAGAGCCAAATGGTCATGCTCATGCCAGTCCATGACATCATGGATCACGAGAGGGGAAAAGAAAATAAATCTGAAAGCAGACAAACCTGCTCTAGGGTCAAATTAAGATCTTTGGCAATCTCCCGACATTCTCTGAATGACAGCTTTTTATCTGGTTCATCAGTTACAACACGCTTGAGGAGCTCCAGCACGCTGATCAGCTGTCATAACACGAGCTGAGGCCCATGATCGGGAGAAAAATATCTGACAAGGTCAATTTCCCATTAAGGAAAGAAATGATGTAAAGACTGGACAAATAAACTCTGAAAAGCAGAATATCAAATCCTAAAATTTATTTTGCCTATTATCACTTTACAATTATTTTAGTAGTAACGAAAAGAATAACAAACAAACAAAACAAGCCTTATTCCCACTAAGTGGGTTCAGCTGCATGGATCCTTCAACCAAAAGGAAAGCTTGACCACTCTGTAACTAAACAAAAGAAATAGAAACTAGAGGAATCTGCACATAACCCGAGTTGATAAATTACCCATTTAAATCTAGGGCTTTCATATTGCCTAAGATAACTAACTCCCCTAGTCCTAATGAAATCAACAAATCACAGATTAAAACTTCCAATCTGAGGTGCACTGTGTGAAGCATTAAACAAGTCAAACAAGCTACTCTGGCCAACCGATTGAGTCCTAATATCCAATCTATATTCCAAAAAAGAATACCTTGGTCCAATAGGAAAAACTTATTCAATTTGTGAATACTCAGAGACTAAAAAACCAAGTATCTTAATCTCTTCACACTCAGGAACAGATAAAACTTGCACAGCCAGTTAAGTTCCAAAAGGGGCATCAAGAGACTGATCATATTCTAACACAGTGCCAAAAGTTGTTAAGTTAAAAGCAACTCAAGAAACTATATATCCTGCAACTAGGCTACAATTGTTAGCCACAATGGTAATGTAAATGAGACATCAAAGAGAAGCAAAAAATGAGATTACACCTCATGAACTGCAGATCCAGGAAATGCATGTAAAGCAGCTTTTGAGTTAGCAGCAGCATAACAGTACTCTAAAGTGTTCCAATAATCATCAACAGCTTTTCTCGTTGAAAGAACGAAATCGTGTCGGATATGAGGGCGAAGATCGGGAAAAATGAAACCAGAAGATGAGGCTACTATTGATACTGGTTCCTCAATGTTAGTAGGGTTTAAGTTCCATTGCATGGACAAGGGTGGTATCCTGAACTTTGGCTTCATCATCAGCATGTCCTGCTCTTACCAGGCGAATCAACTGCCAAGAAATTGTAAATAGTTAGGTAATAAATGATGATATATAACAAAAACAGGGAAACAAAAGCTAATAGAATCTTTCTGGAGAAAGTTACCACAAGCCCTAGGAAGGAAACTCAAACAAAATGTGGAAGAAAAATATTGTGGACGACATCCAATTCAGAAAAATAAATCATATTGAAAACAAAAACAAAACGGGTAAAAAGAAAACAAAGCAACAAATTTTATCTCTAGTATGGCTCCTTACTCATCGAAATTAGGGGTCCTAACTTTTCAGATTCCATCATATCTTCGTCTTAGTAAATATAAACAAACAAACCAAGCCTTAATCCCACTAAGTGGAGTTGGCTGCATGAATCCTTCTACGCCATTACGCTCTGTTACAAACCATATCCTCATTAAGTCCTAAATACATAGCTATACTAAAGAATAAATTGAAACAAGAACTTATGAACTTCAAATTTTATACCTTTAAACATGTTAAAGAACATGGGCTCCATTTCAAAACCAATTGGCAATGAATGGAGAGGCCCATGAACCTTATTAACTAGTCCAAATCTGTTGGAAGTTGGACCTAATGTGGGATATATGTATATGTAAATAAGTTGTAAGGTGAGCTGTAAATAGCTTAGGAGAATTAGCTTGAAATCCGTTTAATTGAGGGATTTTATATCCCTTGAATTGAGGGATATGATTAGGACACTTTCCAGATTTAGAGATGATTTAGTTTCCTATTTTTTCCTCTTGTAATCTCCAATATAATACTGTGAGTATCAATTGTAAATAGAAGAAGAATTTCAGAATTATTTTCATGTATTTTCAGGCATGGTATCAGAGCTTTAGGGATTTTTATCTGGGATTTATTCTTCTTTCTCGAGCAGCCTTCATTGCTGCATATTCGTGTTTCTTTTCTGGTCCCTAAATTCTTTTTCCTCCTGCATATTTCAGCCTTCATTGCTGTGAATTTCATTCCTTTACCATGCCAATCACTGGAACCAAATCTGAACCAACAACCGAAGAATTAAATTCTGCCCAGAGAACTGGAGATTTGCAGAATATCCGGGTGTCCTATAGGCTCAATGGAAAGAACTACCTCAAATGGTCCCAAGTGGTCCGCACATACCTTAAGGGAAAAGGGAGGATTGACCACCTTCTTGGGACTGGACCGGCAAAGAATGATCCCACATTTAAAGCATGGGATGAGGACGATTCTATGATAATGTCCTGGCTATGGGATACCATGGATCCCACGATTAGTGATACATGTATGTTTTTTACTACAGCAAAAGAGATTTGGGACTTTATTCGCCACACATACTCGAAGGCTCATGATATTGCACAAGTGTACGAAATCAAGATCAAGACTGCAGTCACTAAGGAGATAAATCTATCATGAAGTATGCAAACTTGCTGCAAAATCTGTGGCACAGGGGAACTTGATCATTACGGAGTTTTCGAGATGAAATATCTTGATGATGCTGAAATCTTGAAGAAATTCATTGAAAAAGACCGGGTCTATGATTTTTTGGCTGGATTGAATCCTGAGTTTGATCAAGTTAGGATTCAAATTCTTAGCAAGGAGGACACAGAGTCTCTAGAAGAGACAATTTTGTTGATTTAAGCAGAAGAAAGTCGAAGGAGTATTATGCTAGAACCACAACCCATGGATGGGTCAGCCCTAGTAGCAAAAACAGATCATCAAGAGAAAGGAAAAAATTATCTACCTAAACACACCGGTAGAGAAAACCAGTGGAAGGAGAACAAGGACAATCTCTGGTGCACCCAATGCAAGAAACTGAGGCACACAAAAGAGAAGTGTTGGAAGTTGCATGGTAAGCCAACAAGCCAAGAATGGGGAAACCGTGGGAGGCAACAGAGGTCTCAAGCACATATGGCAGAGCAGTCGAAACCCGAGGAAAATTCAGCAACAGGGGGGTTCAACAATGAAGAAGTTGAGAAGCTAAGAATCCAACTGGGGTCTATTGAGAAGCCTTCTGGAGGAGCAACTCGTTCTTCAGCTCTTTCAAGTAAATCTTCATTCCTTTTTTGCATGAATGCCTCAGACAAACCACTTGACAACTCTTGGATAATAGACTCCAGTGCCACAGACCATGACCCCACATCTCAATTTTTCCACACCTATACTCCGTGTCCAAGAAGTAGAAAAATTGTAGTAGCCAATGGCACTTTAGCTACTGTTGCAGGAATTGGATATTGAACCCCAATTATGTTAATCATGTTTTGATGATGACCAAATCGCACTAATGGTTTGAAAACAAGTGTGCAGAAAAACAGATAGGTTCGGACGCAAATGATCGTCTGAACAAAACAACCAGCAGACTCTACGCACGAAAATGACTGACAGCTGCGGAGTATAGGCTGTCTCTTATACAATCTAATGTGTATAAGAGACTTTAGACTTCTCCCAACTTATGGTTTGGATCCATTGGAGAAGGGACTTCGACACGCAGTTCGACGTCGAACGAATACCCTGACGCAACGTCGGACAGGTTTAGCCGTCCGAACGGTCCAATAGCTAGTTCGTTCAGACGCATACTTGCTGCATCGGCCGTCCGAAGGTCCAACGGCTAGTTTTCCAGTAAGCAGAAAATAGCCATTGGAAAGTTGTTAGAAGCAAATTTTGGACAACTATAAATACCCCTTAGCCTGAATTAAACAAGAAGAGACTTCTACATTGATCACAAGTAATACTTGAGCTATTTGGGAAAAATAGTGGGTACAAGTGTTGTAATAGTGTAGGTAGTTTTGTGAAAAGAGTTTAGAAGTGTAAGAGTTCTTCAAGTGTAAGAGTGGAGAAATAACAATTGTAACAAAGAGAGGTTATGAGTGTAAAACTCTTGGCTCAACTAAAGGAAATTAGTGTGAGCAAGAGTGATCTTCATTTGTGTACAAGAGGTTATTGTCTCACCTACTTTGAAGAGACTTTTAGTGGCTAAACTTCAAGTTGAGAACTTGGTAGTTGCCTTGTAATCAAGAAGCTCTTTGTGGTTGTAAACTCCAAGCTTGAGAAGCTTGGGAGTTTGGTTTGATACTCTTAATCTCAATCTTCTAATTTGTTCTTTAAGCTTAAATTGTTGAATATCTATTGAATTCATTTGTGCTTAAGTTTTTATTTGGTGCATAAAGTTTGCATTTCTTTAAGCATTTCAAAAGGTTTGTTTTCGAAATAACCTAATTCACTCCCCTCTTAGGTTGCCCTTTGGGACCAACATTGGAGACATAAATATCACACCTACTTGTATCCTTAAAAATGTCCTCCATGTACCAAAATTGTCGGCCAAACTTTTCTCCATTTAAAGACTTACTCATGATCTTAAATGTTATGCTATTTTTTCCCCTTTCTTATTATGTTTTTCAGGATCAAGACACGAGGAGAAAGATTGGACTTTCAAAGGAAAGGAACGGTCTTTACCACCTTGAATCATCTCAAAAAATTAGAAATAATGTCTCTATCTTTTCTCAGTTCTTCAAATAAATATCATGCCATTTGGCTGTATCATCTACGCTAGGTTATTCATCTTTTAGGGTTTAAAGGACATGTTTCCTCAGTTGTTCCAAGGATTAGATATTGGTGAGTTTCATTATGATATTTGTGAATTGGAAAAACACACTCGTGTATCTTTTCCTATTAGCTATAAAAGGTGTTCTCAACCTTTTCAATTGATACACAGTGACATTTGGGGTCCTTCTACTATACCAAATGCTTCTAGGTCTCGTTGGTTTGTATCCTTAATCGATAATTGCACTCGGGTTACACGGCTCTTCTTCCTTAAACAAAAATCTGATATTAACATTGTTATACCTAATTTCCACTCAATGGTTCAAAACCAATTTGGGTTTAAAATAAAAAGCTTTAAGACAGACAATGTTAGAGATTACTTCAACCACATTCTATCATCATATTTTCAATATCATATACGAGTCATCATGTGTCAATACACCTCAGCAAAATGGGGTAGCTGAAAGAAAAAATGGGCATTTACTCAACACTACACGAGTTTTACTCTTTCAAGAGAATGTTCCTAATGTTCAAAGTCCTATTGGGGGGAAGCCGTTCTTAATGCCACATACATGATAAATAGACTTCCTTCACGTACATTAGACAACAAAAGTCCCATGGAGCTTCTTAATAATTTCTACCCTCACTTTCAAATCTCAAATGGTCTCACACCTTGGGTATTTGGGTGTACTGCCTTTGTCCATATCCATAGCCAACATAGAGGCAAGCTAGATCCCCGAGCCATCAAACAAGTCTTCCTAGGTTACTCATCAACCCAAAAGGGATACAAATGTTACAATCCTTCATCCAGAAAATTTTATATCTCTGCTGATGTTACATTTGCTGAAAATACACCTTTTTTCTCCAAGTCCTCTCTTCAGGGAAGATTTCAATGATGGAAGATAGCACTTGTGAGTCCTTTGAACCACTTAAAACACTTGACCTTCCCCATATTCCAACTTGTATTGTTGAACCAAAGTCCTTTTCACCAATCACATCTAAGTCACCTAATTCTGCCTCTGAACCCATGTCACCTAATTAAAAGTTACATCGTGCCAGTGTCACTCACAGTTCTACCAAGTTCTCAAGTATATTCAAGGAGAAAGACTGTTCCAGAACTGACACAGGTTCAAGAATCCAACTCAGACTCTAGGAATGAGATCATGGTAAGACCTGACCCACCTTTACACACACAAATTGTTGAAACATCTAATGGACCAACGAACGATCTTGACCTTCCAGTTGCTATTAGAAAAGGTAGCAAAGAATGCACTTAACGACTGTTTCTATCCACTAGTTCACTATGTTTCCCCTAAGCACCTATCACCTACCCACAAAAAGTTCATTGTGAGTCTAAACACCATCACTATTCCTAACACTGTTTGTGAGGCATTGTCAAAAAAGGAATGGAGGAATGCTATGAGAGAGATGATGAGTGCATTAGAAAAGAATAAAACTTGGGAGATTGTTGATAAACCAAAAGGGAAGAACAATAGGTTGAATGCAAGTGAATTTTCACATTGAAATACAAGGCCAATGGATCTCTGGAGAGATATAACGCAAGACTAGTGGCCAAAGGGTACACTCTGACTTAAAGGGTTGGTTATCAAGAGACTTTTGCTCCTGTTGCAAAAATGAATATAGTAAGAATTCTATTATCATTGGCTGCTCATTTTGAGTGTCAACTCCTACAATACGAGGTTAAAAATGCATTTCTCCATAGTGACTTAGATCAAGAAATATACATGAACATCCCACAGGGGTTTGCGGGGAATACAGGTAATAAGGTGTGCAAGCTAAAAAAGGCCCTTTATGGGTTAAAAAAATCTCCTAGAGCATGGTTTGGGAGATTTTCGAAAGTTATGAAGGAGGCTGCGTATAAACAAAGCCAAGATCACACTCTCTTTATTTAAGCATTCAACTGCAAGAGGAGTTACTGCTCTTTTAGTCTATGCGGACGACATCATAGTAACTAGGAATGATGATAGAGAGAAGTATGAATTGAAGCAAAGACTAAAAAAAGAGTTTGAGATAAAGGAGTTGGGGAAACTGAAGTACTTCCTCAATATTGAGGTGGCATATTACACACAAGGGATCTTCATATCTCAGCAAAAGTATGTGACTGATTTATTGACAGAAACAGGGAAGATTAAGTGTAAACCAGTCCCTTCTCCAATGGATCCAAACCATAAGTTGGGAGAAGCTAAAGAAGAACCAGTTGTTGATAAGAGGATGTACCAGCAGTTAGTACTCCTCACTCACACTCGGCCAAACATAGCTTACTCAGTAAGTGTAATCAGTCAAGTTATGCATGATCCAAGAGAACCTCATCTTCAAGCTGCCTACAGAGTGCTGCATTACTTGAAAAGGAATCCGAGAAAAGGGATTTTGTTCAAAAAGAGCGATACTCTTGCTCTAGAAGGTTACACTGATGCCGACTATGCAGGCTCCCTAGTGGATAGAAGATCAACTACTGGGTATTGTACTTTCCTTAGAGGTAATCTAGTAACATAGAAGAGCAAGAATTGGAATGTAATCTGGGAGTCAAATTGGAAGGTCTTATGAAACTCTATAGTGACAACAAATCAGCCATCAATATTGCACACAATCCTGTACAACATGATAGGACAAAACATATTGAAATTGATAGACATTTCATCAAAGAAAAATTAGATGATGGGTTAGTATGTATGTCCTATGTTCCATCAAAGTTTCAATTAGCTGATGCCCTAAAAAAGGGGCTGAACAGTTCGAGTTTCCATGATCTTATATCCAAGCTGGGAATGGAAGACATCAATTCCTCAGCTTGAGGGGGAGTGTCAAGGTGTAAATGAGCTGTAAGGTGAGCTGTAAATAGCTTAGAAGAATTAGCTTGAAATCCCTTTAATTGAGGGATTTGATTAGGATATTTTCCAGATTTAGAGATGATTTAGTTTCCTATTTTTTCCTCTTGTAATATCCTATATAATACTGTGTAGTATCAATAGTAAATAGAAGAAGAATTTCAAAATATATTTTCATCTATATTTTCTGGGAGTATATTTAACACTCCCTTCTCACACGTAACTTAAGTTGGTTGAGCGCTTGGGGATAGAGAGGGAACTCATGACTTGAGTTGGTTAAGCTCCCAGGGGTTGAGCGCCGGGGGGCAAGAGGTAGAACCCGTGAATTGGATTTGGTTGAGGTCCCAGGGATAGACAGAGCCCGTTGGAGTGGGTTGAGAGAACACAAGACATGTGGGGATGAGGCAAAACTTGAGGCTAGCTCTTATACTATGTTAAAGAACGTGGACTTCCATATCAAAACTAATTTGCAATCAGTGATACGGCACATGAACCTTATTAATTAGTCCAGGATCTCTTGACTAACCAATGTGGGATATATGTATATCTAACACCCCCTCTCACGTGTGACTTGGGATGATTGAGTGTCCGAGACTAGAGAGAGAACTCATGACTTCGGTTGGCTGAGCTCCCAGGAAGTTGAGCGCTTGGGGCTACGGGCTAGAGAGATCCATAGTGACTTGGATTGGTTGAGCTGTCAGAGAGTTGAGAGCCCGGGGCTAGAGAGAACCTATGACTTGGGTTCGGTTAAGCTCTGGGTGATAGACAGAGCCCGTTGGAATGGGCTAGAGAGAACACAAGAAATGTGTGGATGAGGAAAATTTGAGGCTAGCTCTAATACCATGTTAAAGAAAATAGGCTTCCACCTCAAATCCAATTGGCAATTAGCGGAAGGGCCATGGCCATGACCTTAGTAGTCCAGGATCTCTTGGCAACCGATATAGGATATATGTATATTTAACAAAACACATGAACATCGAGAAGATAATTTTGTATCTCTGATAACAGCAACCAAAGTTGTAAATGTTTGGCATTTTTCTTACCCCTTGGCTCCCCAAAAAAAACAAGCCCTCAAGTTCATCCAATTTAAAGGATATGCAGTGAAGGACAAACACTACTTCTCTTCAACCACCTACAATAATTTAATCTTTAACCTTTCATCCCCTCAAACAAGTACCATTTCACATTATTACTAGTATAATATAAAGCCCGTAGTAAACATTTAATGAAAGGCTTAAACAGAATTTTATACTCATGTTTCAAGTAGGCAGGGTCTATAAAGAAATTATTTTCCATGTCAAACATCGAGCCTTCAAAACACATTGGATATAACAATGAAAGATTTGTAAAAGGGAGAATCAACTGGATACCGAACTTTTCTACACGCAAGCTATGTTACCTGCACTCGCCCTTCACCCCCGGCGCACCCGTGTTGACACGACACTACCTGGGTGCGGGTGCGGGCTACGTGCCGGATCTGGTCAACATCAGATGGGTGCTTTGACTGATAAGAAAGAGAAGAAGATCGACTGGTTTTGCCGTTGGCTGCTGTCTTGACGTTGATGATTGGCTTCTATGTTGGGAGGAGAGAGGAAATCTAAAGCTTCTGTAGCCGATTGGCTTCTGTGGTGGGTGGAGAGAGATCTAGAGCTGTTGTTTTGCTGTCATTTTACTGTTTTGCCATCAGTAGGCGATGTGCAGATGCTTAAGGAAGAAGATGAGAAGGTTTGAGGGAGGCGGCTGTGCTTTAAGATAGGGATAGGGTTTCACCTTCTACAAAAATTGCAACTAAGTCCTGTATTTTTCATTTCTCCTTCTTATTTATATGTAACTTAAACTCTTGGCCGTTTAACCTTTTGTAATATTAATTTGACCTTTATACTTGCCAAATTACATTTCTGACCTGTTTGTAATCAATTTCCTTCCCCTACCATTTCTTTTTAGAAAACTTTATTTTATTTATCATCAACTACCCTAAAATAAAAATTGTTCCAAGAAAAAAAAGAAAACATTTATTAAAATATATATGGGCAATATGTGTTTTGTAACGTATCCCCGTACCCGTATATGACTCTTTTGCTGAGTCCCCGAATCTCAAAATATCAAAATTAATGAATCTGACCTCTAGACACGTACCTGCACCCGACACCCATACCCAAGTCCAGGTAGCATAGCATGCAAGACTCCTAAATGTCAGCTTACAATTCTTTGAAAGAAGATCCTTGTGTACTTATTAAGTATCATTCATTGCCAAACACATGTAATAAATATAAACCAGCATTCATACACAATAAACTTAGCAATCTAGACTATGCAAAATATAAATATTTGACCATTGCATTAGAATATACCTTCAAGCGTTGCAAAATGTCAATCAACCATGATAGACGCCCAGTTGCTTGAGTATTCATCAGACGCCTGTATTCTTTCACTGGAAGATCAGAAAGGCACAGACCCTTCCTGCATTTCTCAATCAAATCCTCAAACTTTTGGGTTGAACCTACAACCTGTAAGAACAGCTCAAGAGGCATGGCCTTGATGGCAGCATCTAGTCCAAACGATTTGCTGGCGCTATGAGGATTTTTCATGTCATGTTCACTTTTCTCGATGGATAAAAGATCATCCCAACCTTATGAACTACTAAGATGGCTCCAAAGAAATATGTGAAGTAGCTTTGTCCGAACCATTTTTGCATCAATACATACCCATTAGCACGTCTTGCTTCAGCCTGCTCAGCTTGAGTATCTAATTGTACAATTGTCGGAATCCTCTGCACACTATCCAATACAGGAAGTGACAATCCCTTCTTTATACGAGAAAAGCACTGGTGGCGTGATTGAATATCAAACGACCTGAGTCTTTCGTGAATTTGACACAGTACTTCAGGAGACAAGTTAGAAATAGATGGGTGCAGGACCACCTCTGTAGTACGCCTGCGGCCACAGTTCGAGATGGCAGGGACACCAATGTGAATGCACTTGCATCGACCTTCGTTCTGAAGCTTATTTAAACTACGTACTAAAGTCTTCCTGTCCATCGTAGAGGTCTTTCCCTTCTCAAGGTTATCAAGCCTTCTATGCAGCTCAGGTTTTATTAGGAACTTTTCTTCCTGCTCAAAGAAAAAAAGACCCATAAAAGTAAACCTAAAAGCATGTCTAGACCAATCAACTTAAGCAAAAAGAGGTGATGGATGATGCTAAATACCTCCAACATATTAAGAATCCTCTGCTCCCTCAGTGCGCTGGCTGCACCTAAGGTAAGACAAGGATACCTCTGGTAAGACCGGCGTCTTGCGGGCACTGACGTAGAAGAAGGTGAAATTTCGTGTATAAGTACTAGTTGATGTAGTTGTATTCACAACTTGTAGTTCTGAATCAGGAATTCTGCCACTAGCCTCAGAGGCTGAGTTCCGTGAAGTGTTCACCGTAACCAGTATCATTTTATCCTCTGCATTAGCTGTTGAACCATAAGAAATTTCTGGTTCGATCACAGAGCCATCATTTGGCTTCACAACATCTGTGGAATTGGAGGCATCTACCTCTTGAATGGTTGGAGTTAAGTCGTCAGCAGTTTCCCAAACCACTGGCTGGGGAATACATCTTTTTTCCTGTAATACTGTTTCCGCATTACAGGGGATGATATTAGATGCTTTAGGATTGAAGTTACCAGATGTCCAAACACGATAGGCTACACTCCTTTTTATAGCTTTCTGCCTGCAAATACATCCCAAACCTAGAGCACATATCCAGAAGGCGATCATAGTACTGCTTATGGCGTATACCTAGCCTTTTGCATAGCTGTTCAAGACATTCACACACATATAGATATTAAACAAAGATAGACATTATAACTAAAAGGCAGCACCCTTAGTGCCCGACTCATAGAAAAGGCACTTCGCAAATTGTCACCACAAAAAGTATTTACAGTATAGTGCTTTTATCCATTACAAAAATGCATCAGAACTATTTTTTCCTTAGATCTAATGAAATTTCAACAAATTCAACTGCCAAAGTGGATTGCTACCATAAACTAGTATAAAGTTCATGAACCCTATCAAGAGATTGAAGATTATATAAGCACCTCGTTCATCTATCACCTCAGGCAACAACCAAGGCAAGAACAGAAGATGATAATATTGACCATAATAGAACTCGATCCATCGAGGCGTTTGACATAAATGATTTTTTATATCATAGTCCAAGCTTTAGCTGGATAACAATCTCTAAAATGATAAACACTTGGAAACATTTGATGGTGCAGCTTACAACTTATGGCCAAATGCTTGAAAACCATTTTCAAGATATAATGGAACAATACATCCAAACAAGCCTAATATCAGCAAACACATTAACATTGGAATAGTATTAAATCAAGATCACTAGTTTAATGATCAACCAAAAACAACCAGTAGGTCTACAATGCTTGACAATTCCAATTGAACATGAAACTCAAAAGCATGTGACAAACAAGATGCAAAAGTATGGCACCCAGCACAGAAGTATTGACATAAGAACTTTTCGAGAAGGAAATGCACGCACTTCAGTGTATGTCAGCCCTTTAGACCCTTCAGCATCAATCATATCATAAATTTGATGCTCGATAGGAAGTTCTACAAGTTGATCCATGATTCGGCCCCTCTTTCCTGATTTCATTGTTTGTTATTGCATCTTGATGTTTTAAGTGAAAACTTCTTCAGCAAGCGCAAACACTTGACTTCCTGCAGAATACACAAACACATGTATAGAACAATCATAACTGATGGACTTTTTTCTGTATTATAATATTCAAATAATTTAAGATTTATTTCATGAATTTCCATATAGACATGTTCACAGGTTAGTTACCAAATAATTAGAGCTTGCGCAAGTGAAATGCCAAGGTCAAAAGCCCCACACAGTCCAAGGGAGAAAAAACATAAAACTCAAGAAAGGACAAAGGATTTGCATATCCAAAACAGTGAAAGTCATACTATGTATTCTCAAGTCAAGTAAATCTTTCCCTAGTTACCAGTTCCCAAAAAAGAACTAATGAGGCAACTCTTTGAAGTATTGCTTGACTATTTGCCTACAAGCATATCACCACTGATTCTTGAGCATTCTAATATAAAAAATGCATCAAAGTATCAAACTCTATGTAGTTCAGAAAGAAGCTTCTTTTCCCCCTCTAATGACCACGATATGCAGTCGTCTTCTCTCTCTTTTCTTTCATATCCAAATGCGGAATTAATAGTTCCCAACAAATAAATCTATAGTTGACTGCAAGAAGAAATAGAAATAGGGTGATGTCCATGGTTTCAAAGGTATGCTTGATGATATCATACTCAAAAGTTTACAAACTACACTGACTTGTTTAGTTTATTTGTCTATTTCTAATTCTCATTCAAAGATTGACTAAAAGTATGTCAAAGTGTGGAGTCGAAAATTTGGAATTAATATTAAGCAAGAGCCTTTAGGAAAAGAACTCTTTTGTTGACAGTAAGACTAGTTTAATACCTCCAAAAAAATAATACTTGCATTGAGTTTTCTGTAAACAAGGCATAATATAGTCCTCAGAGGTGTCAAATTTCTGAAGCAAAGATGAATGGAAATTAAAAACCATGATTAGTCAGATGATTTTCTTTTAAGCTCCTAGAGAACCCCTCCGTCCCGCTCCTGCCCTCCAACATGTCAAGAAAATGATGATAATTAGGACATCCTACAGACACAATTTTGACATGTTGACTTCTCTAGGAGCTTGGTATTGACTTATATAAAAGCATAACAATAAAGTGAAATAAGTTCCACTCAACCTAGAGCAACTTGTTGAACAAAATTACAAGTAATTCTGAATCATAAATACAGCAATAAACCCAACTACAAAACTATACCGAGCATGATTATAAACACAAAATTGAGCAAACTATAGTCTGCATCACATTGTCCAAACCCCATGCTTTCCACTTCTAGAAGTACTACAAAACCCTAATACTCAAAATATTGAACAACTGCTATGCTTCAAGTTTATCTCTTTCAGACCTCAACACAAGTAACATTCAAAATTTGTACAGATTCCTTTAACAGAATGTGAGAAGACTCATGCTACTTTAATGGAAGCTTGATCAAATTTTAACTCGCAAAAGGATGTTACAACCAAGATTAAAAAGAATCCAAGATAAATATCCAAATTTTAACTTGCAAAAGGATGTTAATCCAAGATAAATATCCAACAGAAACATACAAAGAATTTCATAAAAGTGTATCTTTGCTCACGGAAAAGTGATTTGTGTGAAAAAAATAATAGTAATTCTGAACCTCAATTATAATATTTCATGCTGATGAATTCAACTCAAATTACTAGTCACACTAGATGCTCTTTTACTTACTTTATCCTTCACTTTAGTACAACAATCTTCCACTACACCAGCATCTTTCAACCTGGGCCATATCTGACAACAATTTGGGAAGAATGGAGCAATTAGAGTGAACAAATACGCCCTTTAAAAAAAGAAAAAAGGAAGCTAAAAGCATATGTCTAAGGGCATACATTCCTCCAAGCTCTATGCCCAAACCTTCCACAATAACCAAGTTCCCGCTTAATATCTGACACGATAAGAACCTGGAAAGGCAACAATCTGATTGCAATCATGCTGCATATATGACAACAGATAGATTGATGACAATCTGAATTCAGACACAACTGACCTTCCCATCAGCCTGTTCAAGTTTATCACATATAGCTTTCAGTGCTGGTAGGTAGTCTTTTACATGGTAGTCACATCTTCTTTAACAAGATCTTTCAGAAAACCAATACCATTTGCAGTAGTTACATCAGCAATATCACCATCAGTTAAAGGTTTATTCTCTTTGATGATTTCAAGCCTCTTTTGACAACCCAAATGTTTTGCATAACGGTGTAAATGCAGCATGTTGGTGTTCATACTCGAACTACTTTCTGGCTCCCCTTCGTCACATGCTTCTTTAGTCTTCACCAACGTTGACTGCTTCAGAATCAATCCTCGGCATTCAAGCGCCCTCAATATGTAAAAGATGTTGCTTTGGTATCCCAAATTCCTTAGCAAGTTCACTACACATCTAATACCACTAGTTCTGCAAATGCACAAAAAAAAAAAAAAAAAAAACCTTCATTACCTGTTTATATTTTTGGCTCCTAATTTACAGTTGTCCAAATTTTAAACTTTACTCATTCATATAAAGCATTTCAGACCCTCATTTTTCAAATTAGTATATCTCGATTTCTATAGCTGAAAACAAAAAGTTAGCCAGGACCCTAAAGCCACACTTCCTAGAAAGACATACTCAATTAAACAAATGCTTCCCCAAGTCCATTGGGATATAAACCAACAACCACCGACATTCTGATACAATTCTAGCAGCGGCTGTGTGTTAAACTCCAGGTTATCTAGATTGCAAGTCGTTCTGGGATTCTTTCAAGCATTTAGAAGGCATAAAGTCAGAAAAAAATGAACTATCTTTTAGGATCATGTCTAAAAAAATGAATCCTTCCGTCTGAATAAAGAAACTCTTCAAACGTGAAAGAGTATAGAACAAAATGCACCAACGGTGACCAAACTATTAAGTGCATACAATATCACTGAACTATTTGTTTTGCAAATTTGGTCACCGAAAAACCTCAAGTGTGTGTCTTCAGTCTCTGTCTACAAATTTAGTCACTAAACTACCTTTTAAGTGTGTTTCCAGTCACCATGCAAATAAAAAGAGTGAGTCTAGGCACACTAGTTCGTAACCAAATTTTCAAAACAAATATTTCAATGTCTTGTATGCAAGAACTTAATAATTTGGTACCATAGGTGCATTTTGCTCAAGGGTATAACAACAACCACATTTCTACATGCTATTCAAAATCATAAATCTTATTTCATGAGTTAGTTTCAACTTTGAAACGCCAGTGCCTAAAGGGAAGCTCGGTCCGAATCCCGTTTCTAGCAATCCCGAGTAGTGGAGCCATCTGCAAGTAACTACCTCCACCTAAACTTAAGTATACAAAGTACACCAAACCGCACTCAAGAGCACTAAAAACTTAAAACGGTACTTGCCCAAATCCGTCCCACTTTTTGTGGATTGTTACCAGAAAAAATCTAAGTAAAACTTCCGAAATTTTTTTCTTACTTTTTCTGGATTGTGTTATGTATAAAAACATAAAAATTCATGAAAAGTAAATTTCTCAAAAAAAAATTTCTTACCTAGCAATGGCGAGTAGTTCAAGAGTACGGCGCTGAATCGGAGTAATACTAGAATTAGAGGCAACTCAATATCATAAATTCCGACGAAATTATTCCGAAGCCGCTCGGGAGCGATAATTTTCATATTCATCTGCTCGCATTTTTCAACGGAATTAATTAAAGCATTCTGAGAGTCATACAAGACATCGTCGACCTCGAATTGGAGGCCAGGAATGTTGAGGAGGCTGGACCATACGGCAGTTTTGACGTTGGAGCAAAGAGGGAGGCCGTGGGTGGTGAGACAAGTGTGGAGCTTTGGCCATAGGTTTAGGAGGCTCAGTCCGCCGACGCCTTGCGAACATATCTCTTCCAGGGCAGAGTGGACGACGGAATCCATGGATATTAAGCAATTAAACCATCGGGAAAGTAATGACGGTGGTGTGCGGTGGAAGTAGCGGTGGTTTTATGGTTCTGTTGTTGGGTTTTTTTGGTGCTTATGCGTTTCGAAACCTCGATCTTACATTTCTGAAATGTCAATATTATGGAAAATAGTTAAATAAACCCGATTTTTTATCACACCTGTAGAAGTCAGGATTAAATTTTAAAAAATTTTGTTTACATCAGTTGATATCATAGAAAATAGTTTAATCCACACCATAAGGTCTACAAATGGGATCAAAAATCGGATCTACCTAAGTATTTGTCCACTATTATTACCCAAGACAAATAATTTAGGTAAATAAGATCTTTCACCTCACTAGTAGACTCTATACACTAAATTGAATCTTATGGAATAACTATCATCAGTAAAATTTTATAAATTTTAATTTTAATTACAAAATATACACGAGAAATTCAAAATTTGGTCATTCTAAATATTTTCCTTACCCCAGAATAGTCTAGTAAGAAATATTGTCATGGTCTTTTTAAATATTTTCCTTACCCCAGAATAGTCTAGTAAGAAATATTGTCAAATTTAGGGTGCATTTGGTTGGCTGAAAATTTAAAATTTCCCTAAGTGCCAAACACCGTAAAATATTTTTTTGTATAAAATATTTTCCAATTTTCCTCCCTTTCATTGAAAATAACTTACTAAATTATTAAGATTTAAATTATTTTATGAATTGTTCAAGAGTGACATTAAACTTTAAATACCTATTTTTAAAATTTCAATCTAATAAACATATTTTTGCTTTCAATTCTTGCCCATTCATTTCTCTTTAGTTTCGGTCTCACACTAATATAACTATAATATCTTATAATTTAATTTTAAACAAAAGCAATCTTTTGTTGATCACAATTATTTGTGAAGCATTTATTACAATTGTTATAAGTATTTTAAACTCATATTGATAAAATTAAAGATGAAAAATATTAAAAAATTGTATTTCAAAATATTTGTACTTTGTCATCCAAACATTGAAAAATTATATGAAAAATAGACTTTTTCATTGAAAATGTTTTTCAAGGAGCTTTACATCCATAAGATCCTTGTAATTTACCCTTTAATGAGATCCAATGCCTAACCTGATGCCACCGTTTAGTAAATATATCAGTTAAGTTCCTTCAAATTCAACTACTTTAGACCTAAAAATATAGTCTTCGATCTTTTTTTTTTTTTTTCCTGTAGTCTCAAATTTGAAAAAAAAAATAACATAATACAATTCAAATGCCAAAGCTCTATTATCCAACTAGTGACAAATGTCAAATGTCCACCGTCATCAACATCACACCTACGCTCTGAAAAGAAAACATCCTCATTCTCCAAGAATTCAAAATTTTGAAAAATCACAAAAAAAAAAAAATTATAATCATAGGCCAAAAATCTATACACTCCCTCACCAACCCCAAATCTCTAAAGTCAGAAAAAACTCTCAAGAACATTAGCTTGCATGTTAGATGATAATGGTATGGAAAGATTAAGGCAAAATAGTTAAAATAGAGTAGGAGAGCATCTTCCCTTAATTACAAAGCCAATAAACAAAAATTGATTTAAGTTCAAAACTTTCAAAATACTTTTATTGAAATTTAGTAATGGGAGTCTAGATGCTAAAAGAAACAAAGGAAAGGAAGGAAAAATGTAATAATTTGTTTTTGGGAGATTTTTTTATGAATCCTAAGAAAGTGTCATAGGTTTGGAAAATGGCAGTTGAAAAAATGTGTTAAGTAGTTAAGTTCGTTACAAGAGGAATGAAAGATAAGTAAGGTAAAACTACATTGTTTATGTCTCTTTGGAGTCTTGAGAAACAGGTAGATAAGGGATTCTAAATGATGTTGTTTTAGTAAGTATGAGGGACAATTTCTATTAGTAAACTAGACAGGTGGTGCACATGAATTGGAGACTTCCAGGGTTTGCTTTCGCTTTGCTATTAAAGAATAATCAGTCTGTTTCTTTCTCGTCAAGTTTTTAGCTAATTTTTTATGAGAAATTTCTCTGGGTTTTGCTTTGGCGAACTTACCTTTTCCTTGTAATTTCCTTCCATCTATTTCACCTTCTTTCTCCCAATCCATCTTGCACTAATTCTATTTTAATTTTGGTGACTATCATTACTAAAAAATAATGAGAATTTGTCGGGTTTTTCCCCAAATCTATTTTGCAATTTCTTTTGGTCCATTTAATTAAATGAATTAATCTACCTAATCCGTGACAAATGGTATCAGAGCATCTACAATGTGTTCTAGGATATGGTTGCGATTTTCAATCGATGAATTCTAGATTACTTGGCAATTTTTAGACCTCTTTTATCTATATGAAATTCCTTCCCTCTCAACACTCTCTGTTCTTCTTCGATCTATTCCAATTCTCAATTCTCAATAATAGATAGCATCTTCAGAATTACTCCAAAAGATTAGTCTAAGAGAAGTTACTATTTTAATTTAGTAAATTTGAGTTTACAATGATTTCTATGGAGGGAATCTATGAATGTTTATTGAGGTAGGTGATGTGGGTATTAGGAAAATTGAGTTGTTGACTTGGAAGATATAAGAGCATCGTGGGAAATATCAATAGTAAGCATAATCTAGTAATGGATCTCATGGCTCAGGTGCTTTCAAAATTGAAGTAATTAGACAAAGAGAACAAAAAAGTGGGATCAACTAATGACACCTTTCAGAACAAGGGTTATTTAATTTAGGAGAAATCTATCATGAAAGTTCTTCACATGTTAGTTGTCAAATGGTTGAGTAATAGTGGATGTTGAAGGCTATGAAATATAAAAGTTTCTAGGTGATGAATTTGAAACCATTTAGGTGTTCGATAGAATGCATCAAAGTGACTGTATTATATGTGAAGATGGTATGAGGAAGATTTTAGATGTCTCATATACAGCCACTAGATGTGTACTAAGAGACAGCTCCTATTATTTTGAGAGGGAAGATGGGCTTGAGTAATGATAAAAGGCAAATTAAAATTGATAGTGTAGAAGGGATGGAAGAGGAGCTTTGGAAAGAAAGTTATGAGGCTAACATGGAAGATCTTGAGAAGTCGGGAGTGGATGAAGAACTTTAGCTTGTAGTTGTGAAGCACAAGGACACATAATAGTATTAACATAACTTCACACCAATCGTCAAGCTTAAGAATGAATATGGAAATATGATAAATGAGTCTCAAAGCAAAGATGATGTTCTAGTTCATGGAGATTCTGATCTCCATAAGAAGTACAAGTCCAATCAAGTGGAGGTAAGCAAATTCGCCTTAATTTGGAATAGGATTATCTTGATAACAAGAGAAAACTATATTATTAACACCCTTGAGGTTGAGTTGTTGGAACTGCTACGAAATACATGGAATGGTAATGGTAGGGTGATTCATGGGCCATGTTGAACCCCAGTTGTGATACTCATTATTGATGATGACCAAATCATACTAATACATGATTTGCAATCAAATGTGCAGAAAAGTAGGATAATTCCGATGCAAGGGAGCGTTCGAAAGAAAGGTGTTCGGACACAAGGGAGCGTCCGACAGAGAAGAATCTGAAGTAGCCTCTGACGCAGGAAAACGTCCGAAACACAACCAAAAGTTGTAGGATGCACATGACCGTCTGAAGAGAGAGCTCAAAATGAAGAAATTTTTGTCAAAGCTGTAGGAAGCATACAACCGTCTGAAGCACTGTTCATATTGTTATCGGACGCATCATGGACACAGAGGCTTTACATCAGACGTCCGAAAGGTCCAACGACTAGTTCATTCAGACACACATTCACAGTATCGGCCGTCCGAAAAACCAAACGGCTAGTTTCTCAGGAAACAAAAAATAGCCGTTAGAGAACCGTTGGAAGAAATTTCGGGGCTTCTATAAATACCCCCTTGTCTGTAATTGCGAAAAATAGAGCATAGAACTATTGCATTCAATACAAACACTTGTAAGAGCTATTTGGGAAGAGAAATAGGCTAAAATATTGTGGGTTGTATTGGTTTGGGTAGTGTAGTTCTCATGGGTCAACTAGAAGGACATTAGTGTGAGCAAGAGTAGACTGAGTGATCTTGAAGTGTAAGAGTGGAGGAATAATAAGTGTACAAAAGTGAGGTTGTATTGTAAAACCCTTTGGCTCGACTAGAGGGATTTAGTTGGTGCAAGGGTGAGCCTACTTTGTGTACAAGAAGGTTATTGTCTCACCTTCTTTGAAGAGGCACTGCTAGTGGATATACTCTAAACTTGGGAAGTTTGGGAGTTTGGTTTGATACTCTCTATCTCAATCATCTTATATTTGTTCCTTGAGCTTCAATTGATTGAATATCTTTTGTATTCATTTGTTCTTAAGTATTTATTTATTGCATAAAGTTTGTATTTCTCATTAAGAACATTAAAAGGTTTATTTTTTTTTGAAACAACCTAATTCACCCCCCTCTTAGGTTGCTTTTGGGGCCAACAATTGGTATCAGAACCGATTGGTCTCTTTATTTTGCTTAAATTGCATTAAAGTAAAGATCATGGCAACAAATAATGCTTTGTTTTTAGAGGGGCATTCTATTTCTAGATTTTCCATGTTTAATGGAATTAATTTTGTTTATTGGAGGGATAGAATGAAAATTTTTGTTCAATCTATTGACATTGATTTGTGGTATATTATTTATGAAGATCCTTTTGAGGCTAATATTCTTGATGAAAATACTCGTAGATTAAGGCCTAAGACTAGATTTGAATTAAATGCACAAGATAAAGTAAATTTATCTTTAAATGCTAAAGTCATAAATATTTTGTATAATGCTTTGGATGCAAATGAATTTTCTAAAGTAAAAGGTTGCAAATCGGCCAAGGAGATATGGGATAAATTGAAAGAAATCCATGAAGGAAATGAAGATATTAGAGAACAAAAGAAGTCACTTCTTGTGGCTAAATATGAATCCTTCAAAATGGAACCTCATGAGAATATTGACAAGATGTATTGTAGATTATAGGTTCAATGATATTGTAAAGGATTTGGAAAGGTTGGGTAAAGAATATTTCTTAGGTGAAAAGAATAGAAAGAATGCTTTACCTAAGGAATGGGAATCTAAATCTATTGCCATAGAAAAATCTAAAAATTTAAATTCTATGCCTATTGATTCTTTGATCAATTCTCTAACCTCTTTTGTATTGAAGATGAAATACAAGGTACGAGATGAGGAGGAAGCAAGGGCCAATAGAAGCATAGCATTAAAAGGTTCTCAAAATAATAGATGCTTCAAGTTTGGCCAAGTGGGACATTTTGCAAATGAAAGCCCATCCAAGAAGAAGAAATGATCAATGAAGCCCCACTTCAACAACTTTCAAATTACATGGGATGATTGGCATTCGGATGGAGAAGTTGAAAAAGAATATGAGGACGATCAAATGACTTTTATGGCACTTGGCAATAATGAGGTATCCTCTAATTGTGATTCTTGTGATGATTCATATGATAATGATGATGATGCATGTTGAATCATTTATTTTTAAAGTGCACCATGTTTGAAAGAATCATTGCTATTTTCAAATTAAAAATAAATTAGATGTGTACCTACTTTATTGAGTGCCAACTCAAAACTTTATGCATGAAATAATTCTTTGACAAAAGAAAATGATGTTTTGAAGAAAAAATTTGTAGGGAAAACCAAGATCATGGAAGAACAAGCTTCATTGAAGAAGCTATTAGATGATCCTGATGATATTTTGAAAAAGAAGAAAGAAAATATTTTTGAAAAGAAAAGAACTAGAAATATGTTTTTGAGCAAAAATTTTATCACCTTTAAAAAGGATGATTTATACTTTGTAAAATCTAAATCTTCTTTTTATGGCAATAAGAATATTATTTGTAATTATTATCATCAACATGGGCATATAAAGAAAAATTGTTATGTTAAAAGAAATGAAAAATTGGGAATAAATTTTATTTGGGTGATTAAGCGTGTTACAAACCCAATTGGACCTAAGAAAGTTTGGTATAATGTACCAAAAGTTGTTGCTTAACTTTGCATGTAGGTATGCTTATAGAGCACAAGGAATTCAAGATAAATTATCAATGGAGAGTGTTCAAGGCATATGAGCTAAAATGACATTAAAATAGGTAACATCTAAAATTTTGTGTTAAAAATGTGCTTTCATTTATTAAGTTGAACTGTGTTCTCTTGAATATTACTCATCTATGTGATTGAATTTGTTTAGAATGCTAGGGAATATGTATCCGCAATCTTTGTCTATAATAAGTCACTACTTGCAAAAGAAAGAGAGAGCATTCTCTTTTTTTAAATGGATTTTTTGCAAGAAATTGCATCACACTGCTTCATTGTTTTGATGATGCTTTTTGGTAAGGAATGAGCGAAAATTGTTTCGATCCTAATTCTTTGCAAGAATTCCCTCATATCTTATTAAATACATATTCTTGAAGGGAATAATTGTTTTGCATAACTTGACTTATTCTCCATGTACTCATGTGAATTATATTCATCTTTCAATGAGGGAAAATAAACTTAGGGGGGAGCTTAAATTGCATTATTTTTCTTATGTTTTGATGATGCCAAAAGGGGGGAGAAAATAATGGACAAAACTTCTTGACTTAATGCTTTATATCTTAGAAATGTTTTTCAGAAATGTCCAAATGATTTGTCATCATAAAAAATGGGGAGATTGTTGAACCCCAGTTGTGATACTCAGTTTTGATGATGACCAAATCATACTATGGTTTGCAATCGAATGTGCAAAAAAGTAGGATAATTCCGATGCACTATCGAGCGTCCGAAAGAAAGGTGTTCGGACACAAAGGAGCGTCCAATAGAGAAGAATCTGAAGTAGCCTCTTCTCAGGAGAACGTCCAAGAATACAACCAATTGCTGAGTGTAAGAGTGGAGGTCCGAAAGGTACAAAGTGAGGTTGTAGTAAAACCCTCATTGGACTAGATTCATTTGTTGGTGCAAGGGTGGGCCTACTTTGTGTATAAGAAGGTTATTGCCTCACCTTCTTTGAAGAGGCACTGCTAGTGGATATACTCTAAACTTGAGAAGTTTGGAAGTTTGGTTTGATATTCTCTATCTCAATCATCTTATATTTGTTCCTTGAGCTTCAATTGATTGAATATCTTTTGTATTCATTTGTTCTTAAGTGTTTATTTATTGCATAAAGTTTGTATTTCTCATTAAGAACATTAAAAGGTTTATTTTTTTTGAAACAACCTAATTCACCCCTATCTTAGGTTGCTTTTGGGGCCAACAGGCCATACTTGCTATTCTGTGATGAGTTGTTTTTGTGGTTCAGATTTTTTGATTGTTAAAATGTGTTTTTGAGGGTGCACAAATCCATTGATAATATGGTTGTCTACAAAGTTGTTGTAGATCAAACATTCTTTTGTCACAGACTATGAATTAGTTGGTTACCCTTGTATTTACAATGAAGCACACCAAATATTTTTGGTATTGGTCTTGTTGCCATAAGGATTGTAAAGGATTTTGTTGCCACTGCTACATTATTGGCTATGGAGGATATTTGTTTGGGGACCATAAAAGTAAGTAATTTTATGGGGAATACTTCTAAGTTAAAGGCTTCTCGACAAGAAGTTGATACTACTCCTAATTATAGAACCAAGGATGGATGGCTAAAGTTTCAAGATAGGGATCCAATTGATTTCTCAAAAATTAAGGAGGAGCATGCTGTTGTCTACAATAGTTTGACCAATGATTGGGAGGATAACTTTTTAGTCGAGCATTGTTATGTGGGAGGGCAACTCAAATCAGAAGCAATTTTTTTTTTTTACTCTGAATATGCCTTTTGAGCTCTTTCATAGATGGAAAAAGCTGAGTATTATCAGGTTGTATGTTAGGAGGGCAATTATTGTATACAATTGTGAGAACTCTAATTCTTGAATACTTTAGTATTATCAAGGATGACATTAATTCTAATGATTTGATCCTTAACATCTCTCAGAAGATGTTACATCCAAACAAGAGTCCCAAGGTTATCAGGAAGAATTCATAAAGAAATGCATCTAGTGGTTTATTGACATTGCTAAAAGCAGGGTGGTAGTGTTTTGGTATGAGATGGTTGATGATGGAGTCTTGCCAGACATCAATCTTTTCAAGGTTATGGCCAGAGTCGAGAAGAAAATAAAGCCAAAAATTTCTGTAGATAAGGATCTAGAAGGATTATCTAAACTAGATTCTCATATGTTTTCCTCTACACTAACTGAGAGTAAGTACAATAATTTTGTTGTTAAAATATTGAGAGAACTATGATACAGGGATATAGTTTAGTCAGTGACAACTTGCTATCTACTTGAGCTTCTATAGTTTATTGGGCAAGCAATTAGAAGCAAATGAATTGCCAAGGCTTAAAAAAAAAAAAAGAAAAAAAAAGAGAGACATTCCAGAAGTGAATGATAATGGTGGTAGTGATGATTATAATGTTGAAAAAATTTGCGAGTGACAAAACACAATGGTTTGAAGGGGGATTTTGTTGATAAATTGGAAATGAGGAAACAGGAAGTACTTGAAGTGCTGATGATTGTAAGAAAGAGGCCAAAGAAGACTGTTGTAAATTTCCAATTTCTGGAATCCAAATTTTCAAAGAGGAGGTTTGCACTAAGAGTTTCCAAAATTTTTAATGAGTCAACCGTACATTCTTATGAAGATCTTACTTGGAATCTAGATATTTTTAGTTGATAACATCCTTGAGCACAAGGATGGTTTTGAAGGGCAAGATTTCTCATGGATTTGGAAATAGGGGCTAAAAAAATGAGTTAAGCAGTTAAGTTTGTTGAGTAGAAATGAAAGAGAAGTAATGAAAAACTATATCATTTACGTCTTTCTGGAGTCACAGGATCAAGTGGATGAGGACTCTAAATCATGTCATTTTAGTTAGTATGAGGGACAAATTACATGATTTCCGTTAGAAAACTAGATAGGTGACACGTGTGGATTGGAAACTTCCAGGGTTTGCTTTCATTTTGTTATTAAAACATAATCATCTTGTTTCTTTCTCTTTAAGTTTTTAGCTGATCTTTCTACGAATTTTCTCTAGGTTTTACTCTGGGGAGCTTACTTTTTCTTTGTAATTTCCTTCTGTCTATTTCACTTTCTTTTTCCAATCCATCTTTCTCTTATTCTACTTTAATTTTGGTGATTGTCATTACTGAAAGTTAATGAGAATTTGTTTAGTTTCTCCCAAATCTATTTTGCAATTTCATTTGGTCCATTTAATTTGGATTAATCTGCCTGATCCATAACAGAAAGCAAGGGAAAGCAACGGATTAGGAGGATGATTTTGATCGCAATAGTAAAAAAAAAAAAAATCTTCATTCCAGATGTGGATAGAAAAAAAGGAAATTTCACTTAAAGCCTATCATGAATTTTCAAATACCATGTTTGACCTCAAAACACAATACATAACAATGAAAAAAGAGTATATTGACATGTATGTCCTAAATCTTTCCATTCCACTATTAAACTCTTAAACAAGATGAAATCTCCTCTTCCTTTCTCTTTCATTCTTTTCTCTCATAATTTAAACTTTCTCTTCCATTCTTTTCTCTCCAAACTCCCCAACTAACTATAAGAGAAAGAGAGATAAAGAAGATAATAATAGGGTTTAATAATTAAGAGAGTATTATCGACAATCTAACCATATTACTTGCGTGTTAACAATTTAAGCTCTACAATAGTATTTGTCCCCAAATATATGAAAAAAAATAAAAAATTGCCTCACAAATTTGGACATTATTCTTTAATGATAACCATAATTAAGCCATTGTAACCATGAACCTTACTTGTACAAAAAGAGAAAATCATTATTGTCAATGGTGAAAATAAGAAACAAGCCTTGCCAATTACATGAATTTGATATTATACATTAAGTAGTATTTTTATTATCCAACCTAGCCTTCAATGCAGAATCACTGTAAATACAAAACTTTAGGGCCTTAGGACTTGAAGGACAATGGTAAAGGCAATAGAAAAAAAAAAAGAAGCAAAATAAATGACTCATTTGCTTTCACGATTACCTTTTTAAGCAAAATGAAAATTAGCAACACTTTTGTTCTAGACAATTCTGATTTCTATTATTTATTATTGGCTCTTGTTATGTAACATGGAACCATAATTTTCCCAAACACAGGGACAAAACATGACAAGTTATTTGGTAAAATTTGATATTCTTGAAAATGTGAAGTTTATACTTCAATATTTAATTTATGTTTTTTGTAAATCCCAATTTTATTGATGTATAAAAATGTTCAAAAAGCTTTACAAAGGAAGTAAATCCTATACCACTCTAGGAAGGTTCAGAGAAAACAATTACATCATATCAAGCAAAAATAGTTTGATTAACATTCCAAGATAGGCTAAGTTCCTAAATTTCTCTATTATTTTGTACCTTCTTCATCTTCAAAATAGTAGGTTTAACAACGTGAACAATTTGATGCATAACCTAAGTTATAGGTAGAAGTTTCTACTGAAAAATTCTATGTTCTCTAGCACTCCACAAGAAGTAGATGACAACAGCAAAAGATAATTTCCCCCTAGTGAAGTAAAGTTATTCTACTTCCTTTGCAAACAATGCCATAGTAGCTCTTGATTCTAGCCATAGGTACCTCTGTAAATCATATTCAAACTCATAATTTCCTTCCAAATCTCAAAAGGATAAGGACATAAGAAAAACAAATGTTCAGAATCTTCAATTGCATTCTAATAGAAAGCACACAGGTCATCGTGTAACAGTCACCATTTCTTCAATCTAGCTTTAGTAGATAGCCTCCCTTTACATGCTAGCCAAGTTACAAGAACATGTCATGGTATTTGAAATTTTGAACCGCACAAGTTAGCTCCCTAACAGACCTTAGGACCACTCCTCCTTACTTTTGAGTAAGCTGACTTAGCAGAATAAATTTCAAAAGTAGAAGCTTTCTATACTACCAAGCTCAGACCTAGAGCAATTAGGTAACAAAGTAGAAAATGCAGCTCTTATCAATTCCATCACCCGTAAAGGCTTCTTTTTTCCTACTGATAGTCTTCATGTATTATTGTTATCTATGATTGAGACTGCTTTAGCATGTAATTGTTTGTCCGAA
This sequence comes from Cinchona pubescens, assembly GCA_025175665.1. Taxonomy (NCBI): domain Eukaryota; kingdom Viridiplantae; phylum Streptophyta; class Magnoliopsida; order Gentianales; family Rubiaceae; genus Cinchona; species Cinchona pubescens. The sequence continues at coordinate 1,049,674 of JANKKI010000030.1, read as the reverse complement.
AAGCAACCTAAGAGGGGGTGAATTAGGTTGTTTCAAAAACAAACCTTTTTAAAGTGCTTAATGGAAATGCAACAAATAAACACTTAAGCACAAATGAATATAATAAATATTCAATAATTAAAGCTTAAAGAACAAATTTAAAGATAGAGATAGAGAGTATCAAACCAAACTCCCAAGCTTCTTAAGCTTGGAGTATTTCCACTAGTAGTACCTCTTCCAAGAAGGTGAGGCAATAACCTTCTTGTACACAAAGTAGGCTCACCCTTGCACCAACTAAGTCCTTCTAGTTGAGCTAAAGGGTTTTACACAACAACCTCACTTTTGTACGCTGTTATCCCTCTACTCTTACACGTTGAAGATCACTCACTAGTCTACTCTTGCTCACACTAATTCCTTCTAGTTGAGTCAAGAGAACTACACTACTCAAACTAATACAACTCACAATATTTTTAGCCTATTTCTTCCCAAATAGTTCTTATAAGTGTTTGTATTGAATACAGTAGTTCTACTATCTTTTTATCTCAATTATAGACAAGGTGGTATTTATAGAAGCCCAGAAATTGCTTCCAACGGCTATTTTGTGTTTCCTGAGAAACTAGTCGTTTGGTCTTTTAGACAGTCGATACTGTGAGTGTGCATCTGAACAAACTAACCGTTGGACCTTTCGGACATCCGATGCATGGCCTCTGCGTCCGGTCTCTGAGGGTGTTCATTCGGATGTTCGAGGATGTGTCCGAACTTGTGTCCGGTCCATGCAATGTCTTCTGGAAGTATGATCGGAAGCTATTCTTTATTCGAGGCTTCAGGTACTTTCTATAGGACGATTACCATCGTCTGAGGCTGCATCAGATACTCTGTGTCGAGGGACGCTCTCTTGCGTCTGAGCTTCTTTCTTTCGGACGACCATCAGCATCCGTGGAGTTCTTCTGGTTGTTATGTTCGGACGTAAATGATCGTCTGAACCTCCCTATTTTTTTGCACACTTGTTTTCAAACCATTAGTGCAATTCGGTAATCATCAAAATATGGTTATCATAACTGGGGTTCAACAGCAATGAGGTACCAAAAATAGAAAAAAAATATAAGAGAAAAATACATCTAGTAAAGCACCAAGTGGATGCCAAATATCATACCATAAAGAAGTATCATTCCATTACCAACTATGTACTATGTCAGATGTTTAGCAACAAGTCCAAGCTGAAGAAATTCTCTCTAACACCAAGAACAATCATTAGGAATGAAAATTGTCCAAAAAGATAATCCTTTCAGCATATAACTATGAATCCACTGAACCCACAAGGTATATTTTTCCCTATATATTTTCCACATATTCCTGAAAACCAAAGACTTATTCTAAGTTAACAAATCTTTAAGAATAGTCCAAATCCCCTTCATTGGTAGGTTCACACACTTCATGCCAAGGTACTTTAGCTTTTGTGAGAGTTCATGTTAACATCAAACTAGTACAAAGGCAACTAAACTTTTTAGGCAAAATATAAAATAACTGACCCATTCTGAATACTCAGCAATAATAGATTGCACCAATTGAAGCCTTCCACCATAACTAAGTTTTTTATTAGCTCAATACTTAACTCTTCCAAACGTTTTATCAACTAAGACCTTGCAATCTCTAGCAATTCCATGTTAATGATTAAGCAGTCAATTCAAAGTTATTATGAATGAATAGTATATTATCAACCTACTCGATGGTTTTCAATTAAAAAAAATAAACTTTTGAAGTTCATTTCAATACTAGATGATAAAATTTAGTTTCTTTTGATTGATGCATGAAGCACTAAAAATATATGAAAAATATAATGAATCACTAAGTGATGAGCTATCCAAAACACAATTTGACCATTAACGTTAGTGTCTACTTATATGAAGTTTATTTCTCTTCTTTGTATTTAACACTTGTGTGTAGCTCAACCAAAAATTAAGGCAAAAAATAATGAGGTTAACAAAGGATAAAAGTCGATCACAACAAGCAAAAGAAAATGTGATGACCGAGCTTGATATGATAGGAGAAGAATTCCACAAGCTTGATCAAGTCGAAAGCAAAGGATGAGTTTGAGAAACTTCAGTAGGATACGTGATCAACAGTTATACTATAGATAAGAAAAGAGAATCTCGAATCTCTGGTCAACAAGTTATCAAGCTCTCTACAAGATTAAGCAGCCAAATTATTTACATGAATGAAAATAGTTGACAATTGAATGATTAGCTATAGACACAAAGTATTTTGATGGAGCAACGACAAAAAATCAGCATCGTAACCAAAAGTTGTAGTCAAACCAAAATCCTTTCTGAGTTCTTTTCACGTCTCTTAGAGAACTCAAAGTTATAGCAATACTCCCAAAGTTTTTTCATAAGTTGATTAAAAAGAGCTGACTTGTATCAACTCTACTATTTTGTCACTTGGAGGCCTCCCTATATTGGAAGGCCTCCATTTTAGTTGTATACTACAAAGAGACAGATGGATATTTTGGGACTTCTAACAATCTTGTTATAATTTAAAATTGGTACTGTTCAAATTTTTAAACCATAAAGTATTGTACTATACAAAACTTTAAAGCATGTGTTGTGGAGAAATAGTAAAGTAGGTTTAGCCTTTACAATCGATAATATATCAATAAATTGAAATTAGATGTAGAATGTGTCAAAATCAAAATTAGATGTGTAAAACGAGAATCAAATTAAATTAAGAGGTATAAAGTATAATTAGCCTCTAAGAGTAATATGTCAATCACGGTGGAGAAATAGTAAGTTCTACTGATTATTAAATTAGCCTCTTTTTGTTCTTAATTCTTATTGTCAAATAAACGCTAAACATTCAATAGTTTCATCTCTTCTATGGTCTATACACCCATGTGTTTACAATATACAAGGATTCAATTGTTATTTCAACATATGCATTGTGACTCCAATGGAGGTGGCTAATTTAATAATCAGTGAAAAACAATTTGTATATGAAAGCTAATAAAGGAGACAATATAAATTTTAGAAACAAAATGTTGCAAATGTGTTGGCCTACTTATTCTCGTATCTAATCTTTTATTCTCCTGTGGTAAATGTATTATGTCATAATTGTAGTGGTGTGGTGATATCCCAACCTTAACTTGCTAACTTTGTGTTGTCGTCTCGTGTCACAAAATTGCAACCCCTAGTTATTTGGTTATACAATTAAACCAATTGATTGAATAACCGGAATTATAATATTTAGATTCATTCTACTTGACAATTTGGATAATCCATATTTATTTTCATAATTTCACCTAGTAATCTCAAAATTCCTAAATGCCTAATCACTTTCATTTCCTTTCTCTTTGCATCCTCTTTATCCTTTACTCAACCACTTCAAATTTTGATTAAATTGATTAAACCAAAACTGAGATCGATTAGAAGTTATTTACCCAATGAAACTTTAATAATAGGAAAAAGTGACTGACAAAACCCCTAAATATGCAGCCTTATTCCAACTTTACAACTTTTAATTTACTTTCGATTCTTACTTTATACCCCTAAATTTAGTTTTGGACATGTTACACCTCTTACTCCTAGATACATCTTGTTTAAATCCAATATTTAACATTGATAATAGAACTAATGGTTTCACAGTTTATGATACAGTGTATCTAAAATTTGGATTTGGAAGTGATGCAACATAAGATTGCACGCAATTGAGTAGTGTCACATATTAAACTCATTAATGACAAAACATCAATTGTGCACATACTAGTTGGGGACCATATGAAATCTATAAATAATGATCCTAACCCCTTGTTTGTAAGGCCATTCAACTCTAATCAATTACTACCAATTCAAATGCTAATTATACTTTCTCTCTATATATTCTCTCTAGTGTGCTTATACTAGTTGGGAACCATATGAAAATCTATAAATATACGTGATCCTAACCCCTTGTTTGTAAGGCCATTCAACTCTAATCAATTACTACCAATTCAAATGCTAATTATACTCTCTCTATATATTCTCTCTAGTGTGCACATACTAGTTGGGGACCATATGAAAATCTATAAATAGTAATCCTAACCTCTTGTTTGTAAGGCCATTCAACTCCAATCAATTACTACCAATTCAAATACTAATTATACTTTCTCTCTATATATTCTCTCGTGTGCACATACTAGTTGGGGACCATATGAAAATCTATAAATAATGATCCTAACCCCTTGTTTGTAAGGCCATTCAACTCTAATCAATTACTACCAATTCAAATGCTAATTATACTTTCTCTCTATATATTCTCTCTAGTGTGCACATACTAGTTGGGGACCATATGAAAATCTATAAATAGTAATCCTAACCCCTTGTTTGTAAGGCCGTTCAACTTCAATCAATTACTACCAATTCAAATACTAATTATAATTTCTCTCTATATATTCTTGCTCTAGTGTGCACATACTAGTTGGGGACCATATGAAAATCTATAAATAGTGATCCTAACCCCTTGTTTGTAAGGCCGTTCAACTCCAATCAATTACTACCAATTCAAATACTAATTATACTTTCTCTCTATATATTCTCTCTAGTGTGCATATACTAGTTGGGGACCATACGAAAATCTATAAATAGTGATAGATCCCTATTTGTAAGACCGTTCAACTCCAATCAATTACTACCAATTCAAATACTAATTATACTTTCTCTCTATATATTCTCTCTAGTTCACTATTCCTAGATCAATTTAGGATTTATTAATCGACGCTGTCTGTGAGAATTGAAAGTGTAGATGATATTGTTCTCATTGGTGTTTCTTTCTTTTATTAGTTGTCCAATATGCCCATAATTTAAGGAACAAATATTAGAATAAAATGTCAATTAACGTAACTATTGTTACTATCTTATAGGATGGTTGACAATAAAGAATCATACTTTTTTTCTATTACTCCAAACTCTTACCTGCTTTCTTCTTTCTATACCCAAACACTCCATAATTGCATATAACATTTATATTGACCAATTTTATTACATTAAATAGACTAAAACATTGTAGATAGAATTAAATAGACCAATTTATTGCATTAAATAAACCAATATCATTCCATTTAGTTCCATTATCGTTACTTATCTTCTCCTTTTTTTTTCTTTTAGTGGAACAAATAACAATGGTTTAATGGTTTTGTAATACGAAAAGGCATGACAATAAAATATATATATATATATATATATATATATATATATATATTTTTGTAAATTTGTAATTCAAGAAACATAGAATTAAACTGAAATCGTGCATAAACAAATATGAAGCTAGGTGGTTGAAGCCAATGAACTTGACCGATGATGAAGCCGATGAACTTGGTCGATCACGAAACCAATCAAAAAATAAAAAAGAGTCTCGAAATAGTTTCACAAAGTTTACCATTTCTTATGTACGAATTACTAAACTAGGGTAGTGCATTTCTACATAATATGGATGTCTTTTCTTTTGTGCATTTTACATATGTACGAATCTTATTGATTTATTGTGATGGAACTCAATGTACATATATTGCAAGCCATGTGTTCAATTTCACATATTTTACTTCTTTGTTTAATTAAATGAAAAATAGAAAATTTTATCATGATTTCTTGACAATTTGACTCTAATTTCACTCGATAGATTCACATTTTCAAAAACTAAAAATCTATTCTAAATGTTTAAAAACACTTTGTATTTTTTTTGCTTTGTTACGAAATAAAATTAATTTATTTTGGGACGTATAGTGGATGCTAACTGTATTTTGAAAATATTTAGATGTGTATTAGACTCATTCTAATAATAATAAGATTTCATTTTTAGCCACTTCAAAAATAAATCTACACTTATTAATGCAAGGGCTATATACATTAATATAACACTAGTTTGTGCAACTTAATTGGCCTTGATTGGTTCAACTGGCATGTAAATTATGCATCCATGCCAGTAATAACTTTGATTTGGTTTTGTAAATATATTATCAATAACTACGAACCAAAATAATTTGTAATTTGAAAATTTAAAAGAAAGGTTATTTTCTAGATAATTTTCATGATAGCAATTCTACTAATTTTCAATATACATCAAGAAATGAAATAGAAAAAGTATCATTGTGAATTAATTAAATGGTAGTTTGTTGTTGAAGCATTTTTTTTCCCAAGAAAAGAACACTAACTAGTTTGACAAAATTCTAGGAATATTTGTTTATTTATTTTGCACATATGGTCTGAGTCCCCTAATAAAGGACATGCATAAATTAAAAATTAGAAAAGACTGTATAAGATTTTAGGATTCATGTAAACGCATTTAATTTACTGGATGGTGACTACTTAAGCAAGTTCACTTTCGTTAATAAAAGTGGTACCTGTCACGAAGTTACCGGTGATATTGGCTTTATTTGCACAGTAAAATTTTTCATTATTTTTCAAATAATAGTTTTGTAATTATTTTATAACACAATTTTATATTACCTTTTATCTCATTATATCACACCCAAAAAATTATTACAATAATTATTCCAAACAATACTCCAAATATTATTATGAATATTAATTGTCCAAATAGAGAAATTGTTCCGAAAGTAATCCAAGGAGAAAAGCACAGTGTAAAAGATAACGTTTGGAATATAACTTAAAGAAAAAGAGCATTCAAAAAATCAAAGAAACTTATTTATCACATCATGTGAATATCCAATTTAAAAAGTTATCAATTAGATGTATGAGAAGACTATATGAATTATGTAATTGGCTATTAATAGTTGCTTGTGATTTTTCTTTAATCTCTCTCATCATTCTGTTATACCAGGTGATATATGAAGCAAAATAAGAAGTCATTCACTAAACTAGATGCTTGACTTTTGGAACTTTTATACAGGTCCAAAATATTTCCTCAGATATTATCTTTCCGTCCTAAAAGATGCCAAAATTAACTACTCTAGTGGAAGTGTTTTGGAACTTGTTATCTTAAATATGTTACTTGTCATAATTAAAAAAATCTTTGCTTAAATAAAGTAATTTATGGACATAATTGAAAATGTATGTTATTCAATAAGTTTCCAATAGCCGCTTTCAAATTATTGACCGAAAAATATAATTGTGTGAATAATGAAAAGTAGCAAATGAGATAATGTCAAGTACTCTTGCATAACTTGGCCATATATCAATATATATATATATTAGCATTTTTTCTGGAGGTAATCCAAGTACTTTTCATTAATTTTCAAGAAGTATACACAGTATAAATCATCTCCACTTTTTACAATTCAATCAGAATAAAGCTCAATAGAAAAGCAGCAACAAAACCCTAATAATCTAACTAAAAAGTAAATATCTTCTGATCAAAGTCCCATAGCGCCCTTAACTCCAAATTATCTCTTGAATTTGATATCCTTCTCCACTTAGAAACAATATATTGAACCTATTTCCTAATGTTTCTGATGATTTGCTCACATGGTGGAACTTAGCTGATGAATTCTTCAACTTGAAATTTTGTTGTTTCTCTCCTACCATTTAGCATAAATGGTGGTATACAAACAATTTTTCTTGATGTTTCCTCAAAGTTTGGTAAGGTTTAGGATATCAAATAAGTAATATAAAATCCTTCAACATTTAACCAACATCTTCCTCTCGCAAGTATACGAGGTAAGTTTGTAGGTTAGTGGTGAGTGAGTATCGTTCCCACAAACAACTGCAACGGCAAGCTCTAGGCTTAGAAGGCCATTACGCTATTTAGACAAGATAATCAAGGAGTTTGTCACTAACTACTGAGATATTTAACTAAGAAAACCTTAATTAAACCAAGTAAATTAATTATTCTAGGAAAGCATGTAAAGATTAACACTAATTCTTACTCTAGGAAGTATTGTAGAAGCATAGAAAGTCATTAAAATTAGACTAGACAACAAGTAAGAAATTGGTCTAAGAAAACAATTAAGAAAGCAAATAGAATTTACCCTAGTAAAGCTATGTAAAATTAGACTAGGAAAGTAAATATAATATTAGATATCGAAAGCAAATAAAATATTAGACTTTGAAAGCTTGAGCAAACATGAAAATAAATATGACTAAAGTTGCCCAAAAAAGCATTTACTTGTGTATAGAGAATTGAGAGTTCTTAAGTTTTTTACTATTTTTGGAAATTTTAGTAAATGTAAGGAAATTTTAGCTAAGACTAAAAGTTTTGAAATTAAGAAGATGATTTAAAAAAGTCCACTACTTTCTAAATTATTAATAAATTCAAGATTACACTAGCCAAAAGTTAAATTAACTAGGACACTAAGAAAAACTTTGAAAAGAAAGTTAGAAATTCAAGTAAATGGAAAAATATGTAAACTTGATATCAATTTATATCTAATAGAAATCCTAATAATTTAAGAGTAGAAAGATTGAATCTTACAACCCATTTAAGAGCTAAAATTAAGAATTTTATAGAAGAGAAAGTAGAATTATGACAGGACTTACACTAATGTTCAGAGGCTACACTATCCCATCTTATCTATTACTACATCTATAACTATGAATTTTTTGGGGTGTACAATGTTGGATAAAATGAAAAAATCTGGCAATCAAGCTACTAACTTCCTTTCGGACCGCGATAACTAAAATTCCTTCTTGGAATTGGTCACCGTGGTTACTAGTTTTGTTGACCAAAGTCTTAATCGAGTTGGTGACTGCGGTGATTGGATTTCTTTCTCTAAACTGGTGACTGCAGTTTCTGAACTCTGAAACTCGAATGGCTAGTGACCATGGTATTCAAAATGCTTTCTCAATGGTGGTCACTATAGTTATTGAAACTCTAGCAGCCTTGGACTTGGTCTTTAATTTTCTTATAATTGCATCTAGTCCTTGGCTCCTTTGATTCTTCAAATTGCTACCCAAATTCCAAATAACTCCTACAAAATACACCAACAATTACTAAGTTAATATGCACATAAAACCAGTAAAACCTAATTAATTTTAATTTAGTGCATAAATACTACCAAAAGTTCCAATATTATTATAAGACTACTAAAATCACTACCAAACATAAATTGCAAGTAAAAACACATAAAAGCAATTAAAATAGGACTAACATGATCAAAATTGGTGGTATTTATAGGTAAAATAACTCTATTTACTAGAATTATCACTTGACCAAGTTAAGAATCCTGCTTAATATTGTTAATCCACTTATTCAATTCATCATCCCAACCAAAAAAGCCTATATACAGCTTGCACTATGTTTGAACAACATCCCAACTAATAGCTGAAAGGTCACTGAAAAAATAAGGATTAATGAATTCAGTGTACCTACTGCAAAAGACACACCATTCTTCATTAGTCACACTCCAATTCTTCAACCTTTCCTTAGTAGCAAGTCTCGTCCTACAAGCAAACTACAATAGGAAAAAAGACCTTGGAAATTTTTTTGGAAATCAAACTAACTCATCTTATGAAACAGACATAGCTGGAGGTTGTAAAATTCTCAGAGAAGATTTCACATAGTAAAATTACCTAAACTTTCCAACACCTATCTGAAACTATCAGTAATATTGGATGAAGGACTTCATCCAGTTTACAACTATTTATAGTGAAAATACAAGAGATCCTTGAACATCTTCTGCATCTTGTAGGCCAGCATCATTCATCATTCTGAATAATAGTTACTAACTTTGCATCAATTGAACTTCCAACTTGTCTAATCATATCAACACCATAATATAAAATGAGAGGACTATGAGGATGCAAGTTATCATGGCATAAAAGGATGCCATATCCTTTCCAACCACAACTTTATATGAGGTTGAACACAATCTCTATGCTGTAAGATTTTCCTCTAGAACCAAGAACTTTCACCTTGTATCTGTACTTCTGCTTCACTATATGTAGCCAAGCTATCCACATGGTATTTTTATAAAATTCGTTATGTTCCAAATGTGTTTCATCAATAGTGCTTTGCTCCATAAAAGGACTCTAACCAAATCTAGTCCACCTTCCACTTTTGGTTTACAGATATCATTCCAACTAACTTTTAACACCGTAATATTTGGAATCAGTTCCACCATAGAGTAATAATGAGATCAAACTTTCAATACTATTGATCACTTTCTTAGGTAGCAAAAAAACACTACTCTAGTGTAGTTCCAAACTAATTAACGTAGATTCCATCGATTAAAAATCTGCCACCACAAGAGAGAACTTTTGCACTCAAACTTCGAAACTTAGACTTCACCTTATCAACGATTACCTTATAATCGTGGATGCACAACCTTGTACTAATCAAAGGCATGCCTAGATATCTAGCATGTAACTTAACTTCCACTATTCTCATCATAAAACAAAAACCTTCTGCTTGAATCACCTATATTAGGCATTATATATTGTTACTATAGTGGACGAATTAGGGCCTTTTAGCTGTGGGCAGTAGATTTTTTTGATAATATCCACAATAGTAACAATATATATCCACCATAGTAACAAAAACCCTTCAACTGCTGCTAAGTCTCCATACATCTCATCCCTAGTAAACAGCCACACTATCTCATCCCTGAAATAGGACTCACCACTCTACCTATGAGCCGAACCCATTCTGTCCTTACTCTCTCAAAATTACAACCTCAACCCCAAAATTGAAACTTTCTATCTACGATAAAATTGATTTTGTTAAGGCTTGAAAGAGTAGAGAAATTCCATCTAAACCCTCATGTTTGAATATGAAAGACTTGATGTAGTGGAGCTCTGAAAAAAATGAGATTGGTTTTGGAAGTGGTGGTACTGGTGGTGGAAGATTAGTAGTAGTAATAGTGGTGAAAGAGGAGGAAAAGATAGATTGAGATTTGGAGTTTGGTTTAGTAGCAGAGAAAACTTATCAGTGTGGGATGATTCCTTATATTTCTTTGCAAATTCTTTTCCCTATAGATTTTCTAATGATGACAAAAATACTATTTATGACTCTAATGAAAGCTAATATGCTGCTTGCCCCATTAACTTACTATTATGCTCTAAATCATGTTACTATGTCTGCTCATTGGGCTGAAATTCAATGCGAGAGGTATAATCATTTTGCAATTTAGTTTTTTCTATTTTAATGGGAAAAAACTCTGAACAAGGTTAAGGCATGTTTTTCCTTGGAAATTTTGATGGAAGAGGGGTTGTAATGTTATGGTTTTCACCACATATATGTACTGCATCATTTAAAATTAGGAGGTCAATTGATTGACGGTAAAGGAGTATTAGTTATGAAAGTTTGAATTTTAAGGTATAATTTGTAGTTTGGTCAATGCTCTTAGTTTGTTTGGTAATTTGGTCAAACGTTAGGAGAGGTAAATGTAATTAACCTATCCCAAATGGCTAAGACCTTTATAGATGAAATCCACAAAACAGAACACATCTCCACTTAATTAGGTGCCATTATGGGTGTTAATTGTATCATTTCATAGGTAATCACATCTTATCATAATCATATTCGGGTCATAGTACTCCAATCCTAATCCTACCTAATTGACAACCGCAACGTATCGTGTCCGACTTGTTTATTACTGTGTTATGTTGTGTCTGATCTAAGTAACTTGTTTACAGTCAATAATACTTAATTAATTCAACAAAAAAAATTGAGATAAATAACATTGACCCACTCAACATTTTTGTATGAGTACAAAAAAATCTCTACTATTTTCAAAGTTATAGTGATCTTAATTACCTAAAATTTTAAACAATGTAGCATACAAATAGTTTATATTTGTGATTTTAAAGTCAATGTTAAAAGTTCAACATAATATAGGATTTTAATGTAAAAAAATAATATCAAAAAATTGCATACGAAGGTTAACATTAAATTGCATATAATTTCAGAAATCTTATACACATACAGATTGTATTTTATTACATACAATACAATAAATGCGTCAACGGTATCAACTTGCTTATTCTCATGTTGGTGCACTTATTTTTGTGTTGTAAACAAGTGTCATAATAGTATTCATGCCATGAAATTGAAATCCCAACCCCAACCCAACTAATTTATATTAATTCTATATCGGGTTAGTTAGTATGCTATCATGTTATGTCAAAAATTGACCATCGATAAAATATAGAAATCATTACACAAGATAACTTACAAGGGAAATGCAACACTAACTTGGATATTATACACCTCCGGAATATCAAAAGACATATATAAACCAACATTTTACTCCCCTGAATGGTAAGTATTTATTTATCTAGACTATCTATCTATACGATATAATATATGCGAGTTGTTTTTCCCACTTTTTATTTTTTCCTTTTTTGTGATGAATAAAATACCCCTTAATGAAATATGATTCTTGTTAGGAAACCATTTTTTTTTTTGTTACTCATAATATGTCCTCACTTAAATAGTTAGCACATTCAAAAGATTAGCTTAGTTAAATTCTATAGAAAGTAATTCTAAATACTTACCACTCTTTTTATAACCCTTATTTTATGAAAAAGATACCATAACGAACTAATGGGTAGAAATATTGCTCAAGGAATTAAATATAATAAATTATTGCAAATGCGTGTAAATTATTACTAAAACTTTTCCTTTTGGGCCTTTTTTCACGTTATACAATCAAGAATCCAGGTTAATTCTTTCTTTATTCTAGGACATCGATGCCAAATCCAAAACAAAAAATATTGTATCTGATTTCACAAAGAAAATTATAGTCTTAAAAAGGTAACATCATGGATAGATTATAGGTTATTGCATTATGTAACTCGATGATCATCACAATTTGGCTCCTTAACTTTCCTTACATAAGATTGAATATTTACGTTAGAAACTTTCCTTGGTTTGTCAAGATATGGTGGCCGGTCAATATTCAAGGACTCCACATCGATCTTTAATGGCCAAAGTAATGATCAGCCTAAAGTTGTAGCAAAAGGGTACTCGGGGTGAGAAAAAGAACTCCAAAGTTGGAGATTACTACCCAACTTCTGAAATATTAAATATAAAGGATATATAACTTATTTTAGAATTTTCATCATCAATGTGTTTGTTGATTTATTTCTATATTGATTTTTATACGACTTACGTATTTGTAAGTATATCAATTTTCTTAAGTTAATTAAACATGACTTTTTTATTAAAAAAATGCAATTTTTGGATATGAGCAATTGCTTTCCTAGAAAATTAAATTTGTATGTATGTAGTTTATTGCTACTAACTTAGCAACTTATGGATAATTTGCTTATAAACTAAATGTGTCCTTTGGAATAAATATACATTTATGATGATCATACAAAGTGGTATTATCGTATTTACTGCTCATCCTATAAATAAGTATATAGAGTTGTCATTCTGGATATGATCAGTTAAAGTGCATTGGAATTATTTAAACATTGGATATCAATTTCACACACTTAACATGGGGTGAGGTTAAGAAATGAGAAGACAAGAACATTTTAGTCTTGTATCTTTATAAAGTGAAGAACCAGGGTTAACATGAAAAATATAGTAATAATTATGCTACAAGACAATCGATATAACAGGTTACTGGTAGTTTGATTTTAATAGATTAGTAGGATTTATGCTTCTCTCTCTTTTTTTTTTTTCATTTATTATGATGGTCATATTGTTGTAGTTCTTTTTTTCTCTATATATGTTTCTTTACTTTGTAACCATTTCAATTTTATATTTCCTCTACAAACAATTGATTCTAAAAAATGACAAGGTCATTAGAGTGATGCATTCCAAATTCCAATTAAGCAAAAAGAAACAATCAACAAACATAGATTGATTAATTTGTAGACGATTGAAGTTTGCAATTAGTAATAAAAAAATTACCTAGTGCTATGCCTTGTGTCTTACACAATCAACTTCATTTTGGAGTCATTTTTAACTAGGTACTGATATAACTTTCAATTTAGTCAATTGATACCATCAAATCAATTGACTTTACCAACTACCGATCATATACTATTTTCCTATTTTGGCCATATATTTATATATTGATGTACACAATGTAAAATAAAATGAATGATTTTGTTTGATCTTACACTCATGATTCTCATGAACTAGAATTGATAATTATCTTATTCTTTACTCTTAATACAAGTTAAATATTATAAAATATATAACTTATGTATATGGTAATTAAGTTGAATGTTCTGTTACATTTTAATTTTGTAACTTTCAAATGAGGGTCATTTTCTACAAAATCATTATGACTTGTGAATGAAGGTCACATCATCATTTGTGACTTGGAGTTATTAGTTTCTGTGACTTATATTTGTGTTTATTGTAAAAAAAAGTGATTTTATTTATGACTTCCAAAATAAAGAAAGTCATAAAAGGTAAATTTTTGTTGTGGTGAGATTACTTTGTTTAATTATTTATCATTTTTTCCTTAATGATCGTTAGATGATAAGTTCACCTTCTCAATCTAAATACACATGTTGAATAGAAATAGGTGTTGCCAGGAACAACAAGATCGTGATTGTGTCTCTTTACCATGTTGTGAAAGAAAGTTTCTAACTATATTACGATATCACAGAAATTATGGGAAACCTGATTGATGGATTTATGGAACTTGATTTAGTGGATTCTGTAAAGTCATATGAGAAATGATCTTTTGTCTTGTTTCAAAGCATTACAATGAGGTTGATGTGTTCTACGATTAGAGGAAGTCTATTGGAATTGCCTGTGCCTTCAATAGACAAAAAAACTTGATATTACGGACGAGTTTATAAGAGAGAAGTCAGTAATGACACAAAATAGAGAGACCAAGATGATTGGGTCAAAGCCTGAGCCTCAATCTACAATCGAGGATACCGAGCCAAAATAGGGATATGAATGACCTTAAAGTATTGCCACCTTCTGAAGGATTTCACATGAAGAGGTGAATGAGAAAAAAGAAGAGGAGAAACCAAACTGAAAACTCAAGAAATAGGGGATTTATTGGACGTGGGAGAGGACCAATTATGGAAGAATATGGATACAAATTTGCTCAAGCTTTATTTGATGATAATCCAACAACAAATACACCTGCAACAAGTGGTATTTCTGCATGGGTAGCCTTCAATGAAATAGGAGATTGGAAAATAGCTCTGGTACAATCCGCTAGCTGCAGCACTAGTGCTTTCTGGTGGTTTTGATATTATAATCCTTGATGGAATGTATTAGCAACAAGCAACACAATGGGCAATCACTTCTTCTAATGTTATGACTATTGGAAGTGCAAGCAGTGTTGCACTCGAGTCTGTTGAAAGGCAAGCAGTGCTAGCACTGCCGGTACATCCTAGTGCAGATGGTGCTCATTCTCTGCCTGGTATCAATTTTTTTGCAGCCTCACTCTCGGTAGTACCACCAACTTATGTGCAGATATTGGAGATAGAGAAGAAACATAGACTTTTATTGGAAAAGCAACAAATATGGTAGTAATATGCAAGAAATGAGAGATAAGGGCAAGAAGGATTAGCAAAAGTATAACCAAATAATACCATCAATATAACATGGGAGGTTGCATGGGCACTTTCAGATGTTTTCGTAATTATATATAACTTAATTTCAGTCCTTTTTTTTTTTTTTTTGTTTAAAAAAAAAAGAGAGGCTTGACCTCTGGTATGTATGTATTTAAGCTACAATAGAATATGAGGATTGTCAATGGATTAAAATTTTTTTAATGTGATGTCTTACCTTGTGTATTTTTGCACTATACCATTTTTCCTACACTTTAGTATAAAAGTCTAATTAGTATGCGCATTGAATTGTAATATGCCAAAAAAGTTTGAATTAGGGTATCAATCAAAATACAAAATATATATAAACAATATTTATTTAATCATTTTTCTAATGTAGTCTAAAAGTAATTTTGAAAGAAAATAAGGGAGCCGTTAACCATCTAATGGTTTTGAAAATTAATGAAGTGATTTTCTTTCTTTTTTATAAACATTTAGCTACAAGAGAGAGGTGCTGGATATAGGCATATAAAGAAGAGGGGAAGGAGAGGGAGATGGTATAGGTGGGTAGGGAAGTAGTTTGGGTACGAAAGAGCTAGAAGTAGAGGAAGATAAGGATTTAGGGCAAGATAAGGGAGGTGAAATGAGCTTGTCTTATGGTCAATTTGGTTTCAATTTTTGGTTAATTTGGTTTTTTTTTTTCACATTTTCAATTTTATGGGCTTAACATATTTGAGTTCTAAAGGGATATTTGTTATTTGGCTAAACTTCAGGATTTATTTAATAATTTGGTCAAAATTCAAGGGAGATAGATGTAATTAACCTATCTTTTTATGATCAAAATTGTATTTTATGTATTTAATATTCTAGAACACTCTCATGCAATGCCCATATTTGCATCTAATATTTTATAGTAACATGAAATTTTAATATATTGTTAATTAGATACATTCTATTTTCGTACAAAAGAAAAAAAATTAAATCAAGTCAATATCAAAGACCTAAAAGTGTATATCAAAGACCTAGAAGTGTTTTGGAGTGCAGTTATTTTGAAAACATTTCACTTTTCCATCATCATTTATATGATAGCTTAATGACCTTACAAATCTATATCATTACTACAAATTAAAATCATAATCCAAGTATATTTTTATAAGTTATTTTTTATGGATAAAGGAATGGAATAGCCCGTATTTCTACAAAATCAAATTTCAAATCTAAGTTCTAGAAAATGAAATTTAATTATCACAAGAAATATTATAAAAGTATACTTTTTTAAGAACACCACTCTTACCTTGCATGTGTATTAGTGTTTAGAGGGATCCAATAATGTTCTTCCAGTTTCATGAGTAATGAGTGATTACATATTTTCATCTTACAAACATATATACAATGGAAAGAACAACATAAAGAGTTAAGTCACTATATTTATCCAAATAAGAACAAAAACCTTTTATTATCTAAAATTAAGCAAAGCATAATTATTTGCATTAGATTCAAAAATAAACTTTTTAACCTACTTTTATCTTCTTTTACTACATTGTCCCAATCATCCTTAGATTCTTCAGAAAACTTTTTCCATTCAAGTTTACAAACTTCACCTATTAGCTAATATCATAATGTCATCAATGCCCATTTAGCTCTCTCATTGCCATTCTTGTTGCATGTAATGGTCGTACAATTAGAGTGGTAATGACATGAGAAAATTAGATTAAGAAGATAAAAAAAATTAAAACACCAATTGAATAAAATTTTCACTCACAGTTTCTATGATAGGAGGAAGACGTTTCCTATTGTTCACCGACGGATACTATCAAGTGATGCTAACATATCACCAAATGAGCAAGTTATAGGCTCAGTTACAAGCCAAAACTGTTATTGTTCATCTTCTAAAATAGTATCATATACTTGAATAAATTCAAGCAATAACATAGATCTCAAATTTAGATAAATATTCTTCATTCCTTCCCATCACTGCAAAGGAAAAAACTCACATCTGCACATACCACCAGAAATCAACTTCCCACTGCCAGTTACCTTAAACCTAGGGGCATAACAAAGCCTTACCTTAAACCTATGGCCATAACAAAGCCGAGTTGAGCTCAAATAAGAGTCCAAGTAAATTGCACACTGCTTGAGCTTGACTGAGCTTTTAATTCGAGCTCTCAAACATTAAACATACTCGAGTTTGAGTTTGACTTCAACCAACTTATCCTAACTCGAGTTTGAGTTTGAATTCAATCAAGTTTAAATGAGTTCAAACAAGCTCTATCGAGTCAAGTAATAAAAAATTTTAAAAAATAAATATTTACATTTATATGTGAGGCTCAATGAAGCTAAATGAGCTTTTTGGCCTTCCATACTAGACTTTGAGCTCGAGTTTATGATGCTAAAAGCTCAACTCGAGCTTGACTTGAACTCAATCAACTCACGAGCTACTCTGACTTGAACTCAATCAACCTACGAGCGACTCTCGAGAAGCTTACTCGTTTGTTGCCCATAGTTTAACCATTTCAACTTATAAGAAATATTATTTTGCACAATCAATAGTGGAAATTAAAAAACTTAATAAAATGGCAAACAACGTTTGAATACGACTATGATAATATGAAAAGAAAATTATAGAATTAAATCATGCAAAATTTTCTCTTCTTTTACTTTTTTATTTTCTTTTGCATTGTTCCTCTACCAATCGCTTTTCACCATTCCATTTTATTTATAATAAAGTTTTTACCCTCTCCCAAACCCACACACCCTAATCACAAATACAAATACAGCTAAGACTCTCGTCTATATTATTATTTTTTTTAGACTTTATTTTTCATCTAAATTACTATTAGATATGGTGTTCAATTGTTTGTCTTTAGTCAATGGATGTTTTTGCCCCTAAAAAATATCACCTGAATATGCATGTGATGATTTATAGCCAAAATATGATCAACATTGGTTTAAGGAACAATATTGATGCATTTTACATTTTTAGGGAAGAAAAAGAAGCATTTTACAAGTGAGGGGTTAAAAAACTACAAACGTTAAATGTGAAGGACTACTGGGGTCATTTTTCTATAATATTTTTATATTTATTGTCAAGTTGTAACATGAATCTACATATGATTTAAATTTTTTTTTATTAACATTACTGAAGTGTACTGCAACACTATGTATATTATCTTTTCATAATCTAAGTATTAATAAAGGGTGCATAGTACCTTGTCCGGTGGTCTTACCCTTTTATGTGTGAAACTTTTCTTTTTTCTAATTTTAAGAGTTTAAATTATATGAGTAACTATCCATCTAATCTAATATTGCTTCCCTGCATATAAATCTTGAAAATTCTTTTATTGTTTGTCATTTCATTAACCTTATTTTATAACGCTACAAGTAAATGATAAGATTACCAACCAAAATTTGTCAACAAAATAAAAATTACATACAATAACTACCACATTAACGCACCATTAACAATTACCACTTGGTTGTGTGGTTTCTTCCTCTATATTTTCCTATTTAAAATGGTTTAAAAGATATTAAAGTAGGTGAGTAACTACACATGAATCTATCAAATAATTACTTATTGACACATTTTTTTTGAAAACCCACCCTTCTCCCTACCCCTTAGTGACTCGAACTCATGACTAATTAGTCATAATAGAAGTGTCTTACTACTTAAGTTGTATTTCATTGTCACTTATTGACACATTTTTATTTCAAAAAAATACCTATAATTTTATCATCAAATATAATGGCCCATTAATATAAAAATTAATTTTACCAAAATTTTAATTTTATTAGTTGCACACGCATTAAATTTTGGCCCATTTATAAAGATCCCTCTTAAAGTTTTTTCTTTTTTCATGGTGTCCTATTGTCATGTTTTCTAATCTTTAGTTTAAATCTTCCTAAGATATTAAAAGTGCTTGGTTGGAGGGTATAGGAATCACAAATGAGAGTTCAATCCATATTTATTGCTTGGATATTGGCATGAGAATTGAATTTTTGGAATAATATCCAAAAATTCAATCACCCCTCATACCCAAGTGAATTGAGAGATTTTGTGTTGATTCTACAATCTGAAGAATATTTTTTCTCTCTTCACTCCTTCCCTGCGCATCCAAACTCATTCTTCCCCTCTCACAACACTCCTCCCCCTCCACCAACTCATGCTCCACCCACATCCTCCTTTCTTCCTTTCTCTCACCTCCTTTCCTTCCTTCTCGCCTCCACAATTTAGATATGGTGGTAATTATTGGTGTAAATGGTGTCGTGGTGATCAAGATGGAAGAAGAAATGGCGAAAGAAGGTTTCAAAGAAGATAAATAATAATAATATAATAATATTTTAATATGATACCTATACCCAAAATGTTTACCAAAATGTGATACTACTATCAATCATATACATTTTTATGTAATATATAATAAAAGTCACATATTAATAATTCAATTACCAAATACATAAGTTATATGTAATTTTATACATATTTAACTTGTATTAAAGTAAAGAACAAGATTATTCTCAATTATAATTCACGAGAATCATAACCCCAAGATTAAACAAAATCATTCAATTTTTATTTTATATTGAGTATGTCAATATTTAAATATATGGCTAAAATAGAAAAATAGTATATGACCGATATTGGTCGACAAAATCAACTAACTTGATCAGTATCAACAAATTAAGTCAATTACATCAGTATATAGCCAGAAATGACTTGAACGTTGAAGTTAATTGTGTAAGGCACAAGGCACAACATACTGGATAATTCTTTATCACTAATTACATGCTTCATTGGCCTATAGGTTAATCAATATATGTTTGTTGATTATTCTTTTTACTTAATTGGAATTTGGAAAGCATCACTTTAGCAACCTCATCATTTTCCAGAATTAATTGTTTATAAAGGAAATTTAAAATTAAAATGGATACAAAATTAAGAAATGTATATAGAGAAAAAAAAAAAAAGAACTACAACAACATGATCATCATAATAAACAGAAAAGATCACAAGAAGCAAAAATCCTACTAACCTATAAAAATCAGAATACCAGCACATTGATTATCTTTTTGCTCCACTATTACTATATTTTTCATGTTAACCTAGTCCACTTTATAAAGATATAGGACCAACATGTTCTTACCTTCTCGTTTCCCAACCTTACCCCATTTTAAGTATATTAAATTGATATTCAATGTTTAAATAACTCGTATGCATTTTGACCGCTTAATAGCCATAATATAAAAAATCTATATACTTATCATGTATGATAAGTAAAGCATGATAACATCACTTCGTATGATCATCATTAATGTATGTTTATGCCGAAGCACCCATTTGATTTATAGCAAATTATCCATAAGTTTGCCAAGTTGGTAGTAATAAAGTAACTATACAAAATTTAATTTTCCAAAATAGTAATTACTTATATTTTAAAATTTCATATTTTAATTAAACAAGACATGTTTTATTAACTTAAGCAAATTTGTATTCACAAATAATTAGGTAGTACCAAAATCATTATATAAATAAATCAATAAAGATATTCATGATGAAAATTTTAAAATAAGTCATATATCTGTTATGTATAATATTTTAGAAGTTGGATAGTAATCTCCAACCTTGGAGTTCTTTCTGTCATCCTGAGTACCCTTTGCTATATCTTTAGGCTAATTATTACTTTGGCCGCTTAAGATCAATGTGGAATCTCCTTGAGAATTGACCGGTCACCAAATCTTGACAAACTAAGAAAAGTTTCTAATGTAGTTAATATTCAATCTTATAAGAAAAGTTTAAGGTACCAAATTATGATGATCATGGAGTTAAATAATATACACTACAGGAAAATGAGGCTTTAGTGACTTAAAGCACATTCCACATCGATCAATTGTCTCGTCTTTAGAAGGTGTTATTAAGTGACAGAGCTATACTTAAGATCTCTTATAAACATGGAGATGTGTTAGAGACAGAAATACAAAAAAGAGTCTCTAAATAGACATTATGTCATCACTAAAGACTAGGCGAAAAATTGCGCGAAAATATCTACACGATTTAGTTACGATATTTTGTTGTCACTAATATTTTTAGTGTTAGTGACGATGTTTCATTTTCGCTGTCTATTTTAAGAGTATTCTAGGATTTAGTAGGATTATTCATCATTGATATTTTTAGTATTAGTCATTGGTTTTAGTTATCAGTATTGACTTTACATAGAGAAAGTAAATGTTATACACACCTTTTCTATGTGGGTTTTGCTGGATTGTGTTGAAAAAAGTTAGCTAGGGATACATTTGTGTAATTATTTTTTAGATATTAATTTTGAATTATAGGAATTAAAGAATTTAGATGTGTTATTTTAAATGAAAATAATAAAGTAAATATTGAGTTAAAGAAAAATAAAAAATATATTGTTTATGATATATATTTTTAAGTTATATATTTGTAAAGATTATAAATTTTATTAATGTAAATTCTAATCCAACATTTGTAATTGAAGGGAAAAAAATTTTCTTTTCCCTAATATGATGGCCCCATTAAATAAACTAAATATTAAAGAAATTAATTACCCATCATATTTGTAACAATCTATGATGGCCCAAATTTGAAACCTTAATTAGACTACCTTATTGGATGCTTCTCCAACAAGTAAATTAATTATAATTCGAAAGTCCAACTATATATAAAAAGGCCCAAACAATTTGTTACCACATAACAAGCCAATGTATGCATGTATGAGACAAATAGGCCATTTAGTTGGCTTGTGCTAGTATGTTGTAGTCCAAGTGGATAGAAGTAACACATTAAGATATATATATATATTGACCCATTAGATAACAAGTTAGGAAACATAATGTAACTTAATTGGGCTTGGTACTTGGTAGCCCAATTAGAAGTCTATAGATATTATTATCTTAAGATGGTTTACATATAAACTTAATTTGGTGGTTCATAAATTTATTATGTGATACTTGTGTTTAATCAATTTTCTTTGACTCTCTAAATTCTAATTTTTTCCTGAAAATTTATTTAATGCATGATATTTATTTCTATGAAGTGCCTTATAAATTATACTAGATATTTATTTCTATGAAGTGCATTATAAATTATACTAATGTTAGAATGATTTTCATAATTCGTTTTGGTTTGTTAATTAATTTGTTAGTAAATCATTATTTAACAACATGTTCTAATTTGAGCCATATATAACTATTAATTTAAAATAATTGCAAGTTCCCAGTTTAATCTAAAAGCAACGCGTTTCTTTTTTGGCTTATTAATTTGATACTTTGTAAGAGTTGTAAGATAACAGTAAGTATTTTATTCCTTAATTTCACATAAACAAACTTTTACATATACAATGATTTACCAACAAAATTTTAGTACTTCATTAACAATTAGTACTGTTATTATTATAATATTTTCGTTTTATTAACTCAGAAAAACATATTTTTATTAAACAATAAGTATTCAATTGACTTATAACTACTTATTTACTATTTTTTGCAAGTATTTAGTACAATAAACTTAATATTTTTATTTATTAACTCACAAACCGAATGATGCACATTGGCATCTTTTAAGTAGCCTAAGTAGGCTACTGTAGATGCAATGAAGACCACCATTGCTACATCCACAAAAAATACGACGCACCACTCGATCTGGATGACAACGTGGTGGTGGTCGTTGCGCGTACAGAGTTAGGGCATCTGAGCCTGAGCCTGAGCCTGAACTTGATGCAGGATTGCATGATATGTATGAAGATGATGAGAATCCACATTTACCTACGCCACCCTACTTTTTGGCAGGTTCTCGTGCATCTATGCCATTTGCTAGTGACCAGTTCATTGTATAAGACACCATTCCATTGGAGTTATCATCATCTATACCTTTCTGTAGCCTAGATGGCATAGTACTGGGAACAAGTCCTGAAGATTCATCACAGCCTGGTTCTAGGGGCTTATACACATCTTACTCAAGAATAGTTTACCAGAATACGTGACACATCACAATTTTATATTCGCCGGTCAAAGAGGATACACATATCGAAGGATTGTGGCACTGGTAGGAAAAGAGGGAGCATAGGCATTGATTATTGTAGTATAACTATAGGACGACTTATGTTATTGCTTATTGTACTACTAGTTGTGTTATTGAGTATTGTACTACTAGGGTAAATTTGTTTACTTTTGTCTATACATGTTGCCCGTATTGGGTTTTTTATTTATATTGTTGCCCTTGTTGGGTATGGTTGCTAGCATGAAGATTATATTACCACTACAACTTAAACTTTTTTATTTCTAAATTAGTTTAACTTTAAATATTGACTATATAATATTATTAACTTACAATACTTTTGTCATAACAGTTGAACGTCAAAATCAACATTATAAAAATATCAAAATATATACATATTGTATTTCTATGTTATTGTTTTAGACACTTTAAAGTCTTTGGATCAGTTTAAAGTATGAGATTTAAGACTTACTATCTAATGCTTTCATTTCAACTAAAGAAGGAAGAGTGTTTTAACTAAAGAAAGACAATACTAACTAAGCATTTTGTTAAAAAAATTTATGCAAAATTTGGATTAGTTCGTATCCCATGAATACCAAGTAAGTAATTTTTTTAAAAAAATAATTATGCAAGTAATTTTTTAAACAAAAAAGAAAGAGTAAAATTTAGCTTAGTTCATATTTCACGAACACGAATTAAGCAATTTTTTTAAAAAGAATATACAAAATTACGACATAAGTCACATTTTGAAAATGTAAATTAGACGTATTTCACAAATTCAAACAACACCTGACGACCACTTCTCCAAGTCCAACCAAAACACTTTCCACGAAATTTCTCCATTGCAACAATATACACCCACCGCTAACAACCCTCTTCTTCAACCCACTCCGCCGCCATCACCTTCCTCTCCGTCTCCTACACCACCGTCACCTCCACCCACAACCACCACCGCCTCCTCCCACCATCGAATACCCTTTAACTCACCCCATTTACACCATTTGGGCCGCCAACACTTCCCTCGGCAAAACCCTCATCTCCGCCGGCCTCTCCAAGGCGGGTTTCTCACCTCTACGCCCACCGTTGTTAACATTCCCAAGAAATTTGTGTATCTCAAGCCAATTCAAACAGGGTTTCCTAATGACTCCAATTCTGGCTTTGTTTACCGCAAGTTCTCCAAGTTTTTCCTCCAAAACCGTCCTGAATTCTCTATTTTTGCTTCGAATCATGTGCTCAATGCTTCGGGTCCCGCTGCTAGAGCCCTTTTGGGGAATCTTTGGGAAAGTGGGGGCTTTTTCCCACTCCCAAAGCCCCCACCTGTGGGTGGGTATACAGAGTTAGATGTGGTATGAGGAGACAAATTAGACACAAGTATCAAATGATGGAACAAAGGGAGTCACCGTGTTCGGAGTTGATTTGTAAGACGGTTTATGGATGAAGAGAGCCAATTTCGCCTCATTTAGCTGCAGAAAGAGAAGGGGCTGTGTTGGAGGACTCTGAGTTGTTGGAAATGTTGAAGAGGGGTATGCAAAATGGGGTGGGAGAAGATGGTAATAAGGATGTAGGTGCTATGTGTGTGATTGAAACTACTGGTGGCGTTGTGAGTCCCGGTCCATTGGATACTCTTCAATGTGATTTATATCGATGTGTAATTTCATTTTGCATAATATTTTGATTCTCTTGTTTAGTTTTCACGCTGAGATAATGGTAGAAGATGGTTTTTGCATATTAGTTATTGCTAGTTGATTCCAAATGCAAATTCTGTTGTTTTTAATGAAGCTTAAGCAATCTAACTGAATCAATTAAATTGATAAGTTGGAACAAGTATACATTGTGGCTCTACTTAATAATGGAATTACTGCAAATCACTGATTTGTTTTGGTCGAGTTAGTTAAATTGCTCATTTTTTTTGTTTTTATTTTTATTTTTCTTTTCTTTTCTTTTTTCTTCATGATATGAGTTGGATTATGTTAAAAAATTAGGCCATCTAGAGTTTTTATTAATTTATAACTAATCAAAAGACGAGCTTAGTCTCTTAGGACCTAAGGTAAGTGTAAGTATGAAACTGAAGTATTTAACATCTTTTGTGGTTAATTGTCTAATCATATGATTAGTAGGAATTTTTAAATATGATGCTAGGCTTTCTAATTTTTTATTATCTGACTTGAACTTGTAGAGGTCTCAAAAGGCACTTAAAAATGGCATCATTAGTCTGAAAATCTTAATTATGTTGGAAAGGAAATGTTTCGATTTCCTACTAAATTTTGCTGATTTTATCAATAATAGAGTAGTCCAAATACACTTTTTTGTATGTTGCAAGCATACTAAGATGAGAAAGAAATTCCTTGGCACAAAGTCAGATCTCTTCCAATTCATTGTGGAATGAGAATATGCCTAAATGGTCAGTTGAAAGCTTAGTTCCAAATGGTAGAAAAAGAAGTAGGATAAATTGAATGAATTAGCCATAATTCTACCAGATATTAAATATGCAATTTATATGTCCTGTTTCATTTTTCTTAGCAGCCTTTCCGGTTGCCACCATTTTGGTAGGGGATGGAAGACTAGGTGGTATTTCGGAACAATTTCAACTTATGAAAGTTTGATGCACGAGAACCTGCCAAAAAGTTGCTGTAGTGTTTGAAGTTCATGGTCTTGTAAATGAGGTGCCATTGTCATGTTATTTGCAAAATGGGTAATGAAACTCAGGCCCTTGTTTCATGGCTTTGATCCTTCTTGTTCATTTTTTAGATGCATCAAGCTTGTGCAAATCATAACTTGTGCAGCACATGCCTCATCCTTATGTAACCTTGTTTCTATGTGTGGCTGGTTATGTGCATTTAATTGTAAAATGTTGTATCATATAGACTTTGCCATTGCCATCTCTGGCTTAATAGCGATATATTTTCCTTTTATTTTCTTGGTTATGAAATGGATATACCTTATAACAGGATTCTAGTGTTTCTGCTTCCATGACACATCTAGATGTGTATAAGAGACAGTTATGGTTCAAGAAGTCTCAAACTGTCTTCAGTTCTCTCAAGGAAATAATGATGTCTGCATTTCACGGAAGAATGCAGAAATTACATGACATGCGGAAAAGAGCTCGTGATATCTTCTAGTGGCCCTTTACTCAGCATGAGATTGTACCTATAGAAAATATAACTGTGATAGATTCATGCTGTGGCAAAAAGTTTGTAGTTCACAAGGTGAGCTACTTTCCTATTTTTTAATGTGCACATTTTGTTCTTTGGTACTACATTGGAAATCTTGTTTGAATTCCTAAAGCAGCTCACATTCCGGGTTTGTAATGCTTTTCAGCGCCATCAGTAATATATATTTCTTTGTCTTGGTATGGATTTTATTAAAATTGCCATTCTTTGTAACATTTGCTTGCAATCGCACATTGAGCTTATTTTGTTATAATATTTGAAATTGCAATCGACCGCACATTGAGCTTATTTTGTTATCTTATTATGGTATAGGCCGGAGACAGGTTTAGCCGTGACCTAGAGCCGGACCGTTTTGCTCTGATGAACTTAGGACTGATATTAATTTACAGTCAATCCATGGCATCTATATGTTTCTAAAAAGTTGCATTGTTAACTTCTGATGATATTTGCTATTTTCGTCTTTGCTTTGACTAAATATGGCATAGAGTGAAATTTATATAGGTTAGCTCATAAAGTTTGTGTTTTGGAGCAATGCTAAATGTTGTACCTTGGATGATGATGGTTATAATGGAAGGATTAAAGAATTGCCCTTTGACGCACATAAAAAAATTGTATGAGTTACAATATTGACATATTGTTGAATGAGAAACCAATTCAGTTAAACTTGGACAAATTAAAGATTGCTCACTTGGTTTTTGTTTCACCCCTTCATCTTTTCTTCCATAGCTAGATAAAGTAACCGTAATTCAGCATATCTTTTCAGCATTATGCGCTTGTCATTATGCTTGTGTATACTAGACAATTGAAGCAAATTAGGCTTATTTTTGTCTGTCTCATAAAAAGAAGTTTATCTGTCTTGTTTGCCTATCGTTTTTGTTTTCGTTATGTTTAACATATTCAACAAATGTTTATTGAATTTGGGTCATACTTTAATCGACCTAATAAATTTGTTAATTAACGTATTTTCTTTTTTCCTTGTGATTCATCTTGCAGTGAAGCTCACCAACAAGCAAGCTTATTTGGGAAGAAGTGTAACTTTTTTCTTGCCTATACTTTTGATGTTGCAGGCCTTGTTTGGCTCTTTTTTACTGCATTAAATTTATGTTAGTTATATTTGAAGACATGGATATTGTAATCTACTAGGTGTTGGAACTTATAAATATTTGACTATTATAGTTATATTTGGCACTCTTTTATGCTGTTGGACTGTGATTATGACAATGAAATCCTATTTTGCAGGTTATAAGTTTAGTTTTATAGTTGAATTTTAGTAAAATGTCAATGTGTTTTTCTGGTTTTGGCATTGTTGGTAATTAAATTTCTAAGGAAAATTGCTTATAGGTCTGAAAAACTTGTGACCAACTTCACTTGTCACAAAAAAAGTTTAGAAAATCGTCACTAAATGTGTTCATCAAACACATATTTAATGACTATTTTTAGTCGTCACTAAATGTGTTCATCAAACACATATTTAATGACTATTTTTAGTCGTCACTAAATGTATTGACCGAACACATATTTAGTTGCTCCTCTCCTGTCATCACAAATGTCGTAACTAATTATATTAACCAAATGCTTATTTAGTGACTCCACCGTCGTCACTAGTTGTCACAGAATATTGTCACTAAATGCGTTGACCGAGTACATACTTAGTGACGTCATTTGGTTGCCACAAAATGTCGTTACATAAAATATAGCATTTAGTGACAACGTGCCATATTTAGTTACCATTTTTAAGTGCCTTTTGTGACTACGTAGACTCGTCACTATTTTGTGACGAATATTTGTCGTCGCTAAAAACACTCATTCAATGACGACTTTGAATTGTCGTCACTATAGGGCTTTAGCATCGAGCCTTTAGCCACGCACAATGACGAACTGAATCGTCGTCTTTAAAGTATTTTAATGACGACGTCTTAACTTTTTGTGACAACTTGGTATGGTGACTAAAACTCTATTTTCTTGTAGTGATAATAACCTATCTATCCATAATGTTACATTTTTAAGACTATCTTTTTCTCTATGAAATCATAAGTAATGTTTTTTTTGTTTTTTTTGGATTTGGCATCTATGTCTTAGAGGAAAGAAATAATTAAATTGAGTTTGTTGATTCCTGACATGATAAAAGGTCAAAAAGGGAAAGTGTAATAATTTTCACATACTTACAATAATTTATTATATTTCTACCCTTTTCCTGTTTCCTTGAGCATATATTACTATTCATAAGTTCTTTTATGGTATGTTTTCCACAAATAAGGCTATAAAGAACGTGCAAGTGTTTAGAACAATACTTTCTATATAATTTAACTAAATGAATCTTTTGAACGTTTTAATTATTTAAGTGAGAGTATATTAGGCATCACAAAAAAGAATAGATAAGATGTGGTTTAGTTATGTTTTCCTAGTAAGGATCATATTTCATTAAGGGTAGTTTAATCATCACAAAATAGGAGAGAGACAAAAAATGAGAAAAACAACTCACATATATTATATAGTACAGGCATAATACATAAAATTGTATATAATTGATAATATCACTTCAACTATAGTATGTACAATTTTATTTTAATGAAATCCACCAGCATAGTGGGGGTTTGGCAAACCCTTACCCATTTATTAATAAAAATAGAAAATTGTAAAAAGATGGGGAAATTAGGCCTTGATAAGTTCATAATTGTACTCTATTTTATATGTCATTTGCCACGTTTTACTTATATGTTGTAAGCAAGATTTGAGTTATTATTGAGCTTAATTTGGTTATTCTAAGTTTTTGTAGGGTTAAAGTGAAAAAGAGTTGAAAAAGATGGGAAAAGATGAAAGAAAATGCTTAGTACGGGACATGCACGAGTATGAAGCCATTCTAGACACTATTTTGTATTTCAGGCATGTGTTTTGATCCCGAGCTCTGATTGAGGCGATTTAAGATGAATTGGAAAGATAAGGGATATAGCTACAACTTTTATGTTTTACACTTTCTGAAATTACACAAGAATTAAGGTGAAAATTGAAGCCGAAGGCGGAGCACAGTTGAGGAAGCCAGCGCACATGCGCTGGAGCTGTGCAGCGCATGTGCGCTGCATCCAGAAGCAAAATCCCAGAAGTGGCTCGTGCGCACATGGTCGCTAGGGTCCTTGCGCATGTGCGCGGAGGACGAAACCTGCCTGGACCTTACTGCCTCGCGAGCACATGTGCGCGGAGGGCAGCAGGGAGGCGTGAAGTTGAGTTCTTTGACAGATTCTTCCCCCGGTTAGACTTTTTTTCACCCAATTTCACGTTCTTACCTATAGGCATTAATTTTAACCCTAAATATTCATTATAAATACCCCAAGTAGGGTGAGAAAAAGAGATCGACACTTTTATTTTCTTTTGGCTAGGGTTTTTAGCAGTAGAAATTCTTCTTTATTCTTTTATGGCACTTTGTGCCTAAACCCTTTTCTTGGTAGAGGGAATTGAAGCATGGTCAATTCTACAAAGTTGTGAGACTTCTTTTGCTTGAATTTATTCAATTATATGTCAAGTATTCATTATTTTTCTACGATTAATTTTATGATTGTTCTTTTTAACTTATTATTACTGCAGAATATTAAGTTATTAGAATTAATCTACTGCTAGATTGTTTTAACCGCGTGTGCTTAATTCAATCTATGAAGCAACTGAATTTGATAATTACTCGATTAGTGTTATTGAATTTAGGAAAATTAATCATCTAATTGGCATAACCGCGTGTGTTTATGTTTACAAGATTAGCCTAATTGTTCTTGTTGATTTTAAAGATTCTATTAAATTAATCTTTGGCGCGTGTCTGGGTTAAATTAATAGTTAGGGTTAATTGGATCGTGTGTTGAAAATTAACCAATTATAGAAAGAAATAACAATCAACTTTGAATTGGTATTTGTTAAGAAAAGTTAATTCTTCAATTAGTGTTTGATATAAAATTGAATAATCTTGCGTGTCAAGGATCGACTAGTGAAATTGCCATAGTGGATATGACCAAAACCAAGACCTTTCTTAATTGAATTCTCTTTAGTATTTTATTGTTTAAATTTTGAGTTCAAAAGCATTCAAAAACCCCATTTTCCATTTAGCACGAGAATAAATCCGTTCTCTGTGGGACGACCTATACTCACCGCTACTACATATTGAGAGTTGTTAATTTTGGGTGCCTACGACAGCATTGTAACTCGGCATTATTATTTCACACCAGGCCTAATCTCTTAAATACATCAAGATGCTCTAGCTAATCTAATTGTAAGGATAATGAATTACATCCAATCAAACTAAATTAGCTACTCTTCATGGTACTATTTGCATTAAAAGATAAATTACATTGATTTGAACTTCCTAGTTTTGCCAAGAAATCAGCAACTAAATTAGCTTCTTTGAAGACATAATGATAAGTAATGGCTCATTAATAACCCTAGGAAACTAGAGTTTTCTATGGTTAAATTTGAATGTTTTTTATACTGGTTTCGAGCATTTTTAGTGTTTAAGTGTGTGGTTTTGTACATTTTTATTTTCATGTGTTGATATGTTTTTTTATGTATTATTTTGTTGTTTATTTTATGTTATTTAACTTATACATATGTGTCCTTGTGCTTAAAGTTTGTGTTTGGGATTTTACCTAGTGCCAGTGAGAACTAGGTTTTTGTATGTTTTTATTCGTCTTTGGTTTCTAGTTTTTTTTAATGTTTTGTTGAAGTGTCTATGTGTTATATATATATATATATATATATATATATATATGTATATGAACAAGTGTGTTTTTGTTCTAAGGTCGTGGGAAAAATTAAAATGGCACGTCAATCGAACGTCAGATGGGGATTTTTAACGCGAAACGGCTGAAGCTGCCAGGATTACTGATAACTCTATAAAACTAGAGTTATATGTATCGTAAATTTATTTGTTTTGGTACTTTTGAATATTTTTAGTGTTAAATGTGTGTTTTTGTCTATTTATTTTAATTCTTATTTAGCTGTTAGTTATCTTATTTTACTATGTTATTGTGTTTATAATTTGTGTTTTACTTTTGACCTAATTCTGCGGGGTTTAGGGGATTTTTGTCGTCTTTGTTGTCTTTGGTTTTTAACTTTTATGAGTGTCTTATTTAAGTGTTTCTGTGTTATTTTATGTATATTAATGTGTGTTTTTGTTATAGGGTCACGGGGAAAAAATTGACTCATCAATTGGATGTCGGACGGGAATTGTAGGAACTAAATGGCTGAGGCTACCGAAGCTCTCTAGGCTACTCTCTGGTAGCGAGCTTTCATAGTGATGGATCATGCTTGCGATGAGCTCTGAGCCTGCCGACAACGAGAAGCTCCCATGGATGTGATTTTGGCCATTTTGGGCCCTTTTTTAGGGCCAATTTTGTCCTAAACCCTAGCCCCTACCTCTACTGTAAATATCCATTTTAGGGGCTGAAATGAGGAGTCTTTACCTCGTATTTCTTCTTCTTTTCTCCTTCCCACTCGAGGAAGAAATTTTATCTTTTCTTGCATTTTTATTCTAGATTAGCTTTCTACCTAGTGTAACCTTGTTCTCAAACTTTGCAAGTCTTTCATTCATGTTTATTGTACTTTGTTTTGTTTCAATGCCATGGCTATATAACTTAATTTTCCTCATTTATTGCTTCCATATACTAGCTTTGAATGCACCCATTTCACTTTATTAGTTTTATGCATTTCTTGCTTAGTTCCTTTATTTGCTTTCATATGCCTTTAATTGCTTCCTTGCCTTTAAATATGTTTTAGTTTAGCATGAGTTAGGGTTTTGTGGTGACCAATTTCCATTGGGCAGAGGTTAATAAGTTGATGAGGTAGTATAATAGACTAATTTGGCAATATTAAGGGGTTTAAGAGATAATTAGGGAAATTAGCTACTTCCTTAGTTAATTTGGGATAATTGAAGGGATATGGCAATTGAACCTCCATTATAGACCTAGATTAGTGTTGGATTGGGGTTAGAAATAGATCTTGGTGGACTAATTCACCTAGTTGGTTGTTAGAATTCTATGGGTAGTTAATCAAGTTTGATTAGTTTAAGTAGTACGAAGGATCCACGTTTAGATTAATTGAATTGATAGACTTAATTACCAAGAGATTAGGATTAGGTTATAAATGGGAATCAACCTCTAATTTGGTACATAGGATCACTTGATTGACCAAATTAACTAAAACCTGTGAAATTGGCTAGCATAAACTCTAACCCCATTTTTATATCATCTTTTAGTATAAAACCTAGTTTAGTTGAACTCTTTTCTTTAAATCGAACCCTTCAAAGATGTGGTAAAATTCTAACCACATAATTGATGATTGCATACCATTCCTTGCTGGAACGATTCGTACTTCCACTAGATTTGATATTGTATATTTGTAATTTTTCATCTAATTAAAGTTAGTTGATTTAGGTGTTTATTTTATAACTAGATGTTCGTATCTCTTTAGACGCAACAATTGCTATAACCAGCTCACTGCTGGCTCACTGCCCAAGGCAAAATAGCTTACCACTGACAAGCTCCACTATAGTGGGCTACTCGCTATCGGCGACCTCGAGGGGTTTTTGGGAAGCGCAATTTTTGCCCTTTTTGGACCCTATTACAAAGTTATTTGTGTCCTTAACCCCTAACCCTACTATAAATACATGTTTTGAGGGTTGAAATAAAGAAGTCCAATCCTAGTTTTCTTTCTCTTAGTGGGGAGGAATTTTAGTCTTCTTCTTCCATGTTTCCTAAGACTACTTTCCGCCAATGTTGAATGTTTGTTTTACTACTTTTTAAGTCTTTATTTATGATAATTTGATATACTTTTTTTATTGACATTTACATGCTTAGTTAAATTTTCTTGCCTTCATTTATTGCTCTCATTTTACTAACTTTTAATGCATCTACTTTTTCTTTAACTAGTTTTACTATTTTCTTGCTTAACTCATTTTAATTACTTTCCAGTGCTTTTATCTACTTTCTTGTGGATAACTATGTTTTGGTTTAGTATGGATTAGGGTTTAGTAAAACCAATTTCATATGGATAGAGGTTAATAATTTGAATAAGTGGTAAAATAGACTAATTAGGCAATATGGTTTAAGGGTTAATTAAGGAAACTAGCTACTTGCTTAGTTAGTTTGTGATAACTGAAGAGATATGGAAATTGAACCTCCATTATAGACCTAAATTAATGTTGAACTATGGTTAGAATTTGATCTTGAAGAACTAATTTACCTTGTTAGAATTCTATGGGTATTTAATCAAGTTTGGTTTGTTTGAGTAGTAGGAGGGATCTGCACTTAGGTTAATTAGATTGCAAGATAAACTTAATTACCAAGGGTTCAGGATTAGGTTATAATGGGAACCAACCTCCAATTTGGCACATAGAATCATTTGATTGACCTAATTAACCAAAACCTAAGAAATTGGTTAGCATAAACTCTAATATCTTTTTTTAATCTTCTCTTAGTTTTAAACCTAGTTTAGTTAAATTCCTCTATTTAATCAACCCCTCAAATAGCAATCTGACCAAATAATTGATAATTTCCAACCATTCCTCATAAGAATGATCCCTACTTCCACCAGTTACTATTTGACACTATATACTTGTGAGTTGTCGTCTAGTTAAGTTAGTTGATTTATGTGCAATTTTATAACTAGTTTGTTTGTGAGACGAATACTTGTCCGTGTCATAAGGCTTTTATTCTCCATACTATATCTTCTATCCTCCAATGAATTGGAGTGGAGCCATTTAGTATACTGATCAGAAGCATAGAATCTGATTCAACATCCACAAGACTCAAAGTTACAACTATACATAATTTCAAGCCATCCAAAATTGCTTTTCCCTCAGCTTGCAAACTTGTGCCATGCTCGACAATTTTTGACCATTGCATACATTACAACTGAAGTGATATATGTATGGGTAAAAAAACTCAATGGCCATTGAACTATTTCATAATTTACTTTTGGCTATTCAACTATTTTTAGTTTTAAATTACCCACTAAACTATTTTCATGGTTCACTTATGGCCACTCAACTATTTTTTATTTTGAGTTACCCACTAAACTTTAAAAAAAGTATACTATTTACCATTAAGATGACTACGTGTAATATTTATATAATGGCTATTAGTATACTCTTTTAAAAAGTTA
This sequence comes from Cinchona pubescens, assembly GCA_025175665.1. NCBI lineage: Eukaryota > Viridiplantae > Streptophyta > Magnoliopsida > Gentianales > Rubiaceae > Cinchona > Cinchona pubescens. The sequence continues at coordinate 1,014,977 of JANKKI010000030.1, read as the reverse complement.
AGTAGATAATTTGAAACAAAAAAATAGTTTTGTGACCATAACTGGACCATGCAAATAGTCTAGTAGGTAATTTGAAACCAAAAACAGTTAAGTAGTCACAAGTGAACTATATTGATAGTTTAGTGGTCATATACGTGTTTTACCCTATATGTATACATGTAGTGAAGTACATATGTAGTAATATTTTGACCATATACAATTAACTGTGTATAATCCATATATAATTCTACAAAATATACATATATATAGTTAAATAATTGTGCTTCATATATATTTATATAATTATTTGACAATAAAGTGCAACTTAGATGGTAAGACACTTTCACTATAACCTTTTGGTCATGCATTGGAGTCACTAGAGGAGTAAGAGGAAGAGATGGGTTTAAAAAAAAACTATCAAACAAATATATATCTATGTATACACATATGCATACATATTTACATAAATAAATTTGTGTGTGTATATAGTAGATAAGTTAAAATATTGATTTTTCAAATATATTAGTGTTAATGGCTCTTTACCCTTATAGAATTAAACTTACCTATTACCAATTGAATTCAACTCCTCTAATATTTAACAGAAAAGAAATAAAAGAACAAAAAATTCCTATGACAAACTTTATTCATTATGCTTAACTTTATTTGTATCGAATTCAATGACATCTTTTTAATCTCAAAGTTTTTACTCCAATCTAAAAATTACAAAACTAAAAATCATACAAATAAAGAATTTAGAATTTATAAATTGAAAATTAGTATATAACTTCATTTTTCTTATAGCAATTAAGTTCGTCTTGTAGTTAATTTATATTTATTTTGCCCTACCTTACACAAAGAAAAGAAAATTAACCAAATAACAAAAGCAAAACTCAAGAGCATAACAGAAAATAAATAATATTTAATTAAGGTAAAAAGTATGTATTAATTTTATATCTCTTCAATAGTATATTCAATTACTAAATCCTTACATTTAATAACTATTAATGAGGTAGAAGACACAAATTCATGGTACGATGCATATCCAAATTATTGTAGAATAATCACTACAATACCTACAAGAATTCTTCATACAAATTTCAAAAGTAAAAGTATATAAAAAAAATACTTAGGTAAGTAATATAAGAAAACTTATATTATACAAATAAAATTCAAATACTTAGTATTCTAAAAAGATTGCAAATATAAACTTAAGATTACATGTTAATTCTGCTTGCAAGTTACACTTAAAATAACATCTAGATTCTTCTCTCTAACTTTCTCTCTCTAAAAGTTGTTTCTTCTGTTTTGATGGCTGTCCCTCAACCAATTGTTGGAGGGGCAAAATCGTTTGTTGAAGCATTGCAAGGTGTGCATGACAAGTATGTTGAAGAAAATGATATGTCTCTTAAGCCTCTACAATCTTACAAAGGAGAACCAACAAATTTCTTCTCGAAAGAGGAGGTTGAAGTTCTTTCACAACCTGTCAAGCTTGCTCTTGTAGGGAAATTCCCGCGAGGGAAGCCACATATATATACTCTATGGAAGAGCTTTCAAACAATTGGCTCTAAAGGAGGATTCACTTTGAGTTTATTGAACTACAAACACATTCTTATTAGATTTGATTTGAAGGTGGATTATTTAAGGTGCTAGCTTAAGTCCAACTGGTTCATCAATGGTTTTCAAATGCAAGTATTCAAATGGCATCCTGCTATTTAGGTCCGATGTGAAATCTTCAATAGTGCCTGTTTGAATTTCTTTTGAATCTCTTCCACAACTTTTCTTCAATAAACATTCGATATTTTCTTTATCTTAGGTAGTTGAAGACCTCTAAAAATTGATCTTGCTACTTCAACTTTAGTCCAAGCTCAACTGAGGTTTGTGTCGAAGTTGACCTCTTGGCTGATCATCCTTCAAGACTTTGGTTGGGAATGGGAGAAAAAGGCTTATGGCAACAAATTATTTATGGTGACATCCCACTTTAATGCACTAAATGTTACAAATAAGGCCATAATACTGGAGGTGCATGGTGGGAAAGCCACAAATTGCAATTGAAAAGGAAAAAAGTGCAACGGCAAAGAGTAAGCAAGTTTCAAAAAAGGAAAGCAGATAACTCAGATTTATATGAAGAAGACAACTTTCAAATTTCCCAATAAAAAGGATCTATCAACCCAAAATGATGTCCATCTAATGGATAAGGATAGTGATTAGTAAACTAATTCAAATTCTTGATGAAGTAGGTTGTTCAAGTACAAAGGAGACGACTGATGCAACAATGGAGATTCCTTAGAATGAGGTGGTTGCAACTACTACTCAAGATGCTCCACCAATTGTTGAATCAGCTCCACAAATTATGGAACCAGCTGATTTGGACATTCAAAATTTGAAAAAAGATTCACAAGCTACAAAAATTTTGGAGAGAGAACTCTTGATTGAGTCTCATGAAGCTAGTCTCCAACAAACTACGGACAACCAGTAGGATTCTTTTTCAAATCTTCAAGAGACTCCTAAGTAACTTGATTAGTCATCTTGTCATTTGGACTTGGAAGACAATCAACCAGAAAATGTAGTTCAGTCTCACATTTCTCCAATAGAGGGAGTTGATCAGATATCAGATGGTCAAGGAGATAGCCCCATGTTCAATCAAAATTCAGTTATGAATGATGTGGTCCTAGAGGAATTTGAGAATAATGCTCTAACTATTTTTGAAGATTATCAATAATTGTTTCTAATTCAAGGGATGAATTGGATTTGAGATAGGAGAAATCCACACAAGTGTTGCAATGCTATTTTTCAGATTTGTATTCTCTAAATAATACAAATGATATTCTCGCAGTGGAAGAATGGAAGGAAGTTAATTATGTCCTCTCCAAGAAATTGCAAAATATGGACAACTTATCTCCTAGAAAGGTTTTTTGGATCAGAAGGCCAAGACAAAGGAAGATTTTTAAGTCACGTACACACTCTATGCAAACCAAGCTTGGAGCTTAGAATACCATTTGTTTGGATACCTAAAATCATTCAATTGTTATGATTTGCATTATATAACAAATTGCAGCTAGCCTTCATGTCTTTTTTCCGTTATAGATGCATTATTCATAGATCATTTAGAGCTCATAGCTTCAAGCATAATCAATTTTGTTAGCTTAGAACCAAGTTGAATATTTCAAGGCAAATAATCCTAGACATGATTAGTTTAAGTTGTACCTTAGGAGGTTTAGAGTACCTAGTCTCCCTCTATTGTACAATTTAATTCAATCAATAAAAAGATGTTCACACCCCACCTTAACGAGTGGTTTAAATTAAAAAAAAAAAAAACACTAAAAATAACAAAGATGTTCATTAGATGTCCTATCAATGAATATAAGGAATCAATTGAAAAGTATACAAAAAATAAAAAAAAAGAAGAGAGAATTCATAAATTTTTATCAATTTTACATTTTGTTTATATAATAAAAAAAGGCAAATTTGAATCTATAATAAAATTCAATATCAAAATATTATTTTGGAATTAACTACATTCATCCATGATGAATGGAAAAATTTAGAAAGTCAACAAAGTATTGAAGTTAATGTTATTATCACTTAAATAAATATGTAAAAATATCAACATTCCCTATATGCATGCACAGTTTACCTAATATGTTAAAAAAAATAATTATAATAGGAATTTATACAAAATATCATTGAAATAAAAGTGTTGTAATTTTGGATTTTTTATCAGTGTCGTTGGGTGCATTTTAGAGTGAAATAAAATATTTTCTTCATTAATGTTAGTGCTTTTTAGAACAAGATAAACTAATAACTAATTATTTTTATCTATCTATAAATGAGAATATATTAGTTTAATATATTTAGGGGGTGCCTGGCTCATATCTTGAAATTGAAATCGAAATCGAAATTAGAATCATACATGAAAATAAGTAGGGATTTTGTATGCTGAAAATTTTCAAATTATTAGTATTTGGTAAATATTTCTACGTTATGAGTATCATATAATAATAATAATAACAATCATGGTGGTGGTGGTGGTAGAAGAAGAAGTACTACTACCATGGTTTTAAGACTCGAGCCGAGTCGGCTCTAAGACTCGGCTGAACCGTTACGGGAACAGCTCCCACCGATCTGATACCGCACCGTTTCTTATCGGATATCTGGGCTCGGTAGTAAATCGGTGAGACTCAGACAAGCTGGACAGATTCGAGACACTGAGTCAAAAAGTTCGAGGGACTCGCATACAGATCTTACCGATTCTTCTGAGTCAAGTCGCAAATCAGAGGAGAGTGAAACTTCCTGATGCTAAACGAGGGTGAAGAGATGACATACCTCTGATATGAACGGAGACTGGAGGCGTAAGCTAGACTTTTTGCTACTGAGTTTTTATTTCTTTTTTCAATGAACTAGCCGTAAATCTTTAAGTGAGTTTTGGAGTTTTGTTGTTTGTGTGCAATAGATTTCTGGGTGTTCGAGCAGATTCTTTTTTAGTGAAGGATGGAAGATTTAGAAATGGGTAACAAGTTGAAGATGGATGTTTGGGTGCGATGGATCTTCTAGTGTTTTGGATGGGTTGGATTTGTCTAACAGATGGAAGAAGATGATTGGAAATTCTATAATTATGATTTGAGGCATCAAGTCGCAGTGTACTCTCAGTCAATCCTAGTAGTTTTAAATTCTTTATTTCTTCCCGAAATTTATTATATGTAGACCCCAGCAAAATTTTAGAAGTTCAACTATCCTTATTTAATTTTTATATCAAATTTAGTTTTGTTTCATAAGCATCAAATTAAGTTCAATTAACATCATTAAATCTAAATTTGTAATCATAAAAAAATGCATTGTTGTTCATTTTTTTTTTTTTTTTTGTCTTTTATATTTTTCTAAAAATTTTTCATATCTTTTAAATATATTTTCGGCCTCTAAATTAACATATCGGTCAATACGTGACTAATACACAGAGATTGATGTAGAACAATACGTTCTGTGACCGTCACCGCAATCGCAACTTTGAACCATGACTATTACTACAGGTAGTTGTACTACAACTACTACTATTAGTGGTAGAAGTAATACTACTACCACTAGTAGTAGTAGTTAGGGGTGTTCAAACTCGACCCAACCCGAAAATTGAACCCCCCCAACCCAACCCAAATGAATTTAGGACTAAATGGGTTGGGTTTTCGGGTTTCGGGTTACTTGGGTCGGTGTTACCCGACTTTAGTAGGGTTGGGTTGGCTTTTATTTTTAAAACCCAGCCCAACCCGAATAAAGCCTCAAATAACAAAAAAAATTCAATTATATTTTTTAAAATTTTCATTTTTATTCTAATTATTTCATCTACCTTACATTATTTTTCCTTTTTATTTTTGAAATATCATTTAATTTATCATATTGTTTATTTTTTTCCTTTTATTCTTGACATAACCATTTTAGTTTTGACCAAACATATATTTTTAATGGATGGATTTATAATTATAGATTTTTTTTAAAAAAAATTAATTTAAATTTTTAACCCGAAAACCTGAGTAACCCGCCCGACTAATACTTGGGTTGGGTTTACTTGGATTGCTATATTAGTTGGGTTGGGTTTTATTTTTTTTAATCCGAAAATCCGAACTCGAAAATCCGACAACCCGACCCATGAACACCCCAATAGTAGTAGTAAAAGTAGTACTATTACTACTACTACTACTATTACTATTATTATTATTATTTGAAACCATTTTCATCAGCTCTTTCTTCCATTCTAACTACCACGCACCACTACACCCATAAATTATCACCACTAAATCTGATTATTGAGTGGAGAATGGAAGATGGGAAGGGGAGAAAGTAGGGGAGAGGGGATTGTGAGAGGACAGGAAGGGGTGAAGGGCTGTGGGAGAGAAAAAGAAGAAATGAGGGCAGAAGATCTAGAAGAGGGCTGTGAGGAGTGAGGATAAGGCAAATGATGAGGAAAAGGGGATATGAGGAAGGCTATGGAGAGTGAAGAAGGGAAGAGATAAAACAATTTTCCCCATATTTTGGAATCAATACAAAACTTTCAAATTCATTTGGGTATGGGGAATGGTTGGTTTTTTGCATATGATTCCAACATTTTAATTCTCATACTCAATAACCAAGCAATAAATATGGGTTTAACTCCATTCCTATATCCTTTTCTTATATGTAAGACATAATCTTTGTTGGGTTAATTACACTTTAATCTCGTGAACTCACGTCTCACTTGCAATTTGCCCCCTAAACCAAAATAATATACACTTCGTACCCTCTAAAAGAATTCCTAATATAAGTAAATATAAAAAGGATGATGTGAAAATTTATCTTTGACAAAAATACCTTCCCAAAATTTGTGGATAAGTTGCTTTCTATTTATTTAATTTTTAATGATCCAATATTATCTTTTTTTTAATTGTTTCATGAAGTAATTTATTTTTTTACAATAACTAAAGATATTAAAATAAAATTAGTAAGTAAATATTTTGCTTACTAATTTTATTTTTATTAGATTTCTTTAAGCTATTTTTATTATGGATAATTATTGTAAAATGAAATTGAAAAAAAAAATTATTTGTAAAAGTTTTTCTGTTTGTACTTACTTTTAGAAATGGAGAAAATAATGTATAAGTTCATTAAGGAATATGTGATTAAAAAAAAGGTAATATGTAATCACTAAAAGTTAAATAAATAGAAAATAATTTTGTCTACAATTTTTGGAGGGTATTTTTGTCAACACAAATGTTCACATCATTCTTATATTTACTTATATTAGGAATCTTTCAGAGGGGGCAAAGTGTTATAATATTTAGGTTTAGGAGGCAAAGTACAATTGAGGTATTAGTTCAGGAGGGTAAAGTGTAATTAACCCATATTTGTTTGATGATATCATTTTTGACCTTTTAGTTAAGTTCATTATTTCTTATTTTGACTTTTTAATTAATCATTATTTTATTTGAATGTTTCTTACAAATATTTTCCTAATAAACTAATTGGACAAATTACCTAAATAGTCCTTCAACTTTTTCATTAAAAGTGAAATAGTCACTCAATTTAAATTTTATTCGATTCAGGGAGTGCTTGGTTCACATATTAGAATTAGAATCGGAATTTGAATCATACACAAATAATAGGTATGGGTTTTGTACGACGGAATCATTCAAATTATTGGTTCTGTTGGCCCAAAAAGCAATCTAAGAGGGGGTGAATTAGGTTGTATCTAAAACAAACCTTTTTATGTGCTTAATAGAAATTCAAACTTTATGTACTAAATAAAAACTTAAGCACAAATGAATATAATAGATATAAGTCAACAATTTAAGTTTAAAGAACAAATAAGAATATTGAGATTAATAGAAGCAAACCAAACTCCCAAATTTCTCAATTTGGAACTTACAACTACAAAGAGTTTCTTACAAGGCAACTACTAAATTCTCAACTTGAAATTTAGCCACTAAAAGTCTCTTCAAAATAGGTGAGACAATGACCTCTTGTACACAAATGAGGATCACTCTTGCTCACACTAATTTCCTTTAGTTGAGCCAAGAGTTTTACACTCACAACCTCCCTTTGTTACAATTGACTCCACTCTTACACTTCTAAGATCTTTTTAGAAAATAACCTACACTATTACTACACTTGTACCCACTATTTCTCCCAAATAACTCAAGAATTACTTGTAATCAATGTAGAAGTTTTTTTTTTTTTTTTAAGAGAGGCTTAGGGGTATTTATAGTTGCCCAAAATTTGCTTTCAATAATTTTCCATCGGCTATTTTCTATTTATTGAAAAACTAGCCGTTGGATCTTTCGGAAGTCCCGCTGCTAACTTCTGCGTCCGACACTGCGTCCGTTCTCTAGGGGTATTCGTTCGGACGTCCGAGGATGCGTCCGAACATGCGTCCGATATAAGCAAAATCTTCTGAAAATATGATCGAACGCTGCTCTTCTTCCGAAACTGCTTCAAATTCTTTATGTCGGACGATTACCATCGTCCAAAACTCTGTCTTTTGAACAGTCATTTGCATCCGTGGAGTCTTCTGATTGTTTTGCTCGGACGATCATTTGCATCCGAACCTACCCGTTTTTCTGCACACTTGTTTTCAAACCATTAGTGCGATTTGGTCATCATCAAAACATGATTAACATAACTGAGATTCAACAATCTCTCCCTTTTTGATGATGACAAATCAATTGGACAATTTTAAAAACAACCAAAAAATATGAAGCATAAGTTAAGAAGTTTTGTTCAAAAAAAAGGTTTTGTTCATTATTTTCTCTCCCTTTTGACATCATCAAATCATAAGAAAGATAATGCAATTTAAGCTCCCTCTCTTAGTTTGTTCTCCCCCTTGAAAGGTGAATATAATTCAATATGAGTACATGGAGAATAAGTCAAGTTATGCATAACGTTTCTTCCCTTCAAGAATATATATTCAAGTAGATATGAGAGAATTCATGCAAAAAATTAGGATCAAAATAATTTTCGCTCATTCCTCACCAAAAAACATCATCAAAACAATGAAGCATGTGTGATGCAATTTTTTGGAAAATAATCCATTTAAAAAAATTTGAATGCTCCCCCTTTCTTTTACAAGTAGTGACGTATTATAGAAAAAAATTAGAGATACATATTTCCTATCATTCTAAACAAATTCAAACACATATATGAGTAATATTCAAGAAAACATAGTTCAACTTGATAAGTGAAATCACATAAAATTTTAGATGTTACCCATTTCAATATCATCTAAACTCATATGCCTTGAACACCTTTCATAGATAATCTATCTTAAATTTCTTGGTACTTTCCAAGCATACCTACATGCAAAGTTAAGCAACAATAATTTACTTTTGGCATCCAAACTTTCTTGGGTCCAATTGGATTAGTAACATGCTTAATCACCCAAATAGAATTTATTTTCAATTTTTCATTTATTTTAACATAACAAATTTTCTTTATATGGCCATGTTGATGAGAATAATTACAAATAATATTTTTATTGCCATAAAAAAAATTTAGATTTAACAAAACACAAATTATTTTTTCTAAAGGTGATAAAATTTTTGTTCAAAAACATATTTTTAGTTCTTTTCTTTTCAAAAAATTTAGTAAATATTCTTCTTTTTGAAAATTTCATTAACATCATCTAATTTCTGTATAAAGACAGTTTGTTCTTCCATTTATTTGATAGAACAATTTTTAAGAAAACATCATTTTCTTTTATCAATATTTATTTTCATGCACAAGTTTTGAGTTGGGACTCAATAAAGTATCTAATTATAATTTTTAACTCTTTGTTCTTAGAATATGATTCTTTCAAATATTCATGCATTTTAAAAATAAATGAAAATTCAACATCATCATCATTATACATGAATCATCACAAGAATCACAACTAGAGGATACCTCATTATTGTCAAGTGCCATAAAAGCCATTTGAGCCTCCTCATATTCTTCTTCAACCTCTCCATCCGAATTGCAATCATCCCAAATGATTTGAAAGTTGTTGAAGTGAGGTTTCCTTGAGTCTTTTCTCCTTTTTGATGAAGCTTTAAATGCTATGCTTCTTTTTTCCTTTGCCTCCTCATCTTGTACCTTGTATTTCATCTTCAATTCAAATGTGGTTAAAAAATTAATTAAAAACTCGATAGGCATAGAATTTAAAATTTTAAACTCTTCTATGGCAATGGATTTAGGTTCCCACTCCTTAGGTAAAGCATTCAAAATTTTTCTATTCTTCTCTCCCAAGGAATATTCTTTACCCAAACCTTCCAAATCCTTTACCATATCATTGAAACTACAATACATCTTATCAATGTTCTCATGAGATTCCATTTTGAAGGATTCATAATTTTAGCCACAAGAAGTGACTTCTTTTGCTCTGTTATGTCTTCATTTCCTTCATGGATTTCTTTCAATTTGTCTCATATCTCCTTGACCGATTTGCAACCTTTTACTTTAGAGAATTCATCTGCATCCAATGCATTATACCAAATATTAATGGTTTTAACATTTAAAAATAAATTTATTCTATCTTGTGCATTTAACTTATATATAGTCTTAAACCTTAATCTATGAGTATTTTCATCAAGAATATTAGTTTCTAAAGGATCTTCACAAATAATATACTATAAATCAATATCAATAGATTGAACAAAAATTTTCATTCTATCCCTCAAAAAAACAAAATTAATACCATTAAACATGGGAGATCTAGTAATAGAATGCCCCTATAAAAATAAAGTATTATGGTTGCCATAATAATTTTTACTCAAAAGCAGTTAAACTCAATATATGAGACAAACCTGATACCAATTGTTGGCCCAAAAAGCAACCTAAGAGCGGGTGAATTAGGTTGTGTATCTAAAATAAAACTTTAACTCAAAAGCAGTTAAACTCAATATATGAGACAAATCTGATACCAATTGTTGGCCCAAAAAGCAACCTAAGAGCGGGTGAATTAGGTTGTATCTAAAATAAAACTTTTTATGTGTTTAATAGAAATTCAAAGTTTATGCACCAAATAAAAACTTAAGCACAAATGAATACAATAGATATTCAACAATTTAAACTTAAAGAACAAATAAGAATATTGAGATTAAGAGAATCAAACCAAACTCCCAAACTTCTCAAGTTTGGAACTTAAAACTACGAAGAGCTTCTTACAAGGCAACTACCAAGTTCTCAACTTGAAATTTAACCACTAAAAGTCTCTTCAAAATAGGTGAGACAATAACCTCTTGTACACAAATGAGGATCACTCTTACTCACAGGTAATTTCCTTTAGTTGAGCCAAGAGTTTTATACTCACAACCTCCCTTTGTTACAATTGTTATCTCTCAACTCTTACACTTGAAGAACTCTCCTATACTTCTAAACTCTTTTCACAAAATAATCTACATTATTACAACACTTGTACCCACCATTTCTCTCAAATAGCTGAAGAATTACTTGTAATCAATGTAGAAGTCTCTTTTTTTTTTAATTCAGACTTAGGGGTATTTATAGTTGCCCAAAATCTGCTTTCAACAACTTTCTAATGGCTATTTTCTGTTTATTGAAAAACTAGCCATTGGATCTTTCGGACTGCCGCTGCTAACTTCTGCGTCCAACGCTGCGTCCGTTCTCTGAGGGTATTCGTTCGAACGTCCGAGGATGCGTCCGATCAAACCAAAATCTTCTGAAAATATGATCGGATGCTGTTCTTCGTCCGAGACTGCTTCAAATGTCTCTTGTACACATCTAGAAAGTGTATAAGAGACAGCTTTCGGGCAATCATTTGCGTCCGTGGAGTCTTCTGGTTGTTTTGTTCTAACGATCATTTGCGTCCGAACCTACCTATTTTTCTACACACTTGTTTTCAAATTATTAGTACGATTTGGTCATCATCAAAATATGATTAACATAACTGGGGTTCAACAGGTGTTTGGTAAACATTTATGGGTATGGGTATCATATTAAAAAATTATTATTATTATAACAATTTTAAAGAAGAAGTGCCTTAATGCTTCTAAATCCATAAGCTAGTGTTTAATCATACTTTTGCCTTCTCAACTACTTCTGGAAACTTATAAGATGCTATTTTTTAAAATAAAAAAAGCTCTTAAAAAAAATAAGTACAAAGTTGCTTTTAAAAATAACTTTTACCTCTCTTAAACATAAAAAACAAAAACAATTTTTCACACTAAACTTTGTCACTTGTATATATACATTGTTGCATATTTATAGCACCAAAGATTCGTCAATTACATTATATATACTTCGAAGCCATCACACACTGAAGACGACTTTTCTAAGACCTCACAATAATAAGTTCCAATATATCTAGTAAAAACAACATGATAAAGCGACAGATTTAGGAATCCTTAACATTTTGCACATGTATGCCCATCCTCTTGAAAAACTAAATTCTGCCAACTGCAAAGCAATGACTGAGAATACAAAAAAGACTCTGGATGGCTCATGGCTTCTGAAATTGCAATTGCCTAGAAACAATAATGTCATTTTATCCTTGGAGCAGTACAGCCTCGAAGTTTTGTGGCAACACGGCAAATAACAGAGCTGGAATTGCAAAAGACAAAGCTTATGATTAAACAAACTTAACTACACTGGAATCCATATTTCTGTCGGTTGATACAAAGTTAATAACTTCGTTTATTTCACCTAAATCTCTCTCTAAAATGTTAGTACTCATCACTATAAAAAGAAAGCTTTCCTGGCCGTAAAACCAAGTCACACTACACTAAAGAAGTAGATTTCAGAACCCAAAACAACAATGGCAGAGAAGAAAGGAGGAGTTGTCAAGAAAGGTCACGAAGAGGGGATGAAAATGGCCGCTTCACTTCTTGAAGAGTTTGAACTCCCATTAGGACTTCTCCCACTAGCTGATTGTGATTGAAGTAGGTTTCGTGAGGAGCACCAGTTACATGTGGATAGTGCAGAAGAAAAAGGTCGAGCACAACTTCAAGATGATTAGCAAGCTGGTGAGCTATGACACTGACATCACCGGTTACATTCAGAAGAAGAAGATCAAGAAGCTCAAGGGAGTTAAGGCTAAGGAGCTCATCCTATGGCCTCCAGTTAGTGAGATAACTGTGGATGATCCACCCACAGGAAAGATTTACTTCAAGAGCCTTGCTGGGATCACAAAGACCTTCCCTGTTGAGGCATTCGCCCCAGGCCAGTAGTGCAAAAGGCCAACTAGAAGTTGACTGCATGTTTCCTATTTCTCTTATTTTATACTTTTGTCCTCTAGAGTGTGTACTCCTTCAAGAGCTTAATTTAACAGCAGAATGCAGTAGAAAATAAAAGTTTCATGGAAAACTAAACTTGTATCAGATGATCTGGTGATCATAGATTTTATACACGAGAAAAATATGTTACGTTTTTTGATCTTTTATTGAGAATTGAATAATCCATTTACCTGGGAGTTCACACCAAGGTGGCAACCTTAAAAAATAGAGCATGATTGAAATACAGAAAACCATTAAATCCAAGGAAAATATTTTGCGGATAGTGCAACTATTATTGTGCAGATTCATCCAAGAACAGTTTGACAAAGACTGACCTAAATGTACAGGCACCTTGCTTGGATGGTGTTGTCTCACAAACTAAAGGATTTTAAGGATTCATCACCTTTGATCTTTCCTTTAGTAGAGACAAGAGGACAGAGATCAATTAAATTTGGATATCACAATAACCTAAATTTGACATTAGCCTGTAAGGTAACTGTTTCCGTCATTTGTCCAACATAACAGATTTAAAGTGCATAATCTTAAAGAAAATATAGATAACTCTTATACTTAAACATATCATGATTGAAGAACATGAACCTTCCGAACGATGCTAAGCGATCTTTTGAGTTAATCTCAATTTACACCACCTTCATTTCCTGTTATAAACTGCTGACCTCTATTTGTTTAGCAATAAAGTAGGAATATTGATAATTAACAAGTTCTTAGAGCAAACAGTAGTGACCAAAATACTATCACTTGTTCTAGAAAAGAAAAGAACTCTCACAGTTCTAGACAGCTTTTCTCTTTTCTCCATTCATCAATTAACAGAATTTTTACAGTAAATCAGTGTTCTAAATGTTTGCAGCCAGTTTCTTTCCCCCTCTCCTCCACCAACTTGAGGCTCTATGACAGTATATGAGGTTAGCCATTTGTTAATTGGTTGAAGTAATTTACCCCCTCCTGTAAGAGATTGTCCTCTTTGACAAGATAACAACAAAATACTGAAAGAGAAGGGTGTTATCATCGTAGTTGTCATCATCATCATCATTATCAACACCTACTGTGGTGTTAGCTGCACAACTCATTTTATCTTGGCTGCTTATTCAAAATCTTTATGGAACTAATTAATGCATTTCAGAATGGTGTACCAGAAAGGAAAAAATTCTCATTCCAGAAAAGCTCATAAAAGTTCTTTTGATAAAAAAGATGAATGATTCCAACTTCTATGCATTGTCAAAACTAAGATCCATTTTACACAAGCAATATTAGCATAGGCGACCAAATCACTACTTTAGGCTTACAGACTGTTTTAATCATTAACCATTTGAGAAAGATATTTGCACATATAGTACAATCAAATAAATTCCACTTTACACTTGGATTTATGATAAACCCATATGACATTTGCAGCCGAAGTTTTCAAGGTTAATGCAGATTTGGTAGAAGGTGTCGCAAACATGAAGCACGTGGTCAGTAAAAAAAGTAACCAGAACTATACATAATAAAAAAAATAATAATAATTTTTTTTTAAAAAAAATCAACACACAAAGTTAAAGAAAGTTTGGGTGATTGCTACGAAGTTACTCACCTTGATTTTACCACCATTTATATGTCTCTTTCCTGTGGCTGATCACTATAAATTGAAACTTTAAGAAGCTCAGCTTGACTAATTATCACTCCATAGAATAGAACTTGAGAACCAACCCAGATAGGCACCATGGCAGAGAAGGAAGGAGGAATTGTAAGGAAGGGTCACGATGAGGGGATGAAAATGGCCAGTTCACTTCTTGAAGAGTTTCAACTCCCATTAGGACTCCTCCCCTTTGCTAATGTGACAGAAGTAGGTTTTGTGAGGAGCACTGGCTACATCTGGATAGTTCAGAAAAAGAAGATTGAGCACAACTTCAAGATGATCAGCAAGCTTGTGAGCTATGACACCGAAATCACTGGCTACATTGACAAGAAGAGGATCAAAAAGCTCAAGGGAGTGAAGGCTAAGGAACTCATGCTATGGCCTCCAGTCAGTGAGATTATTGAAGATGATCCACCCACTGGAAAGATTCACTTCAAGAGTCTTGCTGGAATCACAAAAACCTTCCCTGTTGAGGCATTTGCTGCTGGCCAGTAAAGCAAAAGCCTATTACAGTTATCAATGTTACAATAGTTCATGGATCAGCTGCTAGTTTTCCGATTCATCTTGATTGTCAGTTCCATTTGGTTCTTCAACAAAAAGAAAAAGTTATTAGTAATTTATACTTGGACTAAGAAGTAAATTTGTCTCTGAGCATTCACATTTTGACACGGGCACCATTCAATTATCATTTGATATAGAGTATATACAAGTATCCAAATACGTAGGATGCCTTCCCTATTCTCCTTTAAAATGTCAGTCTCTTGTCAATCAAATCTTGGAATGCCTGCTACCCAAAAGAATTCTGTTGTAAATACTAATATCTAAATTCTTAGCTTTGCTAGCGAATGGAACAAAGAAACAGATTTTACAAGTGCCTCATATTAGGAAAGAAAAAACTGTAGCAATTTTTGGCTAATGACCAACCTTACCATGGGTTGATTGATTTGCACCCATGATCCATCAACAACAGTATAACCAACCTTGAGGTAGTCCCCTCTACTAGATTCAAAGGCACAATTCTAGAAAAGGAAAAAGAAGCACATAGACTTTGCTCAAAAACAGCATTTTGCTGATTATCTATATCAAAAGATTTAATCAATGATCCAGTAGCAGTAAGCAAGTTTAAAACACAAAGAAGCAAATGAACAATTTTATGTTACCAGATAAAATATATAATGGACAACCTTTTGGCATTTGATAGAAGGTTCAAATAACAGCAAAAACAGTCTCTGGCTTTCTCACTTTCTCGTCAGTTACAACAGTACTGAAAGACCCAAAATTTAAACGAAAAAAATCCCTGCATCGGAGTTGTCTGTCCCATATCGTAAACCATATTCTGGATAGAGATCATAGAAGTGAGACAAGCGTCAAGAAAATAAGAAAGTGGCAGAACAGGTTTTTTTTTTTTTTTTTGAAAATCTGCCTCCCAAATTGTTACAATTCTTTTGGCTGTTCAGGACACCTGACTACAGCCCCACCAGTCCCTGAACATCCACATAAGTAAATAAACAAGGAGCACCTATTACACATAATACTGTCTTAGCTAATTGAAAATGATAAATTGCCAAAAGTAGATGATGCACAAATCATTGCCTAAAAATGTCAGTGGCCAGAAAGCAGGTTCCACATCCAGACACGGCCTGTAACACCAAATATAGATATGGTTCTCTCTTTCCTGAACTAGTCCTCATTCTATAAAGACAGACATTTCTTTAAGATTTGCTACACAACAAATTGGATCAGTTTAGTCCCCAATTTCTTGCTGTCCACTATTTTCTTCTGAACAGCATATTTATTAGGTACTTTGCATCAAAACTACTAGTCTAATATCCAGATACCATTAGGTTATGAATTTTTGCTCTTTCTTCTTCAGCAACCAAAAAATGGAGGTAAACTTAAAGTCTTACGCACAAAATTTTTTCAAGGAGGATCAACCATAGCTTCATTTTAGGTAATGCTAAACAGTGCAGACTCGGATGGAATCAACACACAGGAAATCCAACACAGAAACTAGTAATTTTGTACAGAAAATCACAGATACAGTTGGACATGTAATCCATGAGAGATTTGTTACTGCAAATGACACATATGACCCTAGAAACTCTCAATCATTTTTAATTTATTTTAATTTACTTTAGAGTAAAAAAAACAAAGATGCCAGAAAGAATCCCACTGCAAGATTGTTTGAAGACGAGATATACAGACCCTTGAGCTCAGGTTGTGATGATACATAAATTGTCACACCTATAATGTATTGACATGTGGCTAGTCCAATACAGCTCAATAAGAGTAAATATGTAATTATCATACAGTAGTTCGGACATCGCAGAGTCCGGTTCAGATGAGGTCAGTTTGGGCAACGGGGGATGAACCCCTGGACTCCATGACCAACCTCTATAAATAGGGGTTTACCCCTCAATTGTAAAGGGCCCCCAATTCATTCACACCAGACTCAATACAAGAAAAACATCACTCTCTCTCTCTCTCTCCACAATTATTATCTCCTCCTTCTCTAACTTTACTCTCTCTTTACAACTCTATATCTCTTTATCTCTACCCTACACAAATCTAGATCTAAATCTGGTTTCAACAGGTTTGCATGGAGGTTTCATGAAAAATTAAATAAGTGATGATATCTAATATCCAATGATGTTATATAAGTTTCAAATGCTTTCATGGGCTGTGTGACAGTTTAGGGAGCTCAGATGAATAGGAGCATATATATTCCATTAACAAAATATAACACACAATAGCCTATTAAAGAATTGCTACTTTTTTTATCTCACTCTGACTGCACAAGCAGACAAGCAAAGAAAAGCTTCTCTTATATTTCCCATTCCTGTTCCTCTCCCTAAAAGACTTACCTTGTTACAACTTTGATCATGGAATCTCATCTCCATTCTCAACTTACCTACCTTTTTCCCTGTTCTTCCATCCAGAACCAATGATAAATCAGGTCCTCTTTTTTATGCCTTTACCCTTTAGCCATCAGCCAAAAACCCCATGTAAATGACACTTTCCATAATTCTTACACATATTGAGCTTAGCTAGGTAAAGTGTAAATACCTAGACTTCCATGTAAAACTACAGCATAAATATGAAGATTAAAGGTATTGTTTGAGGCACTAACTGCAAAAGCTTTTCAAATTTGAACACTTCTAGATCAATATCAGTAAGTCCTAAACACAATTAACAGTACATGCTTTAATTCTATTCTGAAGAAAGATGCTCTGGCTAGGAAATGAAGCTGAGAGCAGACTATAGCCTAAAGATGTTATGTAGTTACATTGATAAGCACCATTAGTCACATTCTCAGCAGAAAAGGTGTCCAGTATCTCAATTACGATTAGCACGAAAAGATCTGAACATTCTAAAGGGACCCTGTGTTCCTATGATGTAATTCTTATCTTTCTTTAAAGGAAAATAATCGATATTGGTACAGATAGCAAAATTTTAAAACTTTTAAGCATCTTGCTACTTAACACCTGATGAAATGTTGATGGAGGCACCAAAAAACACCTAATGTTAATGTACCTCCAAATCTGCATTTCAGCTCTTTATTTTGATAGCATTAATTTAACAACACTAGAAATTGCTAGTCCACTAGCCTCTTGTTGTCCATGAAATAAAATTCTCTTGATGGGGCATGAAACAAGTTCTAATCAACAACAGCAATCAGACAAAACCTTTTGATTGTGATAGAACAAGAGGAACTTGACTAAGTCTACTTTTACTTCCGTTTTGATGATCAAGGATCACTAACTGCTCAATCAGGCACTTAACCCAATAAAAAACATAACAACTGCCTAATAATATAGTTATTAGAACATACTGAATAAAAGTTCATAATTTAGATCAAATACCAACAACATGCAAGCCGACAAGAAGATGTCTACTATACATGGAAATCGATACTAATAAACTACCTGTACCAGTCGATGCCGTGTTTAAACTGGAGGTTACGATGCAGAAAAATGATTTCCCAAGTTACAGGTTCAGCACATTCTTCAATGCATGAGACAACAGACAATTCACAATAAAGGCCAGACATAATATCAATAAGTAGCACTAAAGTGAAGAACAATATTCATTTGCTCCTATATTTTCAAAATAAAAATTTATGATCGCACACTATTTTCCTGCCTCTCCCATATACTCCAGTTAATGCTAATGATAATGAAACTGTACATAGAGAACAAATTATAAATCACTCACATCATTAATTTGCTCTTACTTCCATAAAATGCTAAATTTACAAAAAAGTGGCAAAAGGAACACACAGATGCCATTTTCAAAATGATTCCAGAAAAGACATCTGTATTAGGCTGACATGCATGAAAACCAAAAGTGACAAGGAAAATAAACAGAGTTGAAAACTTTTACAGAAAGAAAGAGTAACCAAGCAAAAAGACAAAGAAAGTAGAAATGAGGTGCATAAAATAAATCTTCATGTGATCTCAAGAAATACACTAAAGGTGCATTATGCGACCTCAAAGTAGTTAGTTAACCCATGTTTTCCGGTTTTCACTTACAAGAGACATACAAACAAATCATATAAGTAGTAGCATCTCATATACGAAACAGGAGATCCCATATGGATGCACAAGGATATTTACCCAAAAAAAAAAACCGTGTTGCTGTACTGTTCAAGACTTAGAATATAGTACCAAAAAATGTCAAAATCATGAGCTGTAGCCTGTACTTCTCTATGGATCTTAAACTCTTCATGCTTCATTAGTTGAAAACGTGCAAGTCCAACAAGGCATTATAATACCCCTTCTCTATCTCCTCCTCCCTCACCTGATGAAGGAGAAGTGTCTCAATAATCAAATCTTCCCAATCAATTTCAACTTGCATTTTCCTTTTCTTCCCAGAATGTACACATTGTGCAAGAAAAAGATCCTTTCTGTCACCAAGGTCAGCTTTAGATGGGTGGATAATCCTCTCAATGCGTGACTTAGCAGCATTTATCTTTTCTCTCCTCCTTTGATATGCCAAGTTTCCTCTATCATAAGAAGGAGGGTTGGCATTCAATCCAATGTCTTTCTCTATTATTGATATGTTTCAGCAAAAGTTTCTTGCTCATTTCTGATTTGCCTGTCCACCACTCTCTACAAGTGTAAATGTCATATTCTCTCTTTTGCTTTCTCCAATCAAGCTCTTCTGTTCCTGCCAAAGGCTTTACCAAGGGTAACTCACCTAATAATTTTGAGTAAACCATGGCCAAGCATTCATGTGAAATCTGGAGTTCATTTGCTCCTCCTATTGTCAAAATCGGAGAATTCTCAACCTCAAAATATTGCAAGTCCTTTTCCACATCACAAGTATCATAACCATATTTGATTTCTTTGTTCAAACATTCTGCAACTAAATCATCCAAATCAAATCCAACATGATCAAAACTAGTCCTTTTACTGTACATTGACGATGCTTTCAACTCCATATACTGAATCACAGACGGGGCATTCATGATAATATTCTTAACAGTAACATCTTTCCCCCAAGGCAAGACCTGTGCAACCTTTACAAGCCTTTCCAACAGCTCCTTGTACCTCTTCTTACTTGTACGTCCTTACTGCCACATACAACTCCTTGGCCACCTCCTCAATCTTCACCCGAATCTGATTCAACTCCGCAACAAACACCAAAACAGCAGCCACAATAGGCATCGGTCTCCTCCCGGTAGTCAAATACCACTTCATAGAACACTGCACAAAGAACACCCCTTGCTTCAACATCCTCCCAATGATTTCCTCCTCAACTCCACTAAAACTTGGACAACACCTAATCGCGCGTTCAAAAGAGCCAACAATATCAAACTCAGGCAACTTCATATCAAGAAAATCAACCACCCGATAAACCATCCTCCCGAACTCATTACTGTCACAACCAACCACATTCGCCACCTCAACAATCGGCAACGTTTTCTTATCCTTCCTCATTACAACATAAGCACAAGCACCAACGAAAATCGGAAACCATCTACCTTGACCATATTCACCCTCTGTTATCCTCTCAACCATGGCCTTATTCATCATATCTTAGGCCGATAATCCTAACTTATTGGTCGAATATCAAATCTTCTATCAACTAGAGCTTCATAAACTTTAGTTTGCTTATAATTATAAAGGCTACCGGAACCGGCCGTGCCTACGCGGACAAAGGTGCCCGTAGGACCTGTAACACCACCAATGTGGGCTTGAAAATTCTCAAAATCTTGAACAACACCGCACGATGAGCAAACCAAATTGCCCGTATCATCATCTACTGTAAGGGTTATCTTCCTGCAATTCTTGCAGGATCCAGAACTCTCCATCTTTCAATCAAATAAATAACTGTAAATTAAATTAAAATAAATTAAATTTGCCTCCTTCCAAAAAAATCCCAATTCTTGGAAAATCCGAATTTTTTGAAAATTTCAAAGTGGGTTCACAAAGGGTGGTTTTTCTGGGGAGAATTTTCGACAAGGGTTTTTGGGTGGCCGAAAAATATGGGATTTCGAATTGCAGAAGGGGCTTTGTTAAATTGATGAAAAAGCTAGTCTATTTTTGTATCAAATTTAGGGTTTATAACTAATAGATTGTTTTTTCTTATTTTTTAGGTGCTAGGTTTAATAGATTGATTTGAAAACAGAAATAAACAGGCTAGTTTGGTCGGTTCGGGTTTTTCGGCAACAACGTTGTCATGGGGAAATTCTTGAGGGGTTTAGATATAAGGTAAGTACCATAAGTCTCGTGATTCATATTCAATCACATTATAATAAAAAAAATTTATTTTATTGAATTAAAGTGATATGAAAGAATATGATTGTAGGAATTCATAACACCTATAATAAAGTCGATTCATCTAAAAAAATTTCATGTCAATCTAAGAATTTTTCATGTCTCAACCCAACTCAACTTAACCCAACTCATATAAATTTGGGGTTAGATGGCTTGGTTATTAGGTTTCGAATTATTTAAGTTAAATTAATGGAGTTTGGTTAGGTTGGGTTGGAAAAAATAAAACCTAACTCAATAATCTGATAACCTTATAACGTTTAATTGTATTTTTTAATTTTTATTTTTGTCCTAATTATTTCATCTTAATTAATATTTTTTTCTTTTTCATTTTTGAAATAACATCTATTTTATCATCTTGTTTATTTTTTCCTTTTAATTCTTGACCTAATCATTTTATTTTTAACTAAACTTATATTTTTTTATGGATAATCTTATAATCATAAATTTTTAATTTTATTAATTTAGATTTTTAATCCAAATAACCCAAAAATCTGATAATCTACCCAACTAATACTTGAGTTGGATTTATTTAGATTACTGTATTAGTTGAGTTTGGTTAAATTTTAATTTTTTGACTCAAAAATTAAAAACCCCAATCCGAAAATCCGTGGACCCAAAAACCCATCACATAAACACCCTTAGTCACATGTTTGTGTTAATAATGAGGCAAATCTTTTGGAAAATACTTACATAAATCCGGTCTTTACCCCACTTGTAGAGCTTGCGGTTAAGATTAAATCTTATAAAATCTTGCTTACATCAGCTTATGTCATAGATTTCATAACATTTAATTTATACCATAAGGTCTATAAGTGGGGCCAAAAATCAGATCTACCTAAGTTTTTCCCAAATCTTTTTCTTTGACTGGTGCAATTGCCAAATTGTCCCTCGACTTTGGCCATAGTTGTAGAATCCTGATCTAATCCTTAAGATGAAAAATTTTAGAATCTAAATTTATAAATTCGACTCTAATCTTAGGTGAGGATCGATATTATATATAAACACTAGTTAGACTACTAGAATCTTGTGATTTATGTTTATATTTGTTTGGTTAAACTAGTGTTTTGATAATTGTTTATTCAAATGTTATATTTCATGAGTTTAGATTATTTATATTAATTTTTAAAATTTTTAGTCAAAAAATAGTATTAATTTACGCAGACACAAAAATTTTTATATTTTAATTATATAATATCAAATACTATAAATTTAAGTTAAAGAAACTTATATGTGATGAATATTAGATTTTTGTATTTATTTGTATAAGTTTCTATAAAATATTAATTTTAAAAATAAATAAAAGATATATTTTTACATTTTAATAGAGTATTTTACGACTTTACAATTTTATTTACGATTCGATCCTATAACTTTCACAACAATTTAAACTAAGATTCCGATTCCACCGTCTAACTTGCAAATTGAGATTTAAGAATGCCCCAAACCAACTTTGAGTTAATGGACATTAGTAATGTGAGATGCATGTAAGTCGGCTAAGGCATTGAATTAAATAAAAGTATTAATAACTTCAATCATCTCTTAACTTTGAGTACGATATCTATTTTGTTACTCAAGTTCTTAAAAATCTTATTAAGGGTTAAATAAAGTAAATCTTCTTAAAATTTGGGTTGTTTTACACCAAATCTTTTAATGTTATTTTTTTTTTCACTTTATCTCTTTGACTAATGGTCAAAGATAACCCCACCGTTAGTTTTTTCAAAAGACAAATTTATCCCTAAATGTCAATTGCAGTAAACCCCCTTAAACTTTAAACGAGATTTTACTTTTAGATGTCATGTAAGTTTTATAGCATTTAATACATTGAGAACAAAATATGTAAAATTCAATAAGGTTATCAATATTGTTAAAAATATAAATATGCTCCAAATTAATTAATATTCTAATTCTCAAATTATACTTTTTCAACATTTAATATTTATAAATATAGTGAAATAATTAATTTTAAAATTTTTGATGAATTGTTAAAGATAGTTCATCTAAATTATTTTAATTTGAGTTTTTGTTTATATGATAAAGTTACTTAGTACAATTTAGGTATTAGTTAAATTATATTAGTAAAGGAAAAAAAGTAAGAAGAAAATCATTTTAAATAAACATAAAGAAAAGCAAAAAAAAAAAAAGACTAATATAACTTTAATAGATGATTTTGAGTCTCGCATATTTAAAATTTTATTTTTTCATGAAAATAAATATAATGAAAAGACCGAAAAATACCAATAGTATTAGGAATTTTTGTATTTAAATTTTTTTCACAAGTATTTTTAAAGAACCACTGGTGTTGGTAGGCATCATTATATTTTTAGTTATGTTGACAATGATTTTTATATGGATTAATGACTAAAGTAGATTAATTAACACAAAATTAGAATTAGGGACTAAAATGACAATAAAATGATTAATTTTATATTTTCTTGTAATGCCTAGAGGTAAAAATGTCTTTTTGACTTTTTAATAGTCAAATTATTGATGTGTACTAACGGAAGTAAAGTGAGAAAAAAATAGGATTTAGTGCAAAACAGTCTAAATCTTGAGAGAGTTTACCGTATTTAACCCTCTTATTAAGTCATTGAAGTAAAGAATTTAGATTTAAAAGGCACCCGTGCATGAAAAAATGTAATAGCGTTCATCAATTTGTTAAATAAAAGGGAGTCAAAATTTTGACCTTAAAAATTAATTTTGACTTAAAAATTAATTTTCTAGATTAAAAAATATTAAAAAAAAATTATGAAAAATTAGGATTTAAGATCAAATTAAGTCATGAAATCAAATGAAAATTAATTAATCTACTTACCCCAAAACATAATCCTAGTTCAAATAACTTTTATATTTTTAGTTATAAAGGTTGTGTTCTAATTAAATCAATACATAAAGGTCACGGGAAATAAACAAGCTATATAATCGATTTTAAGTTGCATAATAATTATATTCATTTATACTTCTTGCAACAAAACGAGAACAAAAATTATGACTATAAAGCTTGAAGCCTCTTAGGTTGCTTTTGGGGCCAACAATCTAAGATTGTTGGCCCCAAAAGCAACCTAAGAGGGGGGTGAATTAGGTTGTCTCTAAAAACAATTCTTTTTATGTGCTTAATAGAAATTCAAACTTTATGCACCAAATGAAAACTTAAGCACAAATGAATACAATAGATATTCAACAATTTAAGCTTAAAGAACAAATAAGAATATTGAGATTAAGAGAATCAAACCAAACTCCCTAGCTTCTCAAGCTTGGAGCTTGCAACTAATTAATCTTGGTTACCCCAAAACATAATCCTAGTTCAAATAACTTTTAATTTTTAGTTATAAAGGTTGTGTCCTAATTAAATCAATACATTATAAAGGTCACGGGAAATAAACAAGCTATATAATCGATTTTAAGTTGCATAATAATTATATTCATTTATACTTCTTGCAACAAAACGAGAACAAAAATTATGACTATGAAAGCTTGAAGCTTGAAAGTTATGTTTTTGTGTGGAAAACTAAGATTGTTGGCCCCAAAAGCAACCTAAGAGGGGGGTGAATTAGGTTGTCTCTAAAAACAATTCTTTTTATGTGCTTAATAGAAATTCAAACTTTATGCACCAAATGAAAACTTAAGCACAAATGAATACAATAGATATTCAACAATTTAAGCTTAAAGAACAAATAAGAATATTGAGATTAAGAGAATCAAACCAAACTCCCTAGCTTCTCAAGCTTGGAGCTTTCAACTACAAAGAGCTTCTTACAAGGCAACTACCAAGTTCACAACTTGAAGTTCAGCCCCTGAAAGTCTCTTCAAAGTAGGTGAGACAATAACCTCTTGTACACAAATGAGGATCACTCTTGCTCACACTAATTTCCAATCTAGTTTAGTTGAGCCGAGAGTTTTACACTCACAACCTCCCTTTGTTACAATTGTTATCTCTCCACTCTTACACTTGAAGAACTTTTACACTTCTAAGCTCTTTTCACACTACCTACACTATTACAACACTTGTACCCACTATTTCTCCCAAATAGCTCAAGAATTGTTTGTAATCAATGTAGAAGTCCCTTCTTACTTAATTCAGACCTAGGGGTATTTATAGTTGCCAAATATCTGCTTTCAACAACTTCCCAACGGCTATTTTCTGTTTACTGGAAAACTAGCATTTGGACCTTTCGGACGGTCGATGCAGCAAGAGTGCGTCCAACAAACTGGACCGTTGGATTGCTAAACCTTGCGTCGCATCCGTTCTCTGAGGGTATTCATTCGGACGTCGAGGATGCGTCCGATCGAAGCAAAGTCTACTGGAATATGATCGGACGCTGTTCTTATAAGAGACTTGCTTTAAATTCTTTGTGTTAGAATTTCGAAGCTCTGTAACTTACAGTTAAATTGCGTGTCTTCTGAAGTCTTGTGGTTGTTTATATGTGTATTTGAGACAGAAGTTACCTGTTTTTCTGCACACTTGTTATTAAACCATTAGTGTGATTTGGTCATCATCAAAACATGATTAACATAACTGGGGTTCAACAAAGATGTTGCGTGAAAATTTGAGATTACAATCTTGTTTACTTGAAATTTGTGATCGGGGTATAAATTTCAAATGACTAGAATATAATTTGAGTTGTGATGAAAAATTAGAAAAAACAAAAGTGAAAACAAAAATATATATATATTGAAGAAGAAGTACTCCATTGTGGGATGTAATGGTGCAAATAGACAAAATAATTAAAATAATATGCTTTTAAAAGTTGAGAGGTCAAAATAAATAAAAAAATAGTTAAAAAATTAAAATAGCATAGTTATTAAATTCAATCCGACCATTAATTTGATGAGAGGACCAAATCAATGAGTTATCGATTTAACATAGATTATCTCGGTTGAACTAATAGACACTAAATAATAATAATTAGAAATAATATATTTAAATTGTAAAAATTTATTTTGTCCAAAGTATTAATTATGTTAGGAAATCACAATATGCAACATGTTTATAAAATAAAATTTTTTACAAATTCAAACTCAAGTCCCATAGAAGCTAATATCAAAATATAAAAATTTTGTCTCCATAAACATGAGAATTAGTAATATTTTGTCATTCTTTGTTAATCATGGGTTAAAAATAAGTAAATGTACAACTTAAACATCACTATGTATGATAACAAAGTACAGTTTAGTTGGTAGATGCTTCTCCTATGACTTATTAGTCATGAGTTCAAATCACTAGAAAGTAGAGGGGAGTTTTTTTTTTTAATTAAATATCACTACATATTGTGAAACAAAATTTAAAATATTCATGCAATTTTAAGGTTAAAAAAAATTCATTTTAATCTAGGTTTTCAAAACCATTGGATTTCATCTCCCAGTTCAACACTGTATTTCATCAGTCACCACCAGATTCCTTGTTTCTTCTTTATTTGGTTACTATTAATAGACCAGTCTGTTCTCATAACTAATTCACTAGTTAAACTCGAGTTGATTTAATAATTATGCATAATAGAAGTTACAAACAAACAAACTAATCTTTATTCCCAATAAGTAGGGTCAACTGCATGAATCCTATTACGCCACTGTGATTTGCCATATATCATATTCTCCTCAATTTCTAGATGGGCTATATCTTTCGGAGAAGTTACTCACCGAGTCTTTTTCGATCTCCCCCTACCCCTCTTGTTTGATTATTCTTTTTAAAATCTACTCGTCTGATAGGCGCTTCTACTAGTCGTATTAACACATGACCTAACCCCCTTAAGTGTATTTCTCTCATATTCTTATCAATAGGTGCTACTCCAATTTTTTCACGAATATGCTCATTGCGTATTTTGTCCATCCTAGTGTACCCACACATCCATCTTAATATTCGCATTTCTGCTACTCTAATATTTTATTCACGTGTCTAATTCACTACCCAACATTCAGACCCACAAAGTATCGCTGGTCTAATTGCCGTTTTATAAAATTTACCCTTAAGTTGTAAAGAAATTTTGTGGTCGCATAATATTTCCAATGTCATTTTTAATTTAGTCCAACCCACTTATATCTAATGTATGACATCTCGATCTATACCACCATCACTCTGAAAAACTGAATCTAAATATTTAAAATTTTCACTTATGGGTATATCTTGATTTCCTATACTAACCCGTATTCTATTCTTACGTGCATTCTTGTTAAATTTAAATTCCTTATATTCTGTTTTTTATCTACTAAGTCTAAACCCTTTTGCCTCAAGTGTCTCTCCCAAAATCTCGAATGTAGCATTAACTCCATCTTCGTTTTATCTACTAAAATAATATTGTCTGCGAACAACATGCACCATGATATTTTCTCTCGTATGTGCCTTGTAAATTCATCTATAACCGATGCAAATAAATAAGGAATTAAAGTTGAACTTTGGTGTAAACCTATGTTTATAAGAAATTCTCGTGTCAACATTCATAGTTGGTGTTCTAACACTTGTACATCTCATTTATTGATTCTATATATGTTACTCTGACTATTCTTTTTTTTTTTTTAAAATTCTCCACATAACTTCTCTAAGGACTATATCATATGCCTTTTAAAAATTAATAAAAATCATGTGCAAATTTTTTTGGAAAAATCGCCGAAATAGTCCTTCAACTTTTTTACTTTAGCTGAAATAGTCCCTCAATTTTTTTTGTAGCCAGAATGGTCATTCAACTTTTATTTTTTAGCCAAGATAGTCCCTTTGTGGTGGAGCCACCACAAAAATCTCTTTCTGTTTTGATAAATTCTACATACACCCCCTATAGTTTAGTTATTTTTCATAGTGGAGTAATTTAAAATTTTACAAAACTTTATGGCCAACTTTTTTTAAAAAAAAGGCCTGGTGGTTGACTGAGCAGATATGGCAGTAGCGTTAATGGGTGACAGTTGGTATCTCGTGGGTGGGGGAAGCGCTTGGGTGGCTGAAGGGTTGGTTCTAGAGTTGGGTGGGTGATAGTTTCCTGACTGGGAAAAGGAGAAGAGGGAAGAATTAGAATTTTAAAATGTTTTTTGGTAAAAAATAAAGTTTATTTTTTTTAAAATTGTTTTGAATTTTTTTTCACCCCTTCAAATTAATTTCTTTCTTATTTTTTCATTTTAAACTATATAAGGGTTATGTAGAAAATACGTAAACTTAAGGGGTGTATGTGAAATTTATCAACAAAAAAAAGAAAAAGGTTTTTATGGTGGCTCCACCATAAAAGGACTTTCTTGGCTAAAAAATGAAAGTTGAAGGACTATTCTGGCTAAAAAAAAGGTTAGGGACTATTTTGCTAAAGTAAAAAAGGTGAGGGACTATTTTGGCGATTTTCCCAATCTTTTTCCTTATCACATATCTCTGGGTAAGTTTCCATAAAAAATGTATGACTCTAGTAGTCGATCTCCCTGACATAAAACCAAACTGATTATCTAACACCTTAATCTTGTTTCTTAACCTTTTTTTTATCGCTCTCTTCCAAAGTTTCATGGTATAACTTATTAACTTAATACTAATAATTCGCATAATTTTGTATATCCTTTTATTTTTAAATATGTGTACGAAAGTACTCTTATTTCATTGGTAGGGCATAATAGAAGTTCTAAAGAAAAAAAAAAAGAGCCTGACTTAGAAAATTCATTGCCATATGCGTTTTTTTACCAAAAAATATTTGTGACTAAATTGGAGTTCGGTAACTCAACAAATTTTTCTTTTTTGTTTAATTTAAAATAAGTACTGCATAATGGTGGCGGGCCTCGCTGCATTCGGTGTCAAGTCCTTGGGGGGGGAACTTCCATCCTTGTGCGATCAATTAAAGCAAATATTTAGGTAGATTTGATTTTTTATTTCACTTATAAATTTTGTGGTGTAAATTAAATTTTAAAAAGTTTATGACATCAGCTGATGTAAGTAAGATTTTTTAACATTTAATTCTGATTACAGGATTTACAGGTGGGATAAAAAATTAAGTCTACCTAAATATTTTTCATCAATTAACATTTGACCCAACTCCAACCCAAACTAGTGGAGGTTACAGTCATATCCAAAGAAAAAACATAATCTCAATAAATTCTTTGGATAACTGATAATGAACCTGGGCTGGAGTTTTGAAAGAGTTTGACGTTGACTTCAAACTCTCATTTCCATCTTTCTTCTACTGCGATCCCGCGCCCAGTCAAGTCTGATTGAGGTGATCCTCTACAGACTTTCCGTTCTTTTAATATAGTAAGTCGCTCTCCTCCACACATTTTGGATGTTTGGATAGCAAATTCACGATTTTCAAGTAGTTAGTGTTATATTGTGATAGGATAAATAACAGTAAATTACTTTGTATATTTAAAATTGCTTCGCATGTTGATTATCATATGTCAATAATTTTGGCACACTTTAGCTGTGAGCACTAACTTTGATTCAAGTAAAAAAATTTCAATTAATTTTCTTTCATTATGTTCGTGAAAAAAAATTTGTAACTTTTGTTTTAATTCTAAAATATTCGGCTTTTCCAAGTATTCATTATTAGTTATGTTTAGATGGATAAAGTGAATTTGAGGAAAGATTTGAAATCTATTCATTTATTGGAAAGATTTGTAAAGTCAAAATGAATGAATTTCATGTTTACACAAATTATAAAATTATTTGAAATATTTCATTTCACACTTTTTAATTTAGGTGAATTTAAAATTCATTCATTTCAAATTTACAAATCCCTCCAAAAAAATGGATGAATTTCAAATAATTCCCAAATTCGTGGATGCAATCTCAACCTTAGATACTTCTAAAATTGCTTATGAACATAATTCTTTTCCAAAAATTATCTTAACTTGAGAAGAGAATTTTTTATTGCATTAGAAATTTATTACCCAAAATCATAGCCTGTGTATGTATATATGTATATCAAATACTCAAGCAAAAGATTTTAGAAATTGAAACCAAGCTTATAAACGTAAAATTTTTTATTGATATTTAAGTTATTTTGATTCATGAAAAAATAGGATGGAGAGTCTGAAACTAATTTTGGGGTGACAAAATTATTTAGCTATCATATTGTAATATACTGCAAACTTATGTCAGAAGCCAAAAATTGGCTCAACCAATTACTCCACGTTTTTATCTGAACCTAAACATTCAAGGGTTAGGACATGGTATTGGAGCTCCAGTGTGTATGTTGGGATGATTTAGTGGGATAAAGGGTTTGTTCTCATATGCTTTTAGCTTATAAGGTTTTTTTTTTTTTTAAAAAAAAATCACTTTTGAATTATTCACAACTACTTTACTACACAATTTCTATTTCTTTTTTCACCCAAAAAGCATTAAGCCGCGGTGCTAAAATTAAGGATAAAAATGCCCTTAAGCCTCTTATGGACGACGAGAACATCTAACCTTACATCAAAGACCTGGTCTTTGATGATGTACACCTTAACAAACCTTTAGAGTGTAGACTGCCTTAACTTATCCAACTTATTGGGGCTAACTTATTGGGGCTACTAGGGTTCATTATGACCTGGCTTAATTATTTCTGAGTCCAACGGTATACAATGATAGTTTTGGAAGTAATGGGTCAGAGCTTATGAGAAAATTAAAACTGATGATAATAAGTTTGGTAATCCAAAGCAATAGAAGTCAACATAATATGTTACATTGGGAAATTTTAACCAAAATTACCGTAATTCCCTTGTGCTATGGCCTCTAATACAACCCAAGTATTTTGGATATATACCTTGAACACTCGTATTTTTTGGAGCCAGAGGTCAGAAGGATGGAATTCATTTATATTAACAAATTTCAATAAAATTACTTTTCTATCACTAACCCACAACTCGTTTACTACAAAATTACTTGAAACCCTAAAATTACTTGAAACCTATGTATGATGGGGGTTGTTGGGGTGTCGGGGAAGGGGGGATAAAGAACTGTTGTGAGGGGGAGAGGGGAATAGGCTTTGAGAGACTGGGTGCTAGGAGGATAAGAGAGGGAGTGGTGGTTGAAGGTGCTGGGTGGTGGTAATTGAGGAGGAAAAAGATCATGGAGAGAAAGCGGAGGGGGAAAGGCTGCTGGGAGAGAACGGAGAGGGGGATGGGTTTCACGATAAGGGGAAGAGGGCTGGGAAGGGGTTGGAATTGGGAGGAAAAGAGAGGGTGGTGGCGGTTGTTGTGGTGGTGATGGTGGAGGAAGAGGGGAAAAAGTGTGAAGAGAGAGAAAGGGAAGGAGGAGGGAGGAGGGAGAAAGGAGAAGGGAGGAGGCTGGGTGTTGGGATGAGAAGGGTAGAGCTGGTGGTGGTGGTTGAAGGTGTTGGTGATGGAGGTTTTTTTCAAATGTAGATAGGTAACAAGGGGAGTATTTCTTATTTTGTGAAGAAAACAAAAAATCTTCTCAAAGTAGGGAAATTTTTGACAAATAGATATATTTAAGAAAGTCGTATATTTGACATATGACCAAATGAGGCCGTATGTTATACATACGACCAAGGAGCTGGCCATTTGACCAAAACCAAGGCCGTATGCTTAACATACGACCTATCACATATGGCCTCCTTGACCATAAATTAAAAAAAAAAATTCAGTTTAATGATTAAGGTATTTTTGGTTTAAGTAACTATGTTACAGTTTAGTATTTAGTGTTTTTAGAATTTAAGATTTAGGGTTTACGGATTTGTAATTAGTACATAAAATTTGAATAAAAAATATAGAAATTCATATAATATCACTTACTACCCCTAAACTCAAAATTGAAATATACATTTTAAAATAAAATTAATAAACATATTTACAAAAAAATATGATTATGTAATGTTCTATTGTGTGTTGATTCGAATAAAAATTTAAACGTGTAAAAAAATAACTATATATTATAAAAAACAAATATGAATAGAATTTATTTAGGAAATCACAAACGTTTAAAAAGTGAAACGAAATGATAAAGTTTTTAGCTAACTTATGTATCCTTAATTACGAACATATTTATGTGTTTGTATCAGTCGTTTTGAGCAAAAATTTATAATCCGTAAGTATACATAATATATAACAATAAAAAATATTATTAGTATTTGATTTTGAAAATCAATAAGTTGTAAAATGAAAATTATTAAAAAATATTTTTTGACATTCTAATTGATGAAGGATATGAAAAGTTACAATCTATTGTTATTTGTTAATAATTAAATTATATTTTTTTCCTTTTCATTCAACCATTTTGATCAAAGAAAGGTTTGAACTAGGGGTTAAATTTGGAGAAAAATAGTTTTTCTCCACTGAAAT
Organism: Cinchona pubescens; assembly: GCA_025175665.1. Classification (NCBI taxonomy): domain Eukaryota; kingdom Viridiplantae; phylum Streptophyta; class Magnoliopsida; order Gentianales; family Rubiaceae; genus Cinchona; species Cinchona pubescens. The sequence continues at coordinate 982,623 of JANKKI010000030.1, read as the reverse complement.
TAGTTTTTTAAAAGAATGGGATGAAAATATTATAAAAAGATTGAAATAAGAGAGGTTAGTGATATTTTTTAAAATTAATGGGTAGTAAGTGAAATTAGCTTAAACCACAAGGGAGGTTTCTGAAATTATCCCAAATATTAAAGCACAAAAATTATGTAAACGAATATTAAATACTGAAAATTATAATAAATTAAGGGTTACATGTACATGAAACTCTAAAATGTAGACAATATTATTTAAATTACAAGAAAAAAAAACCTAGTCAATATTTATGTTTGTTGGACAATTCCTGGCATTTTGTCCGGTCATACGACATGTGGAACATCTTCTTGGAGCATCAGGACACCTTGTATCCATTTCGTTTCGTATCCTAGCATTTCTTATTTTCCTAGATTTAGTAGGTGTCATCCTATTAGGAAAGATTGTGAGGCTAAAATCAACATCTTCCCAATAGTCTTGATGTCGGAGTTGATTAAAGTGACCGGAGTACATTTGTAGATATGTTTGGTTTGTGTGCACTTCACCAACAAATGTAGTTGGATTGATTCCGCAATTAAAACATGCAGCCATGACATGCGAACGTGAGAATTGAAGTGTCGTCTATTTTTCACATGTGCACGTTCTTGCTTGTAAGTTCACAATCTACAGATTTCTGCCTCTTCCATCAGGCCGAAAAGCTGTGATAATGTTGTATATTTGACGTTGATGGTCAAACTTCTGAACCGTATGGCCTCGGGCAGTGTCTTCAATTTTGAGATAATTATCCCAAATTCTTTTTGGTAAGTGAAATCTTGCATGTCTTGCCATTCTGCTGTGCCGGTTAAAAAGTTCAATTGTTTTATAAAATGTGAAGTCAATGACAATTTACTATGTGGTACTTAATTGGCAAATAGCGGGCTTCTTTGAGGATTTTATTCAAACTTTCTATCATGTTGTTGATCAAATACCCCAACGAAACCCGCCATCACGAGAATAAGCCCATTGTTCAGGCTTGATATTCCTATTCATGAGCCAATCATATGCTTCAGGGCTCATATTTTGAATCTGTTCCATATACCAATCAAACTTTTGGTATTGTCTTGCGCTCCCAGCCAGCCAGCATAGGTCTTTTACGCTTTGATTTCTAAACTTCTTGTTGAAATTACTTCTCACATGGATGAGACAGAATCGATGCACCCCACAAGGTGGCCTCCAAAATTCTAAGTTGTTCATTGCATTGATGATACCTTTGTGATGATATGATATGACGCAAATGTTATGCACATCCCAATAGACATGAACCCTTAGTTGGGTCATGAACCAACTCCAACTATCATTTGTTTCCTTGTCGACTAGTACATATGCAAGTGGTAGTTGATGGTTGCCAGCATCATGGCCGTACTGCAACTAGGAACTTACCCTTATAAGTACCCCTTAAGAACTTGCCATCCACACATATAACATATTTACTATATCTGAAAGCTTCGATTGAAGATGTAAAAGCCCAAAATACAAAGTTGAGGATCTTTTTAGACGGATGACTTTGTGGATGATGTCTCCATTCTACAACGGTACCAGGGTTTTGTGCTATCAGTTCCTTAAAAAATTTCGACAGCTCAGCAACTGATGACGACCAATCACCGTAAACTATGTCAATAACTTTTTGACGACCGTACCATGTTTTTGTGTATGAGATGTCCACATGCATTTTGTTCTTGATGTGTGCTTGAATTTCCTTCATAGGTTTGCATGGGTTCTTTTTGATAAAGTGAATTATGCTCTCGACTACAATCTCATTGCTCAATTGGATGTGATCATTGTTGTTGCTCGTGCTAGTACAGGAGTGAATATCAACAATTTTAGTTATTTGCCACATTTTATGAGTGCTTTTTTCAACAGTCCTGACCATCCAATTAGCAACGATTGTCAGTGCGTATAGTTTTGCACTTTGCTATCCAGGTGTTGTACTTATTTTGGGTCACAATAAATTCCCTATTGTGCTTGATGGACCATAACTTAGTTGCTCTTTTAAGATGCTTCTTACTCTCAAAAAGCATGCCCAAATGCAACTCCATATTTGTGTCACTCCACACATTCATGTGCTCGACATAGCCTCTATCAGTTGTATCGTAAGAAAGCATATTGCCAATATCAGAGTAGAAGGCATATGCACGTGGAACATACAATAGAAATTTAATGTTAGTGGCATGAGCTGGTTGCTGTGATGTTGAAGCACATTCAACAGCTTTGGTTGCTGCCTCTATATACTCGTCAGAACCACCACTTGAATAAATGTCATCGGATGGTTCTTGTTTGGACTCGTCGTTTGAACAAGTTGTAGAGTCACTTTGAATTTGTTGTTCGGGGACATGATGGGTACCTTGCCCAATCAGCATATGTGTCTGAGAATAACAAATCCTAAAGGATTTTGGGATCTTCTCCATAAAATTATTGAAAACATTATGATGAAATTGACTAACAATTGGATGTGACAATTGTATGTGAAATGGTATCGAGAACATTCAAATTTAATTGCGAATTGTCGCCATAAATGAGTTGGGGTTTTTGTTTTGCTTCAACATAGCTCTCCGCTTGGAAATGTGGCATTTTTAATTTTAAGTCATACACTGTTTGTAAATCATTGTCATTGGCCAAAGGGAGTCCAAACCATGTACAATAGCCGTGACCATCGGATTGAGGCATACGCAATGTCAAATCCAAAGTAAATGAACTTGGATCCAACTCCATGTACTAAAATATCTTTTTCTTGCAACTCATCAAAACTTATTGGTCGATGGACTGCGACAAACTTGTTTGCACGTTGCGGTTTGTAACTCAAACCGCAATGGGGTAGGTTTACTACTTTTCCACCTCAATAAAAGTAGAAACGAATTAGGATATCAGAAGACATTTTGATTGTATATTACTTGTTTTAAAGGGAATGCAATATCCCAAAAATGAAATTTATATTTATAGACTCGCAACCACTATCCATACATATGAACGTAAACAATATATACGAGATAAAAAACGTAAACAATATATATGACGATGTGGTCGTAAACAATATATATACGACAAATAGAACAGAAACAATAAATCCGATATAGAAAATATAAACAATATATACGACCTAAAAAACGTAAAGAAATATAAACGACCATGTGGTCGTAAACAATATATATACGACAAATAGAACAGAAACAATATATACGATCTAGAAAATGTAAACAATATATACGACTTAGAAAACATAAACAATATATACGACCTACAAAACGTAAATAATATATACGACATAGAAAACGTAGTTCTCATAGAAACGATATATACGACCTAGATCTCATAGTCACACTTACACATGACAAATAGGAGAAAATTAAATTCAAATAATTTATTTCATTCATTGTTAATCTCACAGTCACACTTCCGCAATACATGATAGATAAGAGGAAATCAAATCAAATAATTTATTTCATTCATCGTTAATCTTATAAGAGACTCATATACATAAGAGGCCCAAGCATCAAATGCCATTTCGGCCCATTCATTCCTTTTATGATGTCTAGCTATTACACCATCACGATAAGCCTTCCCACGTTTCAAAGGTAATGCAATTCGATTATTTTCTTCACGTATATGAAATAGAGCTTGTTCAAATTCTCCAATAGTTTGTTGGCTCATCGTCAATGCCTTTAACATGGGAAAATTGAGTTTTAACCTATCATCTCATCCATTAAGCAACGCAATGATGTCTGTTGTTAATTTATCTAGTTTACCTTTAAGTTCCCCTTACTCCTCCACACGAAATTCTCACTCTATCTACATTGTCGCATTCCAATCGATTGAATACCTTTCATCTGGATCGAATGAGTATGAAACAGTATCAGCCAAATGACAACTAAGTCCAAGCATTTGAAATAGGTCACTTGGTTTAAATTTTGTAGGCACATAAATTGATAAGTCATTTTAGAATTGTGTATGCGAAACTAAATTGAAAAAAATTTGAATATGAATACTTAGACAACCGTTCATCTGGTATTTATAATAAAAAGATGGTACAATGATAATACGACAATACAGTCAATTTATAAGAAAGCGACCGTTAACCGCATTTGGACAAAAAAAAAGAAAGGCTGACATGTCAACATCACTAACGTATAGGACGGTGTGGGGTTCTCTAGTCAAAGCAGCAATGCTGATGCCTCTGAATACGTGGCCGTAATGTCATCACAGGTCACCTTCTTCGTCACGCTCTCCATGAAGCTACTGGTCATCATACTCATCATCATCATTTTTTTGGTATAACATGTTCTCTTGCATAGTGTGTGGAGGGGTCATATCTCTGTAGTGGGAATATGAGTTAGAATGAGATATTTCCTGTTCACCATGTGGATGAGATTGACCAGCCTCCTGATCACTATGGTAACCATGTGAAAATGATAGCCCAACTCTGGACCAACATGTCAATACGACGGACCAACCCATGATGACCATGTGAATATGATGGGTCTGCTCCATGGCTAGTATGTGAGTAAGACGGACTAGCTCCACGATCATCATGCGAATATTATGGCCCTGTCCCGTGGCTATCATGTGAATATGACGGCCTTGCTCCATGACCACCACGTGGAGAAGGTTCAATAGGGCCATGTCGGGGTCTTCGTCCTGCACGTCTAGTGCGAACGTTGTGCTACAACAATTGTGTAGACTGTCAATTCGGTTGTTGAGATTCAAAAAGCTTTGTAGAAGGATCCTTTAAAAATCCCATGACAATTCTTACTTGTTGACCCATATGGTTTAATGCTCCAAAAGTGATGTTTCTTATGTTGGTCACTAGGTTAACATCTTGTGGACGCGTTCCAAATTCTAGTTGCAACGACATATAGCTAAAGCGCATGACAACATTAGCCTGCAACAACAATGTAATATGTTTAATTTGTATTTTTACTATTAAATAGTCGGACCTATTCACATATATAAACCCTAACCAGTATTCAGACATCAATGCTTCGCCTTGGTATCCATCAACTTCAAGTGCGGCTACTGTAGGAGAACGAATATATAGCAATGTCCATGCCTAATACCATCGGAGATAATCTACAGTATGGACTGTAGGACCTTCAATCGCAACGTTCTCCTCAACCGAAAATGCATGATTAGCCCACGTTACAACGTACTATACATGTCGTTGGGCCCAATCATTACCGGTATTACCAACACGTGACTCGCTATGAAGCCGGACATCTGTATCAATGGAACATGGGATGCCCAGTTGCATCCCGAACTGCATCATCACCCTGTGGGGCATATGAAACTCCACAATCTCCCAACATATAAGAGGACATCGAGACCTCTATATCTGCCGACCGACAATACAATAAGCAGGTAATGTCGCTAATACCTCGTCCGTGTATGGCATCCAAATAAACTGTAACGAATTGTGAAATATTAAAATTTTCAAAAAAAAAGGTATTATATATCATAACGGAGATATTAATAATACTGTATAATCAACCTGGTCATGTCGGATCAGGAATGACAACATCACCGTCTACTCGAAACCCAAACAAAACCTCTACATCTTATAACATAATAGTAGCCTCACCAACTGGCAAATGGAATGTATCTGTCTCCTGTCTCCACCTCTCAACAAGTGATGTAATCAAAGCATGATCATATGAAATACTATCTATGCGGTATAATCCCTCAAATCTAGCTAATCTAATGTAGTGCAAGACACCCTCATATTGCGTATGATATAATCAACAATCTCCTTCATAGCGGCTAATCCTCATTGATTCTGTCATTGGCTCACCTTCCAATATACTCGAAGATCTATGCTGGTATTGAACACGTAATAATTCATCATATCGTGGCCCAGTATATGTATCAGGATAATCCACAAAATTCTCCATAGCTCTAAGCTGTACAACAAGATAACACTAAGTAACAAAAATAAAAAAAATGACTTGTCAAAAAAATCAATCATTCAAATCACTTTCATGTGTCTACAGCCAACTATGTTGGGACCAATCATTATTATAAATTTATAAATACGACCAACCAAAAAATCAATGTCATTCACAACAAATTATTTTACACGCAAAATGTGGTTGCTACAAGAGTGAAATGATGATTATCGTGACTGTCCTAAGTCTGATCCAAGAGAATATTATTGTGGTGTTCGGCAAGAATGGGCATTTCGCCGGTAAGAGTCTGACATCCTAAGACAGACTCTATAGAGTTTTGGTGCTCCTGTCCCAAAACACTACAACCTCTTATTGAATAGAAGAAATCAACGACAATACGAGACAGTAGTTCAACTCATACGAAAAGAAAACAACTGCATGCTTAATCGCATTTGTCGATATCATTTTATAAAATTGGTTCTAGACCAGATGCTTGTAATCAACCACCAATTGACCAACTCCAAAATTTCAATCTTAGTAGCGAATCCTTATTATGCATCGGACGATAATATGTCGGATAGTGGTAAAGATATGTAAAAGCATAAGTCACTTTTACGATTTTATATTTTTTTATCAATTTAAGTGTGTTCCAATTATCTATGCTTAGTTCTCATATAGAGGACTATTATACATTTATAACGTTTAAAATTTGTTTGAATGTAATGCTTGATTAATTTTTCCTAAAAGTTTCATTTTTTTTAAATTTTAATTTATATTTCCAAATGAATACTTTATGATAATTTTATAAATATATATGAATATATATGAATACCTAATTTTATCTAAAAAAAATAGTAAGTTAGTAATATATTTCATATATTTGTTCATAGTAAAAATATTATACTAATACGTTATATAATATAATTATACAATTATATACATTAAATGTTTTGTAAAACATATATTTATTACAATTATAACTTATAAAAATCTTAGTATATAACTATATTTTAATAACATGTATGTTCATATATATTATATATACATATTTCATTAAATATCTAATTATATATATTTACTTAATTCTATCTGGTACATTGATGTATAAAAAAGGCAATTAGTAATAATATTCAAATAAAAAATGTTACATTAATAAGTTGCACACTTTTATTAATGTATAAATACATAAATTGTACATAAAATCAACAATTATACAAAGAAAATCTATTTAAGTATTACGAAAAAAATAATACTATCAATTATTAACATATTTAATTATTAATAATTAAGAATATTATGGTTAAAATATTATGTACACAAATATGCTAATATATTATTGTAATTGTATATACACATATAAATTAATATATATATGTGTGTGTATGTTTAACTTATTTGACCGGCAAAGTCGAACAATTTGTTGGACTGATAAACCAATCTAACCAATCAATCTGCATTTCGGTATTTGAGCAGTATTTCAGTATCTTACTATAAAATATTTTTTTAATTACTACCCACATTTGTTATATCTTTCTCACTACTAATAATTACACATTCACATATACATAACTAAATTATTCATTAAAGTTCAAATACTTGAAATTGTAACGTTACAAATGCAACTTGTAATATAAAACTAATATATATATATATATACACACACACACACACACTAACATATTAGTTAACAAATTATGTAACAATAAACTAACATTATATAAAAACAATATAATTACAATTATAGTTACATTTGAATAATATCAACATTTTATTACTAAACAAATATATCTAACATATGCATCTAAACAAATGTCTCATACAAAAATAAATCAAAATATTAGTGTAGCAAACTATTACACATAAAAAAATAAATCATTTAAAAATTTAAATAGTATAAAGAGAGTACCTTAATGGACTAAAGTGATAAATTTTCGGTTTTCAATTAAGTACTTATTTAATAAACTATTCAATTACAGAACTACTTGTACAAATGAAAAGGAAAATGAAAGACAGTCTCCAAAGTTCGGATGTTCCAAAGTTGAAGACAAGGAGAAGAGAAGAAATGATGCTCCAAAATCGGGTGGGAGGGATATTTATATTTTGAATCACCCGATAGGAAAAGATCGTATGATGTGTATACGACTTTGGTCGTATACACAGCATTCGATCTTATGGTCGTGTTCTTCACACACGACTTTGCCCGTATGCATAGTATACAACCTTCTCACCTGCATCCACCGCCCAAATTTACTTCCCAATATCATCACAATTTCCCAACTTCTTCACATTCCAAGAAGCTGTCAGGGTAAGATTTTTGAAAGAAATTGATGATATATTTTGTTAATCACTCATCGCGAGTGTATGCCAAACTCTATCAAATTAAATGATTTCTGTTCACTATACTATTGGTATATTTTGAAAATACAAGTGGGCTGTATTTTGAAAATACAAGTGGGCTATTGATTAGAGGGCATATCTAAGGGGGTTTATGGTATTTTTTTCAAAAAATTTATGGTGGGGCAGTATTTTATTGAATTTTTCCTCACCTCTTGCTAATTGAGCATGGATTTTTATTCTTTTTCTTCATAAATGGTCGGAAATGGCTTTGCAAAAAATAATCATGATGACCTCCATATGCATTTGGCTTTGTTGAGATCAGATAGATTTCATGATCTGAGGAGAAGTACGTTCGGGTTGATGGAGACCGGGAGAGAGATTTCACTTGGAGAAGAAGCAGATAGAGAGAGGGCTTATTCTGCTGTCATTTCTTTGAAGGAAATTCTGGAGTACCTGTTACAATTGCTAAGTATGATCCTTGAAATTAAGAAAATGCAAGCCAAAGCTTTTGAGGAAAGAGCTGGTCGAGTCCTAAAGCTTTTGCAAGAAACCTCAGATGTGTCAGAATTTAATTTAAGGCAATCAACATGAGAAACTGGACGTCTGGCATTGACAATGAGAGATTTTGTTATGCTATTGATCAAATCAGATAATACTATGGTCTTGGATATTATGGATATCATGAAAAGCATATATGCTAGTAGTAATATTGACCACAAGAAGCCCCAAATGATGGAAAAGTTGCAGGTAATATTAGAACAAGTGCCACAGACGTTACAAGATGGATAATTAATCTCATTGATGAACTGATGAAGAGATTCCTTAATGACACTGATTTGGACAAAATCTTGGAAGATTTATATCATTACGTAGAAGTACAACCATCTCGTGAGATGGTAAAAGATCTGCTCCAGGCCAGTGGCAAACTCAAACAAGACATAACTGTTTTCCGTGAAGTGGCAACAGAAACAACCATTCTGTGGGAGGATCTTGAGTTCCTACTAGAATTTCTCAGGGGGTCTGTAGATTTCTGCCACGGTATCAAATTGATGAGATATATCACATCAGTGGCTAGCGAAGTTGCAGAAGATTTTAGAAATCTTTTGATTAGTAGTTCTGTTGATATTATAATATTGGGACATATACGGAGACTAGAGGTGTTTTTCGGTGATCCTTCACAATCACCAGGAAAGAATTCCATCGTCGAATTGATTTCTTGTGGAGCGAGTTCCATTGATCAAGTGATGAAGAATAGTTGTGTTTCAAAGTTTGGCATCAAATACATTGTCTGCTTCGGGGATTAAGAAAGATTCATTTCATTCGGGAAAGGATTGAACTGATTAAGGCCTGATGATGACCAGATTAAGATCATCAGAATTATGCGGTAAGTTTTATTTCTGATGTAATGAATATAAATAAGTGGATAGGTCATCATCTAGAATTCTAGACTGGACAAAAGGGTGTGGATTTTTTTTTTTTAAGATGGTTTGCAGAAATTCAAATCAATTAAGGTTCAAAACTAGAGTTTCTGGTGAAATCATGCATATATTGTGGTATTACACTATCATGCTATGGAAAAGCTTGGAAATGTAATCGTCTTCGTATTGCGATTTTATTTTATTTTTTTGTTAAAATCCTCAGTTCTTAAATCTTTGGCTAGGTTCATATTCTTAGTTCATAGTCTTTGGATTATACGTTCTGCAATTGTTAGTGGCTTTATAAATAATTCTAAAATAAATTCGGTGTAAGGCACCATGCAATTAAATTTCTTACCTCTATTAGGAAGAGGATATTAATTACTAAGATTTGCCAAATGCGATATATTAACTCTAAAATGAGCATTAAATTGAAATATGTATATCATACATGAACGGCTACAGCCTACAATCAACTGGAGAGAGATCCTATAATGTGACTTGAATATGTATTTGATAACTAGCCACACTTCTGACAGTACCAACTTCACTTTATATTTCTTAAACACTTCCTGACTGCACTAACTTGCCTAACATACAAATGAACTTCACACCTGTTTATAGCATAAGGTACTCGAACACGTGGCTTCCAAAGAATCCAATTTTTCACCACAACCTCTAGGACAATATGCAATTGCAATCTGAAACATAAATAGTTGTTTTTTGTAGGAAGATTTTCTTTCTAAGACGAGTTTAGTTAGAATTAGAAATTGAAATGCCAAAAGTTGGAAACTGGAAACTTGCAATTATTGCAGCATGTTTCTTGGAGTATCTCAATCTTCATTGATTGCAGAAGATGTCAAATTTTAAAAGCAGCAAATACACATCATATGGTAGGATAAGCACTCCCCTAAAATGGAACAAATACACAATTACTAACTCAAATCTGTAAGATAGTCTTCAACATTAGTCGTTATTAACCAGCTGACTAAATGAAGCATTCATTTTTGGGTGCAATATGCAAGAAATTATCGTCTCAATAAAAGAAAACAGGCACCATCTTTTGACTAAATGTCCACAGAATCCAGCAATAGAGATCATATCAGAAACTCCATCCACAATGTACTTGGCAAGAGGAATGAAAGATGAAAATGCTGTTGAACCCCAGTTATGTTAATCATGTTTTGATGATGACCAAATCATACTAATGGTTTGCAAACAAGTGTGCAGAAAATCAGGAAGGATCGGATGAAAATGATCATCCAAACACAATCAAGAAAAACAACCATAAAATATGAACAATACCTTTCGGACGATGAAGAGCGTCCGAAAGAAAGGAGATCGGACGCAAGGGAGCGTCCGAAAAAGGAGCTCAAAATGAAGTAAGTTTCTGTCAGAGCTCATTAGGACGCATATGACCGTCCGAGACACTGTTCATCAGAGCTTAGGACGCATATGACCGTCCGAGACACTGTTCATCAAGCTGTAGGACGCATGAACGGACGTCCGAACCCACCGTCCGAACCCCTAACGGCTAGTTTTTAACAGCTAGTTTTTTGACCGTTAGAACTCAAATTTCAGCACATCTTTCATCTATAAATAGCCCAAGGACTTCCAAATGATCATAAGGAACTACTACATTCAAAACAAACACTTGTAAGAGCTATTTGGGGAGAAATAGGCTAAAATATTGTGGGTTGTATTGGTTTGAGTAGTATAGTTCTCTTGGCTCAACTAGTGGGAATTAGTGTGAGCAAGAGTAGACTAGTGAGTGATCTTCAAGTGTAAGAGTGGAGGGATAACAAGTGTACAAAAGTGAGGTTGTAGTGTAAAACCCTTTGGCTCAACTAGAGGAACTTAGTTGGTGCAAGGGTGAGCCTACTTTGTGTACAAGAAGGTTATTGCAATCGGCTCACCTTCTTTGAAGAGGCACTACTAGTGGATGTACTCCAAGCTTGAGAAGCTTGGGAGTTTGGTTTAATATTCTTTATCTCAATCTTTTATTTGTTCTTTAAGCTTTGATTGCTAAATATTTATCTTTGATCATTTGTGCTTAAGAATTCATTTGTTGCACAAAGTTTGTATTTTCATTAAGCACTTCAAAAGGTTTGTTTTTTGAGACAACCTAATTCACCCCCATCTTAGGTTGCTTTTGGGGCCAACAAATGCCAAATGGTTTTCAATATCTTGGAAAATGATCTTTATTCCAGCCAACTAAGAATAGAGAACCAGCAATTCACTAGGAACTCGATGCTTTCCAATGGTAGAAAGGGGAGGCCAGAAGCCAATCACAGGCAGAAATTCAATAACATCAAGACCTAGAAAACTTAGCATAAGTGGTAGAAAAAAAAAAAAAAAAAGGTGGCTGAAAAGAGTAAATAAAATCTAAACAATTTCATTATAACATATCACTGAAACTTAAAGTAAGCCAGTGTATGAATTATTTCAAACTTCACACTCCTTGTCCAAGTGAAAATTTTCAAAACAGAGATCATTTTCTAGCAATCGCCTACAGTGACAACTTTCAGGCCTTCAACTTGCTCTCCGAATTCTTTAGCAGAATCCTCTGCAGATTTGTTACAGTAGTACAGCTCAAGGAGCGAGAGGGTAGAAAGTTCCCCAACACCAGGAGGGATCTCCTCTAAGGATTTGCAAGACCTCAGAAGCAGGTGTTCAAGGCATGGAAAGTGATTAGTACTCGTGGCTTCCCGGTTCACCAGAACAGTATTTTCAACTAGCAATGACTTTAGACAACTAAATACCTCTTCAGTTAGCTCCCATCTTGGTCCCTGAAAAGCAAAGTTCTTCAGTTTGAGTACCTTAAGTTGGCCCATGGAAAAAATGGCCATATCTTTCCAAGGAAGATAGCTCCAACTCAAAGTCAGTTTCTTGAGATTATATGGCAGAGAAAACCAACTTAATAATGAAAAATCCCGTGTTTTTCCAGTTTCTCTGTAGAAGGAACACTTCAATATTTCAAGTTTACACAAGAAGTGGAGATTGGCTAGGCATTCGGATGAAATACCGGTAATGTAGTCCTCTTTGGTTTCATAGATTCTTAGCTTCTTAAGTTGTGGCATGATGCAAAAAACTTCCCTTTTACAACTTGAAAAGCTTATTGTTGAGAGGCTTTGTATGTATTCTGGGACAAATGGTTGAAAACGGTCATTTCTGATCATAGGGGGAATCTTCAAGTAACGAACTGCACTACAAATGAGATGCCTCAATGATGGCATTGTCCAATATTCCAGTGACAGAATTGGGCATTCCCAGGGACCACAAATCAACATGGTTTTGAGATTTCTAAGTTGGGACATAGATGCAGGAAGTTCATAAGTGACATTAAGCGCTAGATACCTCAAATGAACCAGTTTCAGTATCTGAATAGGGAAATAATCAAAATGCAGAAAGTATACATCCAATACTGAGTAATTTAACACATAGTTCCAACAATAGGATATCTGGTGAAAAATGATAACCCAAACTGAAGCAGATAAAAGACTGCCCATGTGGAAATGAAGGCATCGAGTAATCCTCGAAAGAGTCTGAATGGATACTGAGACGATGGATATCACGTATGGATGTTTCAATACCTTTGGCACCTTTTGGTACAACATGCATGAACTTCTTTTTTCTAGCTTCTAGCAAGCATAATTCCCGCAAGAAATCATGGATGTGACATGTTTTGACTTTCCCACCAAAAGTTCTCTTTCCTACCAAAATTAAATTTCTACCAATAAGGTCTTCCAAGTAACCTTCAGCAACCTGTTCCAAATCTTTTGAAGATTTTGGGCCCAAAAAGCCTTCGGCAATCCAAAGATGAGCCAATTTTCCAACTTCAATTTCACAATCTTCAGGAAATGCCCCCAAATTCAGGAAGCACTCTTTCAGGTGATTGGGCAATTGGCTGTAACTCAAAGCAAGTATTTCTAGGCTGTCACTGTTGAGGATCAACACACACAAGTGACTTTACAGTATCTGCAATATCATTCCAGCAGTCCCTTGTCCTTGTGATTCGAGAGAGAAGACCAGCAATAACAACAATTGCTAGAGGCAGTCCTCCACATTTACTAGCTATTTGGTGTCCAACACCCTCCAATTCTTGTGGGCAACTTTTTGTTCCAAACACCACCATTTCCAGCAATTTCCAACTTTGATCTCTGTCCAGAAGTCTCATAAAATGATGAGTGTGCCCCTCGAGTTTCAACTCAGTAATTATTGACCGACTGGTCAAGATTATACGACTCCCATTTTGATCATCAGGTAAATATCTCTTGACTGTCTTCCAGGCATTAATACTCCACAAATCATCTACAACAATAATGTGTACTCAAATTCCCCATATAATTTTTGCAGAAAAATCCCCAGCAAAATCCCCATATATTTTCCGCAGCAAAATCCCCAAATAATTTTCACATAATCTGAAACATAGTATGCTGTCTAACTCTTTCATCCCCATCTAGATTAAATAGTATCACAGTATAGATGTGTATAAGAGACAGCCCATTGAGCTCGATGATTAGATCGAAGATACGCAAAGTTTGACCCATTTGTTTTTGCTGCAATGGCAACGCAAGTTTATTACTGCCCTTATCCTGGAAAAGAAATTGGCAAATATAACAAAGATCATGTTTATGGAAACACAAATATTATCAGGCCAAAGATGTGTATGTCTCTTATACACATCTAGATGTGTATAAGAGCGGCTTGGGCCAGGATGAACCCAAAGACAGATCCTTTTTCTTATTATCCTGTTTCTTAGACACATCTAGATGTGTATAAGAGACAGGTCTTAAACACAGTAATTAAAAGAAATAAATATTTTCAAGTCATCAATAACATAAGACATTGTAATATAATGAAGTATTAAAAGTACAAGAAATTAATTAGTATTACCATTTTCTTGAAATGCACTCTGTGTGGTATAGAACCGCTGATAGGCTGAAGTTATACACATCTAGATGCTCTCTCACATTTGCATTGTGCCTAGGTGGCTATCTAAATTTTTTTTACGCAGCGCTCAAAGTAAGTTTTTATATAACAATATGAAACATATAATTACGTAGTCAATTAATACGTTGAAGCAATATAGACCATAATACCTGAAATTCCTCAAACCACATGTCTCTTGTGGCGTGAAAACTTCTTCCACGAGGGTTTGCCTTCTTCAAACTTGGTCTTTATGCATGCGATGCCCTCAATTGTTGGTTTGTGAGGCCAAAACCTAGTTTGCAAGCAAACAAGATTAATACAACACGTTATCTTAGGGTAAGCAATTAAATCACAATTTTATATTTATTATGAATAATATTAACCCATCTCCATCGGGCTCTATCCAAATCAATGTGTCATCAGCATCATTTCCAACGGCACTAGAAGAACTGGCAGCTGTATGAAGGCCACCAGCCGGAGAGGATACGAATAAGGGATTGCTCTGAGCTTGAGGATTTTGTTGAGATGTGGATGCGACTAGCATGACACATGACGCAAAGGTTAGCAATGGGGATTAACTCAGGAATGTGGGCATTTGTTTGTTGAGTTTGTGATGCTTGGGAGTATGGCGGTGGAGGAACTTGGGCTGACACGCCTAGCCCTCCTCCGCGTTCCCCACCCCTTGATGCAGATGGTAGCTCTTCCCTTAAGCTGCCTCCTACCTAAATCAACTTCTTCACCATCATGTTCATCATCGTGCGGTTGTTATTATTCTGTTGGTGGTAGTAATGCGGCAGTATAGGATTGATCCGCTTGATAGGCGATTTCTAATGTTTGTTTGCCATCCACAGTCGTAGATTTGGTCGACCACTCGAGAAGCTGTCTCCAATCACTTTTGCCAATTTCTTTTCCAGGATAAGGGCAGTAATAAACTTGCGTTGCCATTGCAGCAAAAACAAATGGGTCAAACTTTGCCTCTCATTCCACGACTTCAACGCTTATATGCTTCCAGAAAACACTGGAGGCATATGAGGTGGCACTTATCTTATAAGACCGACAGGGCCTATGCAGTAGTATGAAATTTGTAGCCATTAATGAATATGATAGGCCATGACTTTGCAAGTCTCAGTGGTCCTAAGGCCAGGTAATGCAAATGGGGATTATGTGACATGCATTCGGCATTATTTGTCACCTATTAAGACTATCTTGTTAATATGATATACATTGACAATATTGTATACAATATACATGTCTATATTTGAATACTTACATACTCTCGGAACTAAGTATCACTCAAGCCGAATTGAAAAGTGGATCTTTTATTCATTAACATTAGATCATCATCCTTTTCATTAATCTTCCTGGAAATTCTCGCCACCAAGCGTTGATTGCCTTTCTCTCATTGACATCTAGATCGTCATAAGCGACAGACTCTAGAGTCTACTACAAGAGACACATCTACTCAAAGTAATGTGAACTAAAGTAAGCTATTTCTTGAGCTAAATATGCTTCACATATAGACCCTTCTACATGAGCTTTGTTCTTCACAGTCTTTTTAATCTTGTTGAGAAACCTACATTTCAAAAAAAGTCTTATAATCGTGAGCAAATTCGTTTGAAGAATGGTTTTCAAATCTGACAATAAATTAATAAGCGGTTGGTTACCTTTCAAGCTATGTTAGTTTCATTTTTTTAATCCATCTAGATGTGTATAAGAGACAGCACTATGGTCATAGTGGACAAGTGCTCCATTGAGTCAAAAATGATGGTGGAAAGATGCGTTCAAGTTTGCATAATATGATAGGAATATTTGTTCCATTCTTAGTAGGTTATCTTCCCAAAAGTACATCTAGATGTGTATAAGAGACAGTCCTCTAGCTGCAACCGTGCACATCCTCATCGGAAGTGCACACAATGCCATTGGAAGAAGTATGAAAAGTCACGACTGCCATGACTTTTCATACCAAAAAACTTTGCCTCTTAGATGTTATCCACACAGGTCTTAGCTTGACCATGACCACTATCAGTTATTCTGGTAGGTGACAAACTCTCTCCCATAGTTGGTCCCCATTCAACCTCGGAGGAGGGATAGAACGTTCTTTCTTTCCTCTTAAGAAGTCATTTGTATTCCTTCTAAAAGTATGATCAGGGTTCAGAAATTGACGATGGCAGTCAAACCAAGAATTTTTCTTCCCATTCTTCAAGTAAAACGCCTTCGAATGTTCCATACAAATAGGGCATGCCAGTTTTCCAGCCGTACTCCATCCTGCTAACATGCCATATGCAGGGAAGTCTCCAATTGTCCACATCAATGAGGCACGCATTACGAAATTCTGTTTTTTATATGCATCATAAGTCGAGACCCCATCGTTCCACAATTGTTGCAACTCATCTATGAGAGGCTGTAAATACACATCAATTTTGCTGTCTCTTATACACATCTGAAAAACTGACAGACGGGGGCAAGAGTAAGGTGTTGCAGATTGGCTAAAGGGATGTAAACTCTTCAGAACACTAGTAATATAAGAGACAGGAGGCTGAAGCTGTCTCAGGATACACATCTAGATGTGTATAAGATGCCGCTCCATCAGACTTTATATCATAATGTTTTCCTCCCAAATTTAATGTCAATCTTTATGCATTAGATGTGTATGCAGAGACTGTATTGGAAGCATAATAGGGACTTGAGGGAATGTAAGTTCTGCTATGAACCAGTTGAGCCCCTTATTAAGTTAGTTAATATTTTTAAACTCATCATCCTCCACAGTGTCGACAACACGAATGCGTCTCACATCCAGCCATAATGGTTCTTGAGCTAGATTCAACATCTCATAGAACCTAGCGGAATCATATTCATTAATGGCTACAAATTTCATTACCTGGCCTGGGGACCACTGGAGAAAAACTGTGTCATATAGACATGCCACGATAGCTATTGACATGTTCATAACGGCCGATAGAAGGCCCACTCGTTTGCCCCGAATACATGTGAAAATGACCCTTCCATCGGTGAATCCATATCAAAGTTTAAATTATTTTGAGGTGCTTCCTCCCCGTGTGATGTCCAATACCAGTATCTAGGTTTAAAACATTTCCTCAGAATATGAACATTCACCATATCAGGGACATGGTGTCGCTCATTTTTGCACTTCACACAAGGACATCTAATAACTCCCCTTGTGTAATGACTTACTTAGTCTCTTGTTAAACAATTAATTTCTAGACAAATATAAGAATATAATTTCATCAAAATTTTCCACTTGCTTATTATAGTAAAAATTTAGTATATGATAGTATAGGTGTTAAATATTGTCATTATATGGGAAATAAATTGAAAATAACATAGCAAAAATCCTCGACAAATTATGGATAACAAACAGTTGAAAAAAAAATGTAAATAACACAACAAAAATCTATACGATAACAAACAAAATAAAAAAAATAGAAAAAAAAATAAAAAAAAAATGCAAAAATTATAGCAAAAATCCTACGAAATTAGGGATAAAAAAATCAAAATAACATAGCAAAAATCTATACGATAACAAACAAAATAAAAATTTCCGTACCCATAAGAATAAGGAGGGAGATTGGGTGTCATCCTCGGGCCCAAGCTGCTTATGTAAGTCATAAAAAAATCAAAATAACATAGCAAAAATCCTACACAATTTATGTGACAACAAATTGCTGCAAAAAAAATAAAAAAACTGAAAATAACAAAATAAACCACCCACAAAAATTATGGATAACAAGAATTAAAAAAAAATAGATAAAAGAACAAAAATTGAAATCTTATACACATCAAGATGTGTATAAGAGACTGTCTCTTATACACATCCTTCCAACTACCATCCATTATTTCCAAATCTAATCCAAGATGAAGGATGGAGCAAAATTGCTTGAGGAAGGATGGAGCAAAATTGCTTGAGGAGAGAAAGAAATGAGGAAGAAGGGATGAAATTTAGATTTGGAAATAATGGATGGTAGTTGGAAGGAAGGTGGAGGATGAATGGTGGCTGGTGGTGCAGGAAATGGAGAGCAAAATGTAAAAAGCCTCTTCCCGATTAGATCTGTCCAAAATGTGCTGGGATTCTGCACTGTAAATTGAATTTTCTGCGGAAAATTGGTGAAGCGAAAAATCCGCAGCAAATTTGCTGCGGAATTTACTTTAAATTTCCGCAGGAAATTGCTGCGGAAAATATATTCCGCAGCAAGTCTGCTGCGGATTTAATTCGACAAGAAATTTCTTGCGGAAATTAATCCGCGTGAAGTTTCTGCGGACATTAATTCCGCATCGAATTGCTGCGGACATTAATTCGCTTGGCTGTGCGGAATTAAATTTCGCACAATTTTTTGCGGACATATAATTCATGACAAATTTCTGCGGAAATATATTCCGCAAATTTGCTAGTTGACAAGAACAGCTTGCCACTGGGCGCTTGAGGAAGCCTAAAGATCTGTCTCTTATACACATCCACTACGAGGGACTTGGAGACTGCGGAATTTGATGCGGATTTTTAATCCGTAGCAAAATTTTAATCCCAAACCGTGAAAACTAAAATTTGCAATAAAATCCGTATATAATTCCTGGGGAAAAAATCCGCAGCAAAAATCCCCATGAAATTTGCAATGTGTTTTCTTGTAGTGAATTAAATACATTCTACCCTTGAGCTTTTTATAAAAATCTTCACCTATGTCTTCATTGCTCTTTTATGTTGTCTATAAGTAGGCTGTGAAACAGAACATAAAAGGCGGAAGAGCAAATCTTTCTCTTGGTAAACTTGGGATACTGTAATCCATGCACGACAATGAAAGTGTGAAACAACAGAAGAGTGATCAAACACCTTTCTAACAAGAGTAGTTTTGCCAATCCCGCCCATACCCACAACTGTCAGAATTTCTAATCGAAATGGTGGGGGTCTTGTGAGTCGTTCTACAATCCTCTTTGTGTCATCATCAAGACCCACCACAACATTCTCTTGATTTGAATTGCCTTGTGATGAGCCATCAAGAGTGGATCTAACAGTTCTCAAATCTTCACTATAAAGCAGCTTACAATTAATATCTTCAATATTTTTCTTGATGGAATAAACCTTTTTCATTGTCCGCAGCAAATATTAGTGAACTCCCTTTTCCAATAGGCGGAAGAATTCATTTACCCGAATCTCTAGAAAAGTTTCATTGCTTGCATTTACTATTATTGATGAATAACCTAGTAAGCTCATTACTGAATGTGCATTTTGATTGTCCACCATAGCTACTTCAATAAGATCTCTTGTTTCATATGCAAATTTCCTGATAGATTCAACTATATAAGCATGGTGTTCAGTGGAATGATTATCAAGAAAGGTCAGCAAGAACTGAAGATCATGGCAAAGGACTGTTATTTCTGAGGTTAATTGGTAGAAAAAGGTTATGGCTTCTTTGAGTTTCTCATACTTAAAAAGCAGTTTTCTTACCGCTTTACCAAAATGTTGTCTAAATATATAGCCGCCTATATCTCTTCTCTTGTTATGAACATCATCATATCAAGAAGTATGTTCAGCTTTGCCTCAAAAGTATCCATCTCTTCAAATATCATTGTCTTTTCTTCCTCCATTGATTTTGGTGTTGCATCGAGAAAAGATTCCATTTTTAGCGATTGTTTGAACGGAGTTAGATCTTCCCATCTTTGTTTTAGAAATTTCAAGAGACTGTCACTATCACACACAATCTCATCAATCAAACATATATTTGCAAGTGGTAGATATTCCAGTTTTTCTCTAACTTGCTTCAGATGACATTCCCACTCGTTTGACATTACTTCCAAAAGCTTTATGACTTCAGCAACTCTTATATTGAAACATTTGGCCCGCGATATCTTACTTTGGAAAACCAGATTTGGGTATTTAACCAAACACTCTAGCGTTTGAATGAGATAAGCTACTGCACCATAGGCCATCTCTTTCTCCTTTTATCCCTAATTCTCCCCTAGCTTATTATTGAATGTTTCTGATTCCGAGATAAAAATAGAATAAATAAATCATCATATAGCAGAAAAATCATACTTCAAAAGCAGAAAATTTAGGGGTGAAAAAATCCTATTAAAAATGATTTTTTTATTTATTTTTGCATGTTATTGCACAGAATAAAAAAAAAAAAGCTGGTTAGATATCATCGGGAAACTAGAGAATTTAAAACAATACTACCAAAATCAGTAAGTTCTCCTAGGATGTAACATGTAAGGAATTGATCGCGAAGAACCCTGACCTGACCTGTTAACTTTAGAAGCCTTCTAGGTTGGGTAAAAAAAAAATTGCTAGTTTTTTACAGCATTTAATTAAATCAATCAATCAAATTGAAGACTAAAATAGTGTAGCTACCTATTGAAAACTGAAACAGATGAACCGAAAATTGAAGTAAAGAGAAAGTAAAAATGATAGGCGATCAAATAAAGTCTTATTTTGACTGCTGAAAGGTGCCCGGATTTTTTAATCTAGAAAAGGAAATAGGGAAAATGGCCGAAACAATCCCTCAATTTTTTTACTTTAGTCGAAATAGTCCCTAGACTTTTTTTTTGTCAGGATAGTCTTTTAACTTTTATTTTTTAGCTAAGATAGTCATTTTGGTAAAATCACCACAAAAACCTCTTTCTTTTTTTAATAAATTCCACATACAACCCCTATGATCAGATTAGTTATTTTCCACATTAGCCTAATTTAAAATTTTACAAAATTTTATGGCCAACTTTTTAAATAGAGGATCTAGTGGTTGACTAAAAGTATCTAGCAGTAGGGCTACTGGGCAGCAATTAGTGTCTGGTGGGTGTGGGGAGACGCTTGGGTGCGTGAACCGGTGGTGGGCTCCAGTTGGACATCTAGAATAACCTCTTCAAGATGGAAGGGTTAGGATTTTAATATTTTTTTCTTTTGTAAAAAATAAATATTTCATTTTTTTTTTGGAAATTGTTTTAAAGATTTTTTTTTCCCTTACACCCCTTCAAATTAATTTCTTTTTTTTTTTCATTTTAAACTATATGAGGGTTATGTAAAAAATAAGTACCCTCAGGGGATATATGTGGAATTTATCCACAAAAAAAAAAAGGAAAAAGATTTTTGTGGCAGCTCCACCATAAAATGACTATCTTGGTTAAGAAATAAAAGTTGAAGGACTATTCTGGTTAAAAAAAATTGAGAGACTATTTTACTTAAAATAAAAGAAATTTGAGAGACTATTTTGACGATTTTTCCAAAGAAATATGCTAGAATTCTGCAGCCCTTAGTTTTCATGCCAATTATCCAAGCAGTGAAATGTTATCTATTTACACTTAGAGGTCAACTGATTAACTCTCTGTTTAATGATTTATGATTCTTTATTTAGAGTCCAGGTCAACCGATCTATTTAGAGGCTTCCTTAGCATACCATTTGAAACAAATATCCCTGTATGGACAGCATTTTAGGCAAAATACAGTTGGTTATGTGAGCAATTCTTTTGTCAATTTTTTTATTTTTCCCATCTACACTAATTCTTTTACCCAATTCGAAAAATTATTCCACTATTCATTATTTATATGACTAAAACCATTCTTTTAATATTTAATGGTTGCTCATAGAATTATTCATTATTTATGTGATCAAAACCACTCCCCTAATATTTAATGCTTAATCATGATTATTATGTGTTTGGGTTTGTTTGGGATGTTGGGATATTCAGTACAATGTCAAATAAATTGGAAAAGATGCAGAAGAAGCGGTAGGAATATGCGAAAGCTATTTGGGTCTGGATTTATCCGGACTATTCGGGTTTAGACTTATCGGATTCGGATTTATTCAGGTTTAGACTTCCTGTCCTAACATCCACCTTTGCAAAAGTAATTAACTAATTCGGAGCACACCCAGAATAAGTCCGAACACATATATCGTTGATAATAGTTAGCGATTAGATATACATAAAAAATAATAATTTTATTTTACATTTAAAAGTTACAAGAAGAAATAAGTGTTTATACATACTTTTTGTAAACTTTTAAATTAAAGTGATTTATGATATTTTTGGAGACAAATAAAAAAGTTGACTATGAATTAATATACTAATCATTTATTGTCAAAGATGGGTACTTGGGCCTTAGGTCTAAGAAATTAATTAAATCCAAAATTAATAATTAATTAAATATAATTATTTATTAATTGTCTTTGGATAAGTTAATAACTGTTGAATTTTTTTTTAAAATTAAAATTCAACAGTTATTAACTCATCCAAAGACAATTTATAAATACAAACATGGACTCTAAAAAATGTATCCTTCTTTTCTTGTCTGAAAAGTATACTCTAACTTATTCTGGGGAGAAAATCAAATTTTACTGTTTGAATTGTTTAGTTTGGCTTTGTAAAATTCTGAAGAAATATTGCTATTGAATTCTAACAATAATTTATTGTGGGGTAATAAGTTCTTAAGAATAGTGATTATATTATCAAAATCATCATTTATTTTCTCTCGTTTTTTTAACTGTTTTCTAACATATATATACACAGATACTTGCTTTTTCCAGACCATTGGAGTGAAAGAGATTGCCGAGCATCACACGACAGCAATTTCATTTTCCTTGACATCAAATCTCTATCACCCAGATTTAGAACTCAAAATATAGAAACTCTGACACCAGAAGAACTCGGTCATGTTTACGTGCTTGACATCAAATCTCAAGAGACTATCACTTCCACACACAATCTCATAAATCATAACATATGTTTTTCCTTGCTCTTCCTGTTGAATAGATAAAATTAACAGGGCAAACTAAACGAAGAACTGAAGGTAGTAGCTTTGTTTAGAAGTTCCTAAGAAACTGAATTTATTAGCAAAAAATGATGCATTGAATAAAATAGCTTTTTGCAGCTTGAAATAACAAATATTCCAATAACTCTGGCAACAGAAAAAATTGAGCCTGAAAAGAGACATGTCATGAAATACTTTAACTTGGCATTTCAATTAAGAGTACCTTCTTTTTTTGCATGACTTACATTAGCAGTAATAGCTCCCACACGCTATATAGTACATAACATGACATGCATGATTGCTAAATCGCTAAACCAGGAAAAAAGTGACAGATTGTCAAGCATATGCTAGACTAACAACTTTCCAAACAGGGTTCCGGCTTAATATTTATAACTAAGTCGCTAGACTACCAAAAAATGTAATAAGATCCTTAATTGTAATTGCATTCATCAATGTCCCGATTTTTGTGCAGTTGAAATGCAGGAGTGATCCACTTCCCACAATTGCACTGCATGCCAGCCCAATTAAAGGATCCCAACCGGGTTTTACAGCCCATACACAGAATTTTGTCATCCACTCCTCCATCTTGTACTGTCAGCAAATATGAGTTAAATAATGTTAGTGAAAGAAAAGTACAAAAATTTCGAGACTGACTAAAAAGTACGGTACTTATAATTGGACGGGGGAGTATTTGTCATGGACAAAAAGCTTGAGATCAATAAATTGACTAACATGATTCCATCCACTTCAAGGGCTCGACAAAAATAGATGAGCATTTAGGCGCTTAATATAACTTCTCTTCTTCCAAACAAAACACTTCTGTCCTCCGCCGCGCTCATGAGGAACAATATACTCCTGTGAAGCAACAATTCTCCGGCATTTCTTGCAGCGGTATATGACTTGAGTTTTTAAATCGGATCCCAAATCAGAGTGATTAGATGTTTCCATTGTAGCTACCTACATTGAAAGAATACAATAGTAGATGAAACTTTTCCTATTTGACATAAGTGATACTCAACAATATATTGTGACAATCAAATAGTATAAATTCCTTGTGAAACTTTTAGTTATTAGTTAATGTGCAATTTCCTTCTACATACAATATTTCTATTAGTCTAATGGGGCATGCAATTACGGTCAAACCCCTAAACATAATTATATATATCCAATTTAAACAATAAAACCAAAGAATAGTAGATGGCTAATTACAAAGAAAATATACAAGTTTTTAAAGTTCCAACAAAAGAAATTATCAAAATACAGCATAACTAAAATACTGTATGTACAAGGACCTAGAGCAGCCTTAAGAATTAAGAGGCAGCAATCATGTTGGGCGATATTTATAGATATTGAGAACTGAAGCATACTCTAACTTGATCTTTTCAACTTACCAACTTGAGTATTGATAATTCCTGGAACAATATAATTATATTCTTTAGAAAACAATTAAAGTAACAATTAGTTCTTAAACATCCATGCATCAAGTTAGATTTTACAAGTCTAACACTTTATTATAATGTTTAATTAATAGGAAATTTTATGGTACCATTGAGGAAACCATTCCATTAACTTTAAATTTTGTATAATATAAATTTTTAAAATATATAATATTATACTATATGAATTTTTAAAGTACGAAATTGATTAATTTCTCCTAATAGATATATATATATATACATATATGAACATTCTTTCACAGGGAGGGAAAGCACGTGTGAGAGGGTGACATCATGTCAGCTTAGACGGGCATGGGGTTTTGTGAGAAAAGATGACAGAACTCGGAGAAAAGAAAATAGAGCTCAAACCAAACGTTTTCTGAATTGGTTCAAATATTGAAAATTCTTAGTTGCGAGCACTATCATGAAGCTACAAAAGTATTTTTCTTGGCTTGCCAAACCCAGAAAAGGTAAAAGAATTGTAACAAAATTAATCGTAATACTATAAAAAAAATAAGAGTATTTACCAATACGTGTGTTCCAGCGCTTTCACCGCAGCGAAAGCACAACAATTATCAGATTAGCTGTTTCAGCAAAACTAAATCAAGCCCTACAGATGAAAAAAATATATCGGTAGATTGTACGAATAAATTTAAGGATATGAATTTAACGCTATTAATTGGTGCTTGATAGAATCCTACGGCATATATTATTGTCTTATACTCCAAATGAATTAGGAAACGGTAGAAATTAGAAGTATTTCGCATGACAAACCTACGTGGTTTTGTTATAGAACTATTTAGGAAAAATCACAAAATAGTCCGACAATTTTTTCATTAAAACATATTTGAGTCCCTTAAATTGAAGTTTAGAGGGTAAATGACTACTATATTCCATGAATTCTTATCGATGTGTTTATTTGGTACCTTAACTTTTAAAAGTATATATTACATCCCTAAACTTCTTAATTTGGTTTTAAATGATCCTTAAGGCCAAATCTAACTAGGACAATTTCAATTTTGCACCATTAAGTTTAGTTTCTCGTCAATTCGCCCCTCCCAAGTTAAAAACTAGGCAAAATTTTTAATAATTTTGGATAAATATTTAATTATTAACTAGTTAACTGACAAAAACTAACAAAATCAATATTTAACACATTTTATTTAATAATCAGTTTGTGTGCTAATATATTATTCAAATTATTATCTTTTTATTATGGATTAATTAGGTTATTTGAATTATGCACTCATTGATGTGCAAAATTGTTAGAACCAAGGTCCAAAAACCAAAGTCTAAAGTCTGAGTCTAAATTTGTTTGATCACCTAAAATACTCTAAAGCAAGAGTAACATCACATGCAAAACTCACGAGAAGAACACTTGAGGCAAAAAATGTGAGACCGGGGTTTGTATCCCTAGAAGAAGGTTCGATGCTAGTACCAAGGTCTAAAAACCAAAGTCTAAAGTCCAAGTCCAAATTTGACCATTCACAGAAAATACTCAAAAGCAAGGATAACGTCACGAATTGATTCACAAGAAGAACACCTGAGTGACTGCAAAAAATGTGAGGGTGGGTCTTCTATCCCTGGAAAAAATTCCAATGCTTATGTTAGTTGTTGTATGATAATACACATTAGCAAATGTTCTAAGAGACATAGCCGATGCCGATGCAATGTTAAAACACATTGCTCAAGTAAGGTGTTCTTCTTCTTTTTGTGAAATTTTCTGAGTCTTTCTGCCTATATTTAGGACTAACATTAGTATTTCTTCTTTGATCTTTGATTGCCAATCTTTATTACCATTTGCATCAAGCTCAAGAGCATCATCTGGAAAAAATTTCACACTTGGAGATCAAGCTTAAAGAGGTGGTGACGATGAAGGATAAGTATTTCAAGGTTTTGTGTGCTCTTTTCGGGCATAACACGAAGAACATTGAATAGATCGCTAAGGTAAAGAATGAGATCAATAAAATCTAAGAAACTCTAAGGGGGAGATGAAGAAGCTTCAAAACTCTTATAAGGAAGAACTTAAAATCATGGAGAAGAAGAACAAATATGTGGAATTCTCCTTTCCTCAATATTTGATTTCCTTGCCTTCCAAGACTACTAGATTGCTTGGAGAGGTATTTGGTAGACTATTGTGACAACACTGAGTTCGAAGGTTTGGTAGAGGACAGTGACATTAGATTCTTCGACAGAGGTTATGATGTGCCTTATGTTATGTGAAGAAGAAATATCTAGACTTGGATATTGATACTTATTTCAAGGTATAGCTCTTCCTACCCCCTTCACCCTAGTACATCAAGGGCTCCTACTGAGGATGGAGTAGTGTCCGTTAGAGTTAATACGAGGGATGCTACTTCGAAGGTTGCTGAGGAAAGAGTGGAAGTTTAGGTGAGCACTTCTACCGTACCACCAGCTTAGCTATTTTCTCTTTTTGGAGACTTTAGAGCTCAAGTCTCTTATATGTACACATCCACTTTCGAATAGTATTATGTTATTTACTTTCCTTAGCTGCACTTGTTTCTTGGCTTTGAGTTGGTGCCTTGCCTTGTGTCAACTCCACCTAAGTTATGGCCATCTCTATATGATATTATGCCTTTACTTTGCTACTTTGTGCTTTCATTTGGCTTCAAGTGTTCCTCCATATGTCTTCGCCCCTTTTGGATACTTGAACATTTTTCAAGTGACTAAGTTGTTTTGATGAGCCATTGTCTTCATGCTCAAGTATAACTTTCTAGCCCTTGGAGGGTAAGTCTTGGCCCAAGCTTAACCAAGATAGAAATTTATTGCCTCCGAAAAGGTTTAATCTAAGTATCATTTTTTCGCCTCCGGAGGTCATAAGACCAAGCTTATCCTAGGTAGAAATTCATCGCCTCTGGAAAGGTTTAACCTAGGCATTAATTTTTTTTCCCCTAGAAGGGTGAGTCTTGGTCTTGGTACCCAATTTAGCCTAAACGCAACTCTCCTAGGTATAGTAAACGCAACTCTCCTAGGTATAGCTTGGCCTTGGGATTTTGGTTATCAAAGACACAAAGCTTTCACTCCCAAAAGGGTACACCAAAGTTTGGAGAAGACTTCTATGGAGTGATTTTATTTTCTCCTGCAAAGGGGTACACTAAGGTCTTGAGACCAGGGTTTGTCTAGGTTCAACTCTCCTAGGTATATCTTAGCCTTGGACTAAAGTTACTATAGGAACCTATCTCCCAAATAAATTTTATTTTCACCCCTGGAAGGGGTTAAACCAAGGTCTTGAGACCAAGGTTAGTCTAGGCTCAACTCTCTTATATATACCTTAGCCTTGGGACTAAAGTTAACATAGGCACCTATTTCCTAGAAAATTTTATTTTCAAGGCAAAGCTTATTTTCGCCCGCGAAGGGGTAAATCTAGGTGCAAATCTCTTAGGTAAGGCCTTAGTCTTTAGACCAAGTTTACTCTAAGCACAACTTTCCCAGGTAAATGATGGATGCCTTGCCTATAGGAAGACTTTGTTGTTTGCGCTCAGGAGGGTTATGCCTACTTCAGAGAATGACATTTGATTATGTTTCTTTGAGGAAGTAAGTGACCCTGTAGGATCATTGTAGTCCCAGAGGATGCTTTGCACCTAAGGTTTGGGTGGGTAGGAAAGCTATTCTACATAAACTACTATATAATTACTTAGGTAAATCTCTTAGAAACTTTCATTTATAGTAAAAAGGTATATTTACAAGTTGCAAAAGCTTGTTTTACCTCGAAAGGCATTGCTCGACTTAGGAAATTTCAAAAAATTTAGAAAAAACAAAGAAAGTTTAAAAATAGAACTTCAAATTTGGAGCATTGCAAGGGCGACATCTAGATGTTCTTATCTTTGGTTTTTAGTTTGTAAGCTCCATTAGAGTATACTTCAACTACTTCTTAAGAACCTTCCTAATTTGGTGAGAACTTTCCACAAGTTTGAGGTAATCATTCCCGAGTCCTTGTAACCCAATCTTCTACTCAGAACCTCTTACCTCAGACTTGTTGATTGTAATAGTGAGCAACCCTTTGCTTATACTCTTGTATTTTGAAGTATGCTTTATTCATTTTCTCCTCGAGTAAGTCAAAGTAAATAGACTTCAACCTTTCTTTATTTTTCTCCAAGTTGAAGTTGTAAACATAGAAACCAGGCATACCTACTTCTATGGGTATAAGCACTTTGATCTATAAGTGAGATTGAAAGAAATATCTCTGGTAGCAGGGTTGTAGTAGTGTGGTATGACCACAAAATAGTTGGAAACTCTTCAATCCATTTACGCGTAGCATCATCATGTCTCTTCTTGATTCTGTCAAGAATGCTGCAATTTGTTACTTCCATCCAGCCATTACTTTAGGCTGGCTTACCGAGAAGAAATATTGTTCAATACCCAAGTCCTGACAAAACTTTTTACATGGTGCACATTGTAATTGCAAGCCATTGTCTGAAGTAAGTGCTTTGGGTATTTCAAAGTGATAGATAACATTCTTCTAGAAGAATTTAATGATTAGTTGATGAGTAATACTCGCCAAAGCCTCAGCTTCTACCCACTTGATAAAATAGTCAATGGTTACTAATATAAACTTCTTTTTTACTAGTGCCAAATCTATACCTTACTGAGTAAAGGATCAAGGGGTAAGAATTGGAGTAAGTTGCTCTGCCAGATGGCGAGATTGATTGGAGTGAAGTTGATATTTATCATATTTCTGCTCGTAATCCATGGCATTTTCCAACATTCTTGACCAATAGTAACCTTACCTTTACACCTTTTGAGCAAGAGCTCTTCCTCCAACATGATGTCCACAAATCCCCTTGTGCAACTCGACTAGAGCATATTGAGTTTTAGTTGGATTTAAAAGTTAGAGATAAGGCATTGAGTAAGACCTTTGATACAAATTTCCTCCAATGATCAAGTATTTTGCCGACCTTCTTTCTACTCTTTGGGGTCCAATATTATCATCGGACAATTTTACATTCTCAAGTATCTAATGATCAGAGTTATCCAATTTGGAGAAGCGTTGATATCAATGACCTTCCCAGGATCTATACTTCTTTCCCTTCCAAAAGTCATTTTCTTTTGGATGATGGGTTTGAACCTCGAGTCTAAATGCAAATCAAACAAGAGAATGCATAGAGATCAATCCCTTGCGTGTTCGAGGGATTCCAAGCAAAGAGATCTTTAAACTCCCTACTTAACGAGATGAAGTTTTCCTTGATGTCCACCGGGAGCGACTTTCCCACTTTCACCACTTTGCTAGGGTCATCTTCATCTAAGAGCACTTCTTCAAGTTCCTTGGTTAGCTCATCCTTTAGGTTGAGCTCCCATTTTTCTTCCAAGAGTTGAACATTGCAAGTTCAGCCCGATTTATCTTAATTTGGAAAATTAAACATGGGAATTTTATCAAGTATTCTAGCGTTTGGATAAGAGAAGCCACCGCAGAGTAAGCCATCTCTTTCTCCCACACTATTTGTTTGTAACCCTCCCGCAAAGCTGATCAAAAAATTTTCTGATTTGACAAACCAAAATTACAAATTAATTTTCATCAAATAGCAGAAAAAAACCATGGTGCTATTTGGACAATCAATAATCGAGTATTATTTAGTGAATAATATTTGTCTTTTGGCTGTTAGTGGTTTTTTAAAATAATATTGACTTTTTGTGAAAATAAAATAATTGTTTGGATACAAAATAATATTTTGAAATAACCATTTAGATTGAAAATAAAGAATACCTATTATTTGCTGGACCCATTTAAAAACAAAATAATTGCAAAACTATTTAAATAACTATGGATGAATTTTTTGTTTATTTCCTTTATTGATTTCCCGATTTACAGTGGTTTAATTTTTAAGTTTTGTTAAATTTTGAGTAATTCGGTTTACCAAACAAGTTACATATTTTGTATTATGATTGTCAAACGTTTCCACTTATCTATTCAATTTTATTATTTTAATATTAAACTGTACTTTAGAACGGAGTGTCGATCTTTAAAACATATTTCAAAAAAATGACATTATATGACATTCTAAATTAAATCTAAGCCTACAAAATATAGCATTGAGCAATTAGAGATAGGTCTGTAAATAAATCGCGTATAGACCCGTTTCATGAATTATTTATTTGGATCTAGATTATTAATGTGTAAACCCAATTACCCTAAACTTATTTGGATTCGTTTAGTTATTGTATAATAAACCAATCAGATATGAATCTAGTTGTTTTGATCCTATTATATATATATAAATGTACTCTTATATATATTTATTTGTGTATTTCTTTCAGAACATTCCAATATAGTTTTTGCTCAAATGTAAAATATATGTATGAATATGAATTAAGTCTTCTTTTTTTACAATTAAAAAAAATTCTATAAAAATTTGAAGTTTTTATATATAAATTTTCAAATTTATAAAAGAATATCAAGATTTGGATCCGACAAGGTTCGATGAATTCAGATATAAATCTCCTTTTATAGACCTAGAAAAAATCTAAATTTGGATCCAAATCCATTAATATTAAATGGATTTAGGTACTGCAAGATTTGGTCTAGATTCGACCCATTTACATGCCTAATTTGAACTCCGCTTCAGTTATTAATTAAAAGTTTAAAAAAACAATGTAATAGGCATGTTAATGGGTCTTGGTCTAGACCCGGATCCTACCCGATCCTGACCCGTTTAGCTATGATAATAAATGGGTCGGATATGGATCTTGGTGTTACTACCCGATTAAAATGCGAATCTGATTAAAATATTTAATATATAATAAAATTATTGTATATTAGTATTATTTTATATGTATATATACATATATATATATTGTGTAAATTGCCCATATAATTTGTATTTATTGTAGAATATATGCATAAATATTAATTATAAACTAAATATTTTATTTATAATTTTAAAAAAAGAAAACTCAATAAATTGTAATAGTTCTATATAAAAGATCCGACGGATCAGGGTATGGATCTACTTTTGTAGATGTGTCGGAGATCCAAATCCGATTATATTAATCACATCCTGGTTTGGATATGCCGGATCTGACCCGGATCTGACCCGTTTACATGTCTACAATACAAATAGAAAAGTGACAATTGTGAATATTTTTTACTTAGCCTCACCATACTGCATTTGACGAAAACACGTTTAGACTTAAAATTATTTATGTAATTATTAATTGAATATTTTTTTAAAATATAAATAATGAATATGATATGAATAGTGCAAATAATGGATTATGTGAATAATTAATAAGACAAAATATGAATAGTGCGAAATATTATTTGAAAAAAATAATTTGCTGACCAAACAGTATTTATTGTTGACCAAACATTATTTGGCAAATAATCTTTATTATTTGCAGTCCAAATGGCCCAAAGCATTGAACTTGGAAGTAATAGATATAACTCATAATTCCCAAAAGATGATGGATTAAACACCAAATTACATTTTAAAAAAATATTACTACAAAACAAATTAGATTTCAAAGTCAGATATTTTGATTAGATTAATCAAACTATAGACTAACAGAATCAGATTTCCAAATTCAGAATTTTAATTAGATTACCATATATAGAATTTAAAGAGCAGGAGAGATGCACATCAGAAAATTGAAGTCAGAAAAAAGAAAATTACTAAAAAAATCTCACTGAGAAAGAACAACCGACGGCGAGGGAGTTCAACTGGTCAAATTGTGTCTTGGATTCTCACTAAAGCAATTCTAACACACTAAAATAATGGAAGTTAGTTGACGACATTTGGAATGGAAATTTTTTTGAGGGGAAAACTAATCCTCTAACTATTTTATTAAAACCAAAATAGTCCTTTAACTTTAATTTTAATCAGATTAATCCTTAAACTAAATATTTATATTCAATTTGATCCCAAATGGTGGTTCCGTCCAAAATATAAATTTTTTTTACTTTTGACCAGTATTGACTAGGAACATAACCGTCAAATCATCTGATCCTATAATTTTTATTTTTTTAAAATAGTTTTACCTTATTAGTCATCCAACTATTTCATTAAAATTAAAATGGTCCCCGACTTCAATTTTAGTCAAATTAGTCACTGAATTAAATATTTGTATCAAGTTTTATCACTAAATGATAGCTCCACGGTAAAACATAAATTTTTAAATTTTGTTGGTATTGACTAGAGGCATAACTATCAAATTACCTGAACTTATGATAGTTAGAAACAAAAGCACTGACTAGTTTGATGATACTTGATGGTTTTTACCAATTACAGATAGCTTTGATTTTGGAATCGATTAATGGAATTTTGTCTAGAAGATAATTACATCCTTATCATTAAGCTCACACCGCCAAGACTAGAAGGAGGAGGAATTCGAGGAGCATTTCACAAGGAAGTTGTTGATGGCAAGTTGGACATTGGATATACTGTAGATATAGACATGTTCCGGAAGGTATAAATGGAGGTTAGAGAGGAAGTCTTGCTACTCGAGATGGAAGGGATAGGAAATGAGAGGGGGAGAAAGTGGTGATAATTACCACAGAGGAGTGGAGGTAGCAGGAAGAATAGTGGTGAAGTTTTGATCCCACATTAACAATAAAGCAAAATCTACATTAGCAGTAAAATAAAATCTCAAGCGCTTAACTATTGGACCATCATTAACCCATATAATATATTTGTCTTTTTATTTATAAATATAAAGTTTAAAAGTATATTTAAAAAACAAAAATCATAAGACTAGATGATTTGACGGTTATATCCTTAGTCAACACCGGCCAAAATTAAAAAAAAAATAAAATTGGGTGGACCCATCATTTAGGAATAAAACTAAATATAAATATTTAGTTTAGAAACTAATCCAGTTAAAATTAAAATTGGGGGACTATTTTGTTTTTAATAAAATATTTGGAGGACTAATAAGGTAAATCTAATACTATTTTTAAAAAACAAGTCATAGGATCATATGATTTTATGATTATACCCCTAGTCAACAATGGTCAAAAGTAAAAATTTCATATTTTGGACGAAGCCACAATTTAGGGATAAAATTGGATACAAATATTTAGTTCAGAGACTAATCTGGCAGATTAATTTAAAGTTAGGGGATTATTTTGATTTTAATGAAATAGTTGGAGGGCTGATGTGGTAGTTTTCCTTTTTTTGAAGGTTAATAAGTTAATTTAACTTTAGGAAAATTCTATACCATACATACTAAACCATTATGTTGTGGTTTAAATATTTATACAATACACTATTATATTGCTCCTAACTTTATACCCTTATCGTTTAACATTTATAGTTAATATTACTTCAGTGTCTAACATCTTTCCGTTATATCCAACTTAACATTGCTAGTCATTTGACTAAAAGTACCCTTATAAGTTTGTTTAAATAAAAATTATCTTTCCATAAATTTTGTTCTCTCTCATACTTTCTTTATTCATTTTTTTCTTTTCTCTCAACATGATTTAATAATTTTTCATATTTTATCAACCTTTATTTATAGAAAGAAAATAAAATATTTTAGATGTTGGAAAAATTTGCCCACACAATAATAATTTGAGCATAAAAATATTATTTAGGCCAAAAATCAAACATTATTAAATTGGATCGTTAGTTCAAAGATTGTAATACCTAAAAAGTAATTTTAGACACTAAAATGATACTAACTCCGAACATTAAGGCATAAATTAAAATTAACCCATTTTATACAAATAATATGAGCCGCATAAATTAGCCTCAGTCCCTTTGAACTTTCATTTTCTTCTTTTTGGGTAAAAGACCCTATAGTCCTATATCCTATAGTCCTATATTGTGATTTCGGTTAGGCACATGACTAAGTTTGTATTTTATTCACCAATACATCTACAATGAAACTGTGACTAGATCCTAAATAAATAAATAAATAAATTAGAGGTGTTCGGTTTATGAGTATGAGGAAAAAAATAGATATTAAGGTTAATATTAGTTATAAATAT
Source organism: Cinchona pubescens (assembly GCA_025175665.1). NCBI lineage: Eukaryota > Viridiplantae > Streptophyta > Magnoliopsida > Gentianales > Rubiaceae > Cinchona > Cinchona pubescens. Next base: position 947,917 of record JANKKI010000030.1, on the reverse strand, counting down.
TGTTTGATTAATTACTATAGAAATTATCTTATGAAGATGAAAGTATTAAAAAAATATTCATTTTCATTCTCAATTTGTGATTTGAATTTTAAATTAATTAATTTATTAATATAATAAAACTCATTTTTTATTCAAATCAAATAAATAAGAAAGAATAACATAAACATATAGTTATAGTGCAATTTAATTATGATTTCTATTTTGATTTTGATTCTAATTCACGAACCAAACACCTAATAATAGCATCTAATCAAATATTTTAAATTGAAACAAATAATTTAATAAGATTTTGACAGTATAGCGTCATCTTGAAAGTAATACTTTGGACAAAAGTGCAACATTACTTTTCGCTAACACTAACAGTCAAATCTTAAAAAAAAAAGTCAAAATTTCCATTAAGAACTTAAAAAAAATGATTATATCACCTTGTAAAACCAAATACTATTTTCTTGTTTTCTTTTTTTCTCTTTCCTGTAATTCTGTTTTTTCCATTCTTTCCTCGTACTTATCTAGTGTATTCAATATACTAAATCTTTTATCCAATATACTAAATCTCGAAAAAATAAATAAAAAATTTCTTTTTTTTTTTTTGGACAAAAGTTTTCGTGCTATTTTCCCTGAAAAATAAAATTTATTTTTTATTTAAGTTTTAGCAAATTGTGCAATTAATATACTTGGAATGTGAAAAATAAATATTTTATTACACAAATCACCTAAATAGTCCTCTAAATATTTTATTAAACCGAAATGATTCTCACAATTTAAATTTTAACATAATTTTTCTTTCAACTAAATAGTTATATCCAATTTAATCACTAATTAGCAGCGATGCCTAAAACATAATTTTTTTTAAAAAATTTTTGATCAGTATTGATTAGAGGTAGAAACGCCAAATCGTTTGGACCTGATGCTTTGAGTGGGAATCGATTTGGGAAAAATTATCTGAATAATTCTCCAACATTTCACTAAAGCTGAATTGATCTCTCAATTATTTTTTTTTTTGGCCTATTTAGTCCCTCTTCGATAATTTTTAGCGTACAAACGATTGAAATTAACGTTATTAGTTGCCTCAATACTATTGGACTCAAAAAGTCTCTCCGAATCTAAATTATGATGACGAAATCTAATTTAGTTGAAAATAGGAATGGACTTTGCAAAAGAAAGAAAAAGAGAAAAAAAAAGAAAAATATCATATCTGCATTACTGCATGCTCTAGCCAAAATTAGCTTCTCTAGAGCACCTGAATCCAATACCTAGCACTTGAAGTTAACTAAAGAAACAAAAGATTATAACTGGACAACAAAGAAAAAAGGACTCGCAAAAGCACATAACATTTTCGCTAAGAATTTTCTATCTCACACCCTATTTCATTATATATCACATTATTAAATAAATATTACGATTATTGTACTAAAATTAAGCCACAAAATTTTGATAGTTTGTTTTTGTAGTGTGACAAGTAATAAAACCGGATATGAGACAGAAGATTTTGTGACTAAAACTTGTCAATTGTTAAAGACCTAATTGCACGCCATAAGATTTTCTATCTCACCCCTTTCACAGTATCTAATAAACTGTTAAGATTTTATAAAATAATTTGAGTAGGATAATTTTGACAATTAATTTGATATATGATAAAGAATGAGACAAATTGTGAGACAAAACATTCTCAACGCGAGGGATGCATTACTTTGAAAGAAACAAAAATCCTTCACTTCAAAAGAAACTTCCGGTCGGCCGCCTGATAAGGAGTCACTTAAATTTGTAAAGAAATCGTCTTGACTAAGGTGATTCGGTGAAGTGAAGACACAATACTCCACACAACATTTGAAATAATTTTAGCAACGCAATAAAATAAAACAACAATTCATATTGCAAAATCGACCAAAATCTTGCGGCATAAGCACTAGGGTGTGTACGAACTGATTAATCAAATTTGTAATTGTTTTTATTTTTATATTGAAATTTTAAAATTAGTTAATTAAAATTTGATTAATAAATTAATTTGATCGAAGTCTAAAATCAAAGATCAATTAAAATTATAATTGAGTTCTGAATTCGAAATTAATCGATTTTCGAGTTTAATTTAGTATTTAATGAAATCAAGACCTTTTTAAGGAAAATATGTAATACTTACTGGTAAAGTTATATCTTATTTTCAAATAAATATACTTTTTTTATATAATATAGTTTTACAAACTAATAGTACAATAATTTTATTTATAAAATACATATATAATCTTATATATATACACGTCGAGCACAAATGCACTCATGTATATAATTTATGCATATAAATTAATAAAACAATGCATACAAACATATGTATGTATATAGTTTATGTATCTTCATTCTTATTATATACTTTATACATATAAAGTACTAAGAAAAAATTGCATCCATTCAAGTATAATATAGTTTTGATGATATGGAATTATGGATTATTTTACTAGTTAGATTTTATATTAGATAGGGTTTCAATTTTTATATAAAGAATTTTAATCAAATGTCAATGAGTCTAATTGAAAAATGTGGTTAATCGAAATCGAAACCGATTACCGAATTCGAATTTAGTTAACTGAATTTTATTCAGAATTCAATTTGAAATTGAAACAGATTAATAATTTTAGGACTCATTTTTAAATTTTGACCGAATTATTTAACTGATTAACGGATCGGTTAACCAATTGTCAACCCTAATAAGAACCTATATTCCTTGCTCTCCCTGTTGAGCATATGAGATTATTGGGACAAACTAGATGTATATGCTAGTTATGAAGAACTGAAGGCAACTTTGTTTAAAAGTTCCTAAGAATCACAAGTTATTAGCAAAATAGCAGCTCCACAGGACAGGATTCATTTTCAATAAACTTGAAATAACAAATATTGCAATAACTCTGGCAGCAGAAAAAATTGAGCCTGAAAAGAGACTAGTCTACCAGATACTTTAAATTTTGAATTTAAATTAGTAGTTCCTTCTTCTTTTTTGTATGAATTGCATTAGCAGTAACAACTCCCATATGCTAGAAATACATAACAAGCAGAAATTGCGACCAGCTTAATGATCTACATGATTACTAAATCGCTAAACCAGGAAAAAAAGTAAGACTCTCAAGCACATGCGAGACTAACGACATCCCGAATAGGTTACCAACGTACTGCTTTATGTTTACAACTAAGTTACTAAACTACCAAAAACAAAATCAATAACATCCTCAATCATAATTGCATTCATCAATTCGATTTTTGTGCAGCTGAAATGCAGATCTTTCCGGAGTGATCCACTTCCCACAATTGCACTGCATGCCAGCCCAATTAAAGGATCCCAACCGTGTTTTACAGCCCATGCAAAAGATCTTGTCCTCCACACCTCCGTCTTGTACTGCAGCAAATACGAGTTAAAATAATGTTAGTGACAGAAAAGTACACAAATTTTGAGATAAACTAAAAAGGAAAGTGCGAAAATTTTAATGAAACGAGGGAGTATTCGTTATGGACAAAAAGCATGAGATCAGTAAATTGACTAACATGATTCCATCCACTTCAAGGGCTCGATAAAAATAGATGAGCATTCAGGTGCTTCAGTATCACTTCTCTTCTTCCACACAAAACACTTTTGTCCTCCTCCACGCTCATGGGGCACAACATGCTCCTGTGAGGCAACAATTCTTCGGCACTTCTTGCAGCGGTATATAACTTGAGTGTTCAAATTGGATCCCAAATCAGAGTGATTGGCTGCTTCCATTGTAGCTACCTACTGAAAGAATACAACTGAGTAGATGGTTTCATACGAAGAAATGCTCGAAAATTCCAACAAAAGAAATTATTGAAATGTGGCACAGTTAAAATAATGTATAAACATGGTCCTAAAGTAATTATAATAATTAAGAGGTAGCAATAATGTCAGGCGATATCAAAGATACTATAAAGAACTGAATGATACTCTAATTTAATTTTTTCAACAACATAATGATGCAGGTATCAATTTCAGTAATGCTGATTTCTGGGAGAGCATGAATACAATTTTTTTGGATAGTTTAAAGTAACAATCAAGAAGATTTTACTATTCGAATCAATTTTCATGCGGAGAAAAAAAAAGAATCAGAACTCAACCGAGCATAACTGAGCTTAAGACCTGCCAGACACGGACAGATCAGAACTTTATCGAAGAAGAAATAAGTGAATGGAATTTATAAAAATACAAATATTCTTGCCTGTGGAAAAAAAATAAGAATTTAATTTCTTTACTGAGAATCAACTTTGTGATAATATAATAAACTGTCATGTACAAGATAGTTAGGATATAGTAACTCTTGTAACGCATTTTTTTAAATCTTCAATAGGTCACAAAAGTTGCACCCGTGTTCAACCTCTAAGGCATATCCATACAAGGTAATATTGTAACTTGAATTTTCTTCTATAACTCGTATGGAGAAAAAGAAGACAAGAAGAAGCTAAGCTAACCTTTAAGACTATTTATAGAGTAAAAATTTCTTATTCTGACTCTACCTTATTAGAGATTTCCTATACCAAAATAGGAAATAGTCACCAATACCTAGCAAATACTCTCATAAAATGAATCAGAACTCAACCACGCATAACTGAGCTAAGTGCAGCAAGACATGGAACAATTAGATCTACAGCCAGACATACACCTATCCAATTAGAACCTTATCGGAAGTTCAATTAGACCCTCAATGTCTTAGCTCAAAAACAATTGTATCCATGCACCAAGTTAGAGATTTTACAAGTCAACTCTGTCACATAGATATTTAATAACTTTCTTATTTTTTACAATATAATCACTCTTTCACACAAATGGAAACCACGTGTGAGAAAAAGATGACAGCCCGGAGAAAGGAAAAGAGAGCTCAAATCAAACATGGCATGGCACTCTGCCAAGAAACACAGGATGAAATTCTGTAACGAAGAGCAATACAATCCTATTTCTCATCATGTCGCCTAGGGGCAACTAGTGGTATTGTGGATTGGTTAAAAAAATCTAAAATAACAATTTATTCTAGGGAATTCAAAGTAATGGAATTTAAACTTGACAATAAAAAAAATCAAAGCATCCCTGAATTATGCTATAAGTTGAAAGCAGATATTCTTATGCTATACAAATGCATCACCAAATCAAACTTTATTTTATTTTATTTTTAAAGTCACCAAATCATATTTCACTTTTCACGAACTCAATTTCACTCACTTCTATATAGGAAAACTTAAAACAAATCCATATCCTCCTGCTATGCAACAACTAATTGATGTTTCATACACCGACAGCCCGAATTTATCCTAAACAACATACAACGTTTACGGAAAGAAAAGTGACTATCAGCTCTTCTCAGTAGCTCAAAATCATCTTTTAGCTATTTTTAGAGCCATTTAGCTTTTTGGAACAGTTTAAACCAAAGACATGCAATTTTTTCAACGGATTTAAAACACTGAAACTGTAAAAATTCTAAGTTTTGTTGTGCAAAGAACAATGAACAATATCAGCATATAAAAGAAATTAACCATCCAATACAACAATAACTTTAAAAAATATAAAGGAAATTAAAACTAATACTAATGCATATACCCGTGTTTTAACCTGAAACATCTAATTAACAAGTCAATAATACCCGGTTTTTTATAAAGAATAATAATAATAATAATAAACCACTAATAAAACTTAGACTTTTCTCTCCCACTTTGTCAAACCTTCAATTTGGAGAAACCCCGGAAAAGTTAAAATAATTGAAACAAAAAGTACTATTAAGAAAATTACTAAGAAAGATAAAAAGTATTTACCACGCTCTCAATGCAGCAGAGCAGAAATCATAAATTATCAGATGAGCTTTATCGGGCCCTAAAGCAAAGAAAGAAAAGAAAAAGTTTATATTATTATAACATAAAAAGTGAATTTAACGCAATTAAATTGGGCGAGTTTGGACCTGTTTTTCAGGCTCTCGATTTCCTAGAGCTTATATAATTTTCTCTTTTTGACAAACGCCTTAGATAATTAGGTCTTACGGTATGTAGCATCCAAATCACTTTAGGAACCAATTAAGGCAGGCCACATGAAAACTTTCTATATTTATTTGTAGAACAAATACTGAAAAGAAAATAGTATAAGAGAAGAAATTGATAAAAATCGGACCTTTTAAATCGGAACATGCAATGGAACCGGTACGATTTGGTGTTAAAGTCGGATTGTGGACTCTTATATCTATTAACAAATGTGGCCAAAACCATGTTGTCGTGAACAAATGTGTTGTACTGTGTTCATAAGATCTATATAGCTAGTATTAATTGTTTTTAATTAGCGCTTGTATCGAATCAGAGAAGTCCTTAATTAAATAATTGTTTTATGGGTAAATTTCACTTTCTCCCTTATAAATTTCACCATGTTTCGATTTATTCTTGTAAAATATTTCTATACATTTAACCTCTTTTGATTAACAATCAAAATTGACCGTTAGTTAAAACGTTAGAAAACGATACCAAATTACTAAAGTACCTTCATATAATTTTAAGGTAGTTATAATTTACTCTCTAAAATAGTTTAAAAAATTATATTTTATCTCTTATAATATCCCAATTTTTACTTTACACTTGTGAATTAAGTTAGATAAAAGGGTTAACTACACTTTGACCTCTTGTAAACTTGATTGTATTCCTATTGCCCCCTAAGAAACATTTATATACATTTAGTACCTCCTTTAGTAACGGTCGAAGTCAACCGTCAATCAAAATGTTGGGGAATGACACTAAATACCTAAACTGCCTTTGTACAATTTGAAAGTTAATTATAGTTTAGAGCAAAATTATTCTACAGTCATTTTTACGGAACTATTCTTTTAATTTTAAAAGTTTGTACAGTATAAACTTTTAAACACATGATATTGTACTGTACAAGTATTTAAAGTACAAAGGAATGATTTCCTAAAAGAGATCAAATAATTTTCCTATAGTTTATCCCCAAAAATAGTAAAAAGTTAGGATATTCTCAAAATATATGACTTGAATATTGGAGTCTACTTCGGGGGACAAAGCCCCGCCCTTTTTAATTTCAGTTGATCTAGATCTAGGTACTGCGCATAGTGCTCAACTTTTGCTTTAGATAATATTGCACACAGACTAACCCAAGTTCAAATTTTTTGTATCAATATTTGGCGCCGTTTATGGGAACCCTGAACTAAAAGTCATTACTAAGATATGGCACCTAACACACGTAAAACTCACAAGAGTAACGCTGGTAAGGGAAAAAAAATTTCAACTCAACATCACTCAAGTTGATCTCGTAGGGAGATGGATTGGCAGGGAGGTCAGGAGGGGGATTGTGGTCCCAGAGTTATGGACAAGGAAGGAGAAATTCTCAAGTTGAGGCAACAAAATGCTCAGTTGAAGGAAATGCTCATTAGACAGCAATTGGAGCAACATCTCTCTCAAGGCGAATAACACCTTCGTCATTTGGGTGGCAATCCCTAGATTGTCTACCCCCAACTTCATGCTAGTGAGGGAGAAAGAGAAACTCAAGGAGAGAGGAATAGAGAGGAACAGATGACCAAGGAACTAACTCCTGGTGGGTTTGCCCAGCAAGAGCACCCTTATTAGTCTGCTAAGCAAGAACGAACTGGTCGAATTGCTCGGCCAGACTCCAGATGAGTGGTCTAATCAAGTCTGGGTAGTATGACAGATAGGAGCTCAAGTGAAGTAGCTTCTATAACTCATGAGAGAAGAAGACACCAAGAAAGGGATTGCACCGAGTTGGTAGTCCCAGAAAAGGAAGAACACTTGAGGAAAAGGTTGGAGGAGTTGCAATCTAGGGTAGACAGATTGCATGGATCATAGGAAAGGAAAGAGTACTAGATACAAGTATTCCCTTCCATTTACTAACGATATCATGTAAGAACTTCTTCTAGAATGTGGCAGACTCCCCACTTTAACTCTTATGACGGGAGTACTGATCCATGGGAGCACCTAGATGCCTATCGCTCCAAAATATGCCTCCAAAAAGCATCTGATGCTATCCTCTGAAAGGGTTTCCCGAAACCCTGAAGGACGCCGCCTCAGACTGGTTTAGAGGGTATAAGAAGGGCGACATAAAAATTTTGATCAACTGGTAGACCTGTTTTTGATTAAGTTTGGGAATCAAAAGAGGATTCCAAATACAAGAATACACTTGCTTAGACTTAAGTAAAAACTTGATAAATCACTTATGGATTATGTGGATACGTTAAAAAAGGATACTATTGAAGTCCAAGGAGCCACAGAAGATATGCAAATCGTAGCCTTCCAGATTAGGGTGAGGGCATGAAAATTTTCCTTCGGCCTCAACTTCAAACCTCACTACTACTCTGAGTGATCTTTTTTGTAAGGCTGAGAAGTTCGTCTAAACAGATGAAAGTGAAAAGAAAAAGAGAGAGATTGGAGCAGGTGGAGCTAATGACAAGAAGAGGAAAGCTCATAGTATGACTAATGCACTCCAGAAAGACAATCGGAGCACAAAATCAGCGTAACCAAAATGATCTCGATTATGTGGAACAAGAAAAGTTTAAAATAGCATAAATAAAGAAATACAAACATCAAATTAATCATACATTGAGGATTGAGCACTGGGAATCAAGAAGAGAGTAAATTCTTTGTCTTCTTGAGTCGTGATATTGGAGAACTTAAGTTTTGTAAGCAGTTAAGGAAATTGAAGCTTCTAACTAGAAGTCAATCACCAAGTGAAACCTTGATTAACTTGACTATTTGAACACAGAGAGATAAAAAATTATCTAGATGCTATTGCAGGTGTTATCTTTCTTTCCTTTTTTTTTTTTTTTCTTCCTTTTCTTTTGTTTTTTTTTTGGCCAAGTTACATGAGAGAGATTTGATTTATGGGATTTGCAAATGGGATAAAATTCTACATTATTGAGATAATTTTAGACAAAAATATAACCCCATAATTGACATCTGCAATCAAATGTCCGCCACTAAGATATAGTATCCATTTTCCTAATAATCTTCAATCAATCAAATGGTTTTTAATATCATGAAATATTTACAGTGAAAACAATTAAATGTTCTTCATTTAAGAGTCTTATAAATTTGTCATCATAGATCTTTTAATTTTCATTATTTCCTTCCAAAGAAATGAGTAGGTTTCTTTAGATTACATCATCTCTGCATTTCATATTTTCAAAACTATCAAATTAATATCAACTCAATCAAATTATCTATTTTGATAAAAGACATGAAAGCATCATCAAGGAATAAAAGTTGCCACTTCTGAAATTAAAATTTTAATACTTCCGAGAAAAACCCAAAAATTTGATTAAAAAGAAAGGATTACAAATATACAGTACGGTAACTAATTAACTAAAATGAAGTGTACTAAATTTTTTTGAAGTAAAGGAAATTTAGAGAAATAAAAGGAGAGAGAGAGTAAAGTACAAGAAATTTGGAGAAGAAGGAAGAATTGGCATAGAAAACAAGGGGCTAACACATATTATTCGATTGAGCCTCCTATCCAATAAACAGAAATATATATAAATCAATCTGAAAGGCAGTTTACTACTATAAAAATAATTACATGTATTTACTACGTACAAAACTTCACTTCTTGCATGCACTTCGTTAAACAATGGTAGAATCTCTCCCAAAATTGCATGGCTTTTCTATTCTCATGAAGGATGACACATATCCAAGCAGTGCAGATAGATAGAGATGGGGTGAAACTTAGAAAACAAACAAGGTATATACTTTATAGTTCACCCTTTGAATAAGAAGTTGAAGCGGAGAAAATGAGGGACTTAAACGTTGAAGAAGTTGAAGTTTAGACGGACACGAGTGGTTGATACATTACAAACAAGTAAATGTTGTTTCTCTTAAATGCACCTGGTTAAATGACCAAAAGCCCATCGATGAACGATGAAACCAAAACCCATTCCTTTGACTCATCCTCAACTCTTTTTTATATGTATACTAGATTCTACCTGCGCGATGTGCGGGATTTGGGACCTGTCTACAGATGTTGAGCTAAAATGCGAGTAAAAAAGGGGTAAGAAATTAAAGTTATACATATTTAGAATTGGTACAACAAGGAGAACAAATTTCTGAACGTGAAATGTGAGGAAATATAAAAAAGTAACAAAATTAGTATAAGCTTTTTTGTATTCATGTTGCATCAAGAATCTATATATTAAATAGAAAAATTGAGAAAAAGGTGATACAAGGAACATGATGAAATGCGTCTTATTTTGCTTGTTTCAAAGAAAAATTAATTCCGATATTCAAGTGTGATGTTATATAAGATAAAAAGATATAGAGAAATAATAACATACTTGAAGAAATAAGAGCTCACATAGAACATGGTTATCATATTCAATCAACGTCATGATGATTTAATTTAACTAAGAAGGTGAAATAGTATAGTACAACACATATTTACAATGCTAACTCACACACACCTGATAGAATTCCTATTTAACTTTGGCATACATTGAAAGTGTAAGAAAGTAAATCAGAGATAACGCAGCGGAATTTAAAATTTTTACTTTCCTATCACGGATCACCTTGATTAATTTATACGTAGTACAAGAAAAGTATAGAGATTAGACCTTAAAATTACAGTAAAATCTCCAATATGTTTGGGATGTCGATCCACAAGCCGCACAGGTGTCCGGCCTCTAATGGTATCCACACAGATAATTAAATCAGGAATCTTCACAAGATTGATTGACCCAAATACGGAGTGCTAGCTCCTAAATTATTTTCTTTTTCCAAAAACGTGACACTCACGTTTTAAGAAAACTTTTGTTGGCTTTTTTTCTTAAAAAAACGTACATAGTATTAGTACAAATCATATTTGTACTACTACTACTTCTCCATATATATATTATAATAATAGACATCATATATAGAATCCCAATCCAATTGGGTTTAGGGAATTATAATTCTAATCAGTTTGGGTCATGGGTATATGAATAATTATAAAACCATTAGGACTCTTAATATGTCTTACATATTAACTCCTAATATTTATAACTTATTATAATTAAACCCAAAAGTTAATTTATCTCATAAATTAACCCATAAGTATCTCATACTTATCAAATCATTTTAATCCTGAATTAATTATCCTTAAGTGTGTGACCCTTTAGGTTCCCAATCACGTTGGTAATAAGTATAAATTATAATCCTAAATTAATTAGGATTAGATAAATTTATACACATTTAGATTGTATCATTACATTCTCAATTAATTAATTTACACTTATAGATCAAGATTGGCTTCGAGCAAAGCATCATGACCACCCAAGTGTCGAGATATGTCAAGTGGTTCGACATCACCCATCCGTGACTAGTTCTCCTGTAATTAATATCCTTTCACCAACCTATATCCCGATTAATTCAGAGAATACAGATGTAATGCCAACTCTTATCGAATTAATCAAATTTTACTTCTTACCAAAATACAAATCACTTGAAATAGGATTTAAGACACTCTTAAATCTATTTCCACTTTGCGCAAAGATTTCCGAATCGTATTTCAAGAAGTGGCCATACTGGGATATACTCTCCTATCATAAGGAGTGGTGAATCCTCTATTGGTCATATCTTATCTTCTCATGATTCATATTATACCCGAACTCTACAGTATGTGCGACTCATTAAGAGTAACGACTAATAGAGCCAAAGAATAATAATCCACAGTCAAGATAAACTCATGACCTCAAGTCAAAGGACCATTACACTACTATCACAAAGAGATTAATCCACTGGCATTTAAATAATAATCCGTGTGGAATACTCTTAGCGGATCAATCCGATGCACTTATTCTTAATAAGCATCCACATACTCTTATGTGCTAATATACTAGTGTCATACACTACGATTAGGGATATACACGAATAAATTAAATGATAATATATATATAATTACATCATAACTCCTTATGATTTTACATATAAATATTTTATTCGTTAAATGCCATATTACAAAATATACATAAATATAAAAGCGTAATTTATCCCTAAAATTAATTGGCTTTAGGGCATACACTAACAAACTCCCACTTACACTAAAGCCATCATTCATGTGCTTAAGACCGAATGAGTTAACATGACTCTCATGTTTCTTCTGGGACAAGCACTACTAAAAATTTGTTAATTACCTGCATATTTTGCTGCGGATTATAATGAAAAATCCGCAGCAAACAAGACTTTCTGCGGATTTAGGTGCCAAAAATAATCCGCACGTAAAAAGGCCGTGGATAATAATTTGCTGCGGATTATGAGAAACCCTTAAAGCATCTCTTTAACTTTAAATTTCCAAGGAAAATCCCTAGCAAATATCCCCAGCAAAATCCCCATATAATTTCCGCAGCAAAATCCCTATATAATTTCAAAGAAAATCCCTAGCAAATTCCCCATATAATTTTCGCAGCAAAATGCCTTATTGGAAAAATAACCTCATACGACACAATTTTGATGTCATGCACATTGAAAAGAACGTGTTTGACAATGTGTTCCATACTGTACCATGGATGCCAAATTCCAGCAATTTCATCACAAAACACAATTCGCATTGATCATCAATGCACATTCGAGCAATTTCTGTCTCTTATACACATCTAGATGTGTATAAGAGACAGCATACAATACATATATAGCATTTAGTTATCTAAGTAAATGGACAAATACAAATAAGAATCATAAGATGTGTACCATCCTCATCATCTGCATCAAGATGTAATATTCATGTAGTGAAGCTTGCTCTTTCTTCATTTCTTCCTTTTCCAATCTCTCACTTTCTGCATCAGCCATCTACAACAACCAATGAAACCAAGTAAGATATTGATTAATTCAAATATAAAATCACATAGCAATAATATAAGGATTCTTGAAAAATTACATGAATATGCAAGACAAATTCACATGACACCAATGTAAGCAATATTGGAAAAATAACATGAACAAATCCCTCATTCAAACCATAAAAGAATATAAATGCAAAAAATAATTATTCTTGTACAAAAATTATTCTTCTTATATAACTATTAGGATACTTATGGATCTACTATTCTTTGCCTTCGCCTTCGCCTTCGCCTTCGCCTTCGCCTTCGCCTTCGCCTTCCTCTTCCTCTTCCTCTTCCTCTTCATCTTCCTCTTCCTCTTCCTCTTCGTCTTCGTCTTCGTCTTCCTCTTCCTCTTCCTCTTCCCTTACCTGCCTCCTACCTAAATCAACTTCTTCACCATCATGTTCATCATCGTGAAGTTGGTCGATTGGGTCTTCCTCAATCATTGCATTAAAATAGGATTGATCCGCTTGATAGGCAGTTTCTAATGTTTGTTTTCCATCCACAGTTGCGTTTGGCTTATTTTTAATAACCACCCACCAATCACTTTTGCCAATTTCTTTTCCAGGATAAGGGCAGTAATAAACTTGTGTTGCCATTGCAGGAAAAACAAATGGATCAAACTTTGCGTATCTTTGATTTTTCTTCACCTCAATAATTCCATACTTGTCATGAACTTTCACACCACGCGGAGATGTATCAAACCACTCACAGTTGAATAATATTAGATTCTTTATTGGTTGTCCTGGCCACTCCAATTCAAGAATCTCTTTGAGGACACCGTAATAGTCATTGCAACTTGAGCCTTGTCCTGTGCCCCTAACACACACTCCACTATTGTACGTTTTTCTACCTTCACCCCATGCAGTAGTATGAAATTTGTAGCCATTAATGAATATGATAGGCCCAGGACACATGACTTTGCAAGTCTCAGTGGTCCTAAGGCCAGGTAATACAAATAGGGATTATGTGACATGCGTGCGGCATTATTTGTCACCTATTAAGACTATCTTGTTAGTATGATATACATTGACAATATTGTATACAATATACATATCTATGTTTGAATACTTAGCCATCGAGTTGTGCCCTTACCAGCTGTACGCCCAGGAAAATTGAAGATTGAAAGGGTTGATTGCCTTTCATCATTGACAACACCATCGTCATTGCGCTGAACTCTATGTCTACTACAGAGTACATGTGGCTCAAAGTAATGTGAACTAAAGTAAGCTATTTCTTGAGCTAAATATGCTTCACATATAGACCCTTCTACATAAGCTTTGTTCTTCACAGTCTTTTTAATCTTGTTGAGAAACCTACATTTCAAAAAAGTCTTATAATCGTGAGCAAATTCGTTTGAAGAATGGTTTTCAATTTTGACAATAAATTAATAAGCGGTTGGTTACCTTTCAAATGGATTTAGACATCCATCGATATTGGACAGGGCCACCTATCCTTGCTTCATATGGTAAATGAATTGGCAAGTGCTCCATTGAGTCAAAAAATGATGGTGGAAAGATGCGTTCAAGTTTGCATAATATGATAGGAATGTTTTGTTCCATTCTTAGTAGCTGATCTTCCCGCAAAACTGTTGCACACAAATCCCTAAAGAATTGGCTCAATTCTATAATTGGATTCAATATCCCATCAGGAAGTGCACAGAATGCCATTGGAAGAAGACAGGCATTACCACATGGCAGTCGTGACTTTTCATACCAAAAAGCTTTGCCTCTTTCTTATCCACACATCTAGCTAAGTTGGACACATAGCCATCCGGCATTTTTAAGCCCTGTACCCAGTAGCATACATCATCCCTTTGGGTTCGAGTTAAACAAAATTTGGCTTTAGGCTTCCTCAAGCTCCCAGTGGCAAGCTGTTCCAAATGCAACTCCGGTCGACGACAATACTCTGCCAAGTCCAGTCTTGATGTTTACGTTGTCCTTGGTTTTTGATTTCTTATACACATCTATAAGATGTGTATGAGAGGGGTGAATACCCGCTGCGGAATCTGATTTCTATTTCCGTACCCCTGCTGCGGGTTATTTTTCCAATAAGGCAGTCCCAAAATATGCAGGGGGTCCAATTATGTGTTTGACCATATCCAGCAAAGCGAACCTGCTGACCACTATCAGTTATTCTGGGTAGGTGACAAACTCTCTCCCATAGTTGGTCCCCATTCAACCTCGGAGGAGGGATAGAACGTTCTTTCTTTCCTCTTAAGAAGTCATTTGTATTCCTTCTAAAAGTATGATCAGGGTTCAGAAATTGACGATGGAGGTCAAACCAAGAATTTTTCTTCCCATTCTTCAAGTAAAACGCCTTCGAATGTTCCATACAAATAGGGCATGCCAGTTTTCCAGCCGTACTCCATCCTGCTAACATGCCATATGCAGGGAAGTCTCCAATTGTCCACATCAATGAGGCACGCATTACGAAATTCACTATTTTTTATATGCATCATAAGTCGAGACCCCATCGTTCCACAATTGTTGCAACTCATCTATGAGAGGTCAAATACACATCAATTTTGCTTTTTGGATTATGTGGACCTGGAATGATAACAGTTAAGAACATGAAAGGGAAAGTCATGCACAGTTCAGGCGAAACATTATACGGAGTAACAATTACGGGCCAGCAAGAGTTAGGTGTTGCAAATTGGCTAAAGGGAGTAAACCCATCAGAACACAACCCAAGTCTAACATTTCGAGGCTCAGAAGCAAATTCAGGATAAGTGCGATCAAAATGCTTCCATGCCGCTCCATCAGACGGGTGACATAATACACCTTCCTCCCTACGATTTTCCTGGTGCCACCTCATATGCCTTGCAGTGGTCTCTGAAGCATATAAGCGTTAGAGTCAGCAATGAGTGGCAAATAATGCATCTTTTTACGTGCCACCTCTTTGCAATGTTTACGACTTCTACGCTCTTTATAACGAGGTTCATAGCTATTAGAACTTACATTCCTTCAAGTCCCTATCATGCTTCCAATACAGCATGCATCCATTAAGGCAGCAATCAAATTTTTGGCTCGTAAGACCCAATCCTGCTACTAGTTTCTTTGCCCTATAAAAATCAGAAGGAATCTTATTTGACGAAGGACAAACTTCATTCATTAGCTGTGCTATGCCATCAAAACATCCATGGGACATATTGTAATCAGATTTTAAACTCATCATCCTCACAGCTGTCGACAACACTGAATGCCTCTCACATCCAGGCCATAAGAATGGTTCTTGAGCTAGATTCAACATCTCATAGAATCTAGCAGAATCTATATTTGGAGGTTCCTCTACATTCTAGATTGTTCACCTTTTAAATTCCTATAAACCTGTCTGCATCATATACCATGCCCTGATAGCTATTGACATGTTCATAACGGCCAGTAGAAGGCCCACTCGTTTGCCCAGAATACATGTGAAAATGACCCCTTCCATCGGCTGAATTCATATCAAAGTTTAAACTTGATTTTGAGGTGCTTCCTCCCCGTGTGATGTCCAATACCAGTATCTAGGTTTAAAACCTTTCCTCAGAATATGAACATTCACCATATCAGGGACATGGTGTCGCTCATTTTTGCACTTCACACAAGGACATCTAATAACTCCCTCAGTTAAATATTTTGGTTGTTGACAAGCAAAATTTATAAATCCAGCCAAACCCTCCAAAAATTCTTCCACATATCCCCGGCGATTTGGAAGAAGCCTATTATACATCCACCTTCGATGCTATATTGGAACTTCCATTTTGCCTAACCAAACTAATGACTTACTTAGTCTCTTGTTAAACAATTAATTTGTAGACAAATATAAGAATATAATTTCATCAAAATTTTCCACTTGCTTATTATAGTAAAAATTTAGTATATGATAGTATAGGTGTTAAATATTGTCATTATATGGAAATAAATTGAAAATAACATAGCAAAAATCCTCGACAAATTATGGATAACAAACGATACATGATCCTCTTCTCCATATTGTCAACAACCAAAATATTTAACTGAGGGAGTTATTAGATGTCCTTGTGTGAAGTGCAAAAATTACGACATAATAAGCTGACATGAAAATGTTGATAATCAACAATAAAAAACAGATCTAGAAGTGCAAAGCTTATGTAGAAATCCTACAGATATGTGAAGCATATTTAGAAAAGAAATAGCAATAATTTAGTTCACATTACTTGAGCCACATGTACTCTGTACACAAAAATAATTTCCGCAGCAATATCCCCATCAAAAACCCTGTCTCTTATACACATCTAGATGTGTATAAGAGACAGGCGTAGATGTGTATAAGAGACAGGCAAATTTGCTGCGGAATAAATTTTCCGCAGCAAGTGTGCTGCGGAATTTAAAGTGCAAAAACCCAGCACATTTTGGACAATTCCGCATCAAATTGAACACCTCACGCGGCTTCTTCAAGAGGAAGGATGGAGCAAAATTGCTTGAGGAGAGAAAGAAATGAGGAAGAAGGGATGAAATTTAGGTTTTAAAATAATGGATGGTAGTTGGAAGGAAGGTGGAGGGTGAATGGTGGCTGGTGGTGCAAGAAATGGAGAGGAAAAATGATTTTTTCCGATTAGATCTGTCCAAAATGTGCTGGGTTTTTGCACTGTAAATTGAATTTTCCTGCGGAATTTTCCGCAGCAAATTTGCTGCGGAATTTAACTTTAAATTCCGCAGCACACTTGCTGCGGAAAATTTATTCCGCAGCAAGTGTGCTGCGGAATTCAATGTCCGCAGCACACATGCTGCGGAAATAAATGTCCGCAAGTGTCGGATTTAAACACACTTGCAGGAGAAATTAAGGACAGCAGCACACTTGCTGCGGACATTTATTTCCTCAGCAAGTGTGCTGCGGACATTGAATTCCGCAGCAAATTTGCAATTATTCTTAATTTTGAGGTTCGAAGAGTTTTGGATTAACTTTCTGTAAATAATACGTTCCCGCTTTATCGAGGGACTGTTATAACAATGGAGGATGCGGATTTTTTAATCTGTAGCAAAATTTTAATCCCGCACCGTGAAGACTAAAATTTGCAGTAAAATCCGTATATAATTCCTGGGGAAAAAATCCGCAGTAAAAATCCGCATGAAATTTGCAATTTTCTTGTAGTGAAGGCTTTAGTGAACGGATCTGCAATGTTATCATCCGTGGGGATCTTCTCTATCTTTACTTCATTTCTATCAATGATTTCTCTAATCAAATGATAACGCCGTAATACATGTTTAGATCGCTGATGAGACCTGGGTTCCTTTGCTTGTGCAATAGCTCCATTGTTATCACAATACAAGAGTATAGGATCACTAATGGAAGGAACCACTCCTAGTTCAGCCACAAACTACCTGATCCAAACAACCTCTTTTGCTGCTTCTAAAGCTGCAATGTATTCGGCTTCTATTGTAGAATCAGCCGTGGTGTCCTTTTGGAACTTTTCCAACTTATCGCACCACACATTAAGAGTAAATACATATCCAGATTGTGACTTGCTATCATCTTTGTCAGATCGAAAGCTAGCATCTGTATATCCATAAACTGTCAATTTTTGCCCACCATAGATCAAGAATATATCTTTAGTCCTTCTTAAGTACTTAAGAATATTCTTGACTGTCATCCAATGACCACTCCCTGGCTTAGATTGAAACCTGCTCGTAACACTTAGAGCATAGGAGACATCGGATCTTATACATAGCATAGCATACATTATAGAACCTATAGCCGAAGTATATGAGATCCTTTTCATGCTATCTCTTTCGACATCTGTCTTAGAACACATGTCTTTAGAAAGGTACACACCATGAGATATTGGTAAGTAACCTTTCTTTGATTGATCCAAGCTGTCTCTTTAGCATCTCATCTATGTACGTTGATTGAGTAAGACCAAGCAACCTCTTAGATCTATCTCTATAGATCCTCATTCCCAGAATATAGGTTGCCTCTCCTATATCTTTCATGAGGAAAATTTACAGACAACCATACCCTTACACTTTGAAGCATAGGTATGTCATTTCCTATCAGGAATATGTCTTCCACATAAAGTATCAAGAAAATAATGACGCTCCCACTCACCTTCTTGTATACACATGGTTCATCCTCATTTTTGATAAAATCAAACACTTTGATTATCTCATCAAAACGGATGTTCCAACTCCTAGAAGCTTGCTTTAGTCTATAAATAGACCTTTATAACTTGCACACTTTGTTAGGATCTATGGATGTAAACCCTTCAGTTGTATCATATACACCTCTTCCTGCAAATTTCTATTAAGGAAAGCAGTGTTCTCCATTTGCCAAATCTCATAATCATAATATGCAGCTATCGCAAGTAAAATTCGAATAGATTTCAGCATTGCAACTGGTGAAAAAGTTTTATCAAAGTCAACTCCTTGTCTTTGTGTATAACCTTTTGCCACCAATCGCGCCTTATAGGTAATCACATTACCATCCATGTCGGCCTGTTTCTCTTAAAGACCCACTTGCACCCTATGGGTTTAATCCCTTCAGGTGGATCGACTAAGGTCCATACCTTATTGTCATACATGGAATCCATTTCAGATTTTCATGGCTTCTAGCCACTTCTGAGAGTCCTTATCAGATAAAACTTTTTCGTAAGATATAGGTTCATCATTCGTAATGATTAATACATCATTGTACCCACTTACAAGAAACTCAAATTTCTTTGGAGCACGACGTATCCTAGTAGTCCTACAAAGAGTTTGTGTATCAATAGCTTCATCCTCAATTACATCATCATGTGATTGAAGCTCTTGTTCCATTTGTTGATCAATACCATATTGTGTTTCTTGAACTTCTTCAAGATCTATTTTGCTCCCACTTGCCCTTTCAAGAATAAACTCTTTTTCTAGAAAGACGGCATGTTTTGAGACAAACACCTTTTGCTCAATGGGATTATAGAAATAATATCCAAACGTCTCCTTTGGATACCCCACAAATAGGCATCATTATCTGACTTAGGTTCAATTTTATCAGATTCTACCCTCTTCACATAAGTAGGGCAACCCCAAACCTTCAAATATGAAAGTTTAGGTTTCTTTCCAAACCATATCTCATACGGAGTGGAATCAACAACTTTTGATGGAACATGATTTAGTAAATGGGAGGCAGTATTAAGAGCATAGCCCAAAACGATTTTGGGAGGTCTGCAAAACTCATCATTGATCGAACCATATCTAATAGAGTTCGATTACGTCCTCAGATACACTATTTAGCTGTGGTGTATAAGGAGGAGTCCATTGAGGTAGAATCCCATTCTCCTTAAGATAATTTTGAAACAATTGGTTCAAGTATTCCCCACCTCGATCTGATCGAAGTATTTTAATACTTTTACCAAGTTATTTTTCAACTTCATTCCTGAATTCTTTGAACTTTTCAAAGATTTCAGACTTATACTTCAATAAGTATACATAACCATATCTAGAGTGATTATCCGTAAAAGTAATGAAGTATGAAAAACCTCCTCTAGCATGAATTGACATAGGACCACAAACATCAGTATGTATTAGCCCCCCAGCAATTCACTAGATCTATCACCTTTTCCAGTAAAAGATGATTTGGTCATTTTACCAAATAAACAAGATTCACATATATCATATGATTCATAATCAAATGATCCCAAATAACCATTTTTATGTAATTTGGAAATGCGTTTCTCATTTATATGACGAAATCTACGATGCCAATAGGAAAAATTATTTCAAATTATCAATATAAGCCAACATCCTTTTCCAGTGCCCTTCGTTTCCACAATAGTAATAATTACCCTTGGCTTTATCCTTCTTGATCACATGTGTTGGTTTTAACCCAGACTTGGCTTTCACAAAATCAATCTTGGATTTCTTTTTCTTCTTATTAGAAGAATCAACAACCATCACTTGTTTCCTTTCCTTTTTAATAGTTGTCTCAGCAGTTTTAGAGCATATAAGAACAGAAACCCAATTGGAACTTGTGGAAAAAATGTTTCTGGAACTGTCATATTATAATTCATCTAGAACTGTGAAAAGCTATCAGATAGAGATTGTATAATTAAGTCAACATTTAATCATGAGACTTAAATCCCAATCGTTCTAATTTTTCAATTAGTCCGATCATCTTCAATACATGAATTGCTACTGAAGAACCCTCTGCCATCTTACAACGGAATAGCTCTTTAGAGGTCTCATACCTCTCATTCCTAGATTCTTCATCAAACAACTCCTTGAGATGAATAATCATAGAGTGAGCATCCATATTGTCATGCTGTTTCTGCAATTCAGAACTCATAGAGGCCAACATGATACAAGAGGCAGTATCATTATCCTCTATGTGCTTACGATAAGCATTCTGAGCTGCTTCATTAGCATCAGCATCATCGTCTATGAATATGTTGATCAAGAACATGGCCAATTTTCTCGTGCTTAAGAACAATTCTCAAGTTACGATGTCAGTCCAGAAAATTTGGCCCAATGAGTTTGTTATCATATAACATGGGACGTAAATTGACGTTATTACTCATATTCTACAACACATAAATAAAGATAGTATAAGTATTTGTTATTTATGCATTAACAAAACCAAAATATAATATGGACTTTCTTTGGTTTTGCTCCCACTATTTTAATTCAAAACAATAACCCTCACATATTGATTCGGGAGCTATCACATAACCCCTAGTGGGTTAGGATCCCATCTAATTATTTTGACCTTGGGTTTACCCAACAAACCAAAACAATTTCGAAAGGTAGGTAACTCTTACCAATTACAACTCTTTGTAATTTCTAGATAGTTAGGTATCAACTCTTTGATAGCACATCATATGCGACTCCTAACCTTTGCCTCAAAGACATATAACCTTGAGTTTACCCAACAAATTATATGCCTCCGTTAAGTCATACCCATTATTCAGAGATCTCATCTCATAGCTCAAACATGTCCAACGTAGAGTAACCTTGGATTAGCCCAACAAGTTAAATCTAAGAAGAACTCTCGCTGTGAGAGGGATTTTCTTTTATTTATTTTATTAGGTCTCATCAAATTGCATGCAATATTATCATATCATCATATAATAAATAAAACATGCATAAAACCATGGATGATTATGAACTTTTGCTAAACTAGTTTCCTTGAGTCACAAAGGAAACTAGGTGGTCAAATTCTAAGGGTAATCTTCAACTCTTGAAAATTTCCTTCTAGGTTGCACTTTTCCGCCGTCTCCATCATCTTGTACATTACAAATGTAATTCTATCTAAACATTTTAGATATTCAATCCTATCCCTAACCTACATCTATGTACATTACATGATTGTTAAGAAATTCGATTTAACTTGTTGGGCTAATCCAAGGTTACTCTACGTTGGACATGTTTGAGCTATTAGATGAGATCTGTATTAATGGGTAGGACCTGTTTCTTATACACAACCAGATTTGTATAATATAAATCAAACACAATCAAAATTGGTCTTAAGTCCATAATAGATCATGCAATTAAATAATTCAATAATTAAATAAAAGCATAAATCCGTATTTAGTATCTAATCATGAATCACTATATTTCATAATTTCAATCTAATTGAAATTATCAATTTTGAATTATTTATAAAAATATTTTATGGAGAAAAATTATTATTTTCTAATCACATTAGAAAATAATCCTTTAAATAATAGAATTTTTAAAAATTGTATTAGAAACAATTTCTAAACAATTTTTGAACATTTATTAAATTCCAATCTCATTGAAAAATAATAAATTTCTAATATTTAAACAAATTGCCTAATTCTAATCTCATTAGAATTAAATAAATATTTTCAAAGGTTTTATACTTTCTAAATTTTAATCAAATTAAAATTTAGAAAGTTTCTAAATCTTGTCAATTAATTATTAAATTCTAATTGTGAAAAATTAATTACTATGTTCTGAGATTAGAATTTGAATAAAATTTAGAAAGTCATAAAACTTTTGAAACAATTTAGTTGCCCATTAAACATTTATTAAATTCCAATCTCATTGAAAAATAATAAATTTCTAAAATTTAAACAAATTACCTAATTCTAATCTCATTAGAATTAAATAAATATTTTCAAAGGTTTTATACTTTCTAAATTTTAATCAAATTAAAACAAAGAAAGTTTCTAAATCTTGTCAATTAATTTTAAACAACAATTGTCAAAAATTAATTGGTGATTTTTAAAATCAAAATTTAGAAAAACCTTTTGTCTGAAAATATTAAATAACTGTCGCTAAAAGTAATTTAACTAATTAAATACTTTTAGCGAAAAGGGATAAATGTCACTAAAAGTGACATTATGCAATCATGATGATGTCATCATCATGACATCACCAAGAATTGCATGCTTGACCCGTGAATCAAATTCACGGGTCTAGCCTTTTCATTTTTTTTTCTTTTTTTTTTTAATTTCTCCAATATTTTAAAAATAAAATTCAAAAATATATATAGTTTGAACTATTCAATATTCATGACAACTAAATACAACTACATCATAAATTAAATCAAGGGTGGCTCTGATACCACTGTAAGAAAGTAAATCGGAGATAACGCAATGAATTTAAAATTTTACTTTTTTATCACGGATCTTTTTGATTAATTTATACTTAGTACTAGAAAAGTATAGAGATTATACCTTAAAATTACAGTAAAATCTCCAATATGTTTGGGATGTCGATCCACAAGCCGCACAGGTGTCCGACCTCTAATGGTATCCACACAGATAATTAAATCAGAAATCTTCACAAGATTGATTGACCCAAACCACGGAGTGCTAGCTCCTAAATTATTTTCTTTTTCCAAAAACGTGACACTCACGTTTTAAGAAAACTTTTGTTGGCTTTTTTTCTTAAAAAAACGTACATAGTATTAGTACAAATCATATTTGTACTACTACTACTTCTCCATATATATATTATAATACATCATATATAGAATCCCAATCCAATTGGGTTTAGGGAGAATTATAATTCTAATCAGTTTGGGTCATGGGTATATGAATAATTATAAAACCATTAGGACTCTTAATATGTCTTACATATTAACTCCTAATATTTATAACTTATTATAATTAAACCCAAAAGTTAATTTATCTCATAAATTAACCCATAAGTATCTCATACTTATCAAATCATTTTAATCTGAATTAATTATCCTTAAGTGTGTGACCCTTTAGGTTCCCAATCACGTTGGTAATAAGTATAAATTATAATCCTAAATTAATTAGGATTAGATAAATTAAACACCTTTAATTTATCATTAATTCTCCAATTAATTAATTTACACTTATAGATCAAGATTGGCTTCGAGCAAAGCATCATGACCACCCAAGTGTCGAGATATGTCAAGTGGTTCGACATCACCCATCCGTGACTAGTTCTCCGTAATTAATATCCTTTCACCAACCTATATCCCGATTAATTCAAGAATACAGATGTAATGCCAACTCTTATCGAATTAATCTAGACAAATTTTACTTCTTACCAAAATACAAATCACTTGAAATAGGATTTAAGACACTCTTAAATCTATTTCCACTTTGCGCAAAGATTTCCGAATCGTATTTCAAGAAGTGGCCATACTGGGATATACTCTCCTATCATAAGGAGTGGTGAATCCTCTATTGGTCATATCTTATCTTCTCATGATTCATACTTGTACCCGAACTCTACAACCATTAGACCCTTTGTTTCTTCTCAATATCGTGCCTGTCTCTTATACACATCTAGATCAAGATAAACTCATGACCTCAAGTCAAAGGACCATTACACTACTATCACAAAGAGATTAATCCACTGGCATTTAAATAATAATCCGTGTGGAATACTCTTAGCGGATCAATCCGATGCACTTATTCTTAATAAGCATCCACATACTCTTATGTGCTAATATACTAGTGTCATACACTACGATTAGGGATATACACGAATAAAATATAATTACATCATAACTCCTTATGATTTTACATATAATTTAAGTAATATTTTATTCGTTAAATGCCATATTACAAAATATACATAAATATAAAAGCGTAATTTATCCCTAAAATTAATTGGCTTTAGGGCATACACTAACAGAAAGGTCTAAGGAAATAGTGAAATTTTTGTATTTTACATATTCAAGATGCGACTGGCTTCATTGAAAGCCAATCATATTTGAATCTTAATCATGTGATAGAATAAAATCAGTTATGAAGGAATATGGTATCCAAGGGGATGCGTTGCATCTTTAACTCCTTGTATTTCTGAATAATGAAGTGGATCATAAACCTTGCGTACATATGTAATTTTGACTGTGAAAGTGGAAAATGTTAGTAACATGATTAATTTGTTAAAAATAATACAGTCTCTAAGATCACAAAATAAAAAATGATACAAGCTACTACCTTATTGCTTGAAGATATCAACATAAATTGGAAATCTTTGACCCCCTTCCTCAGCAGTACATTAATAACTTAAAAACCCTTTTTGTTTCTTCTGACTTTTAAATGATTGAAATCACTTAGAATGGGAAAAAATGTCATTCACAAGGAACTATAGAGATCTTCGAGAAATAGCTATCCATAAAATGGTTAAACTAGTTTCAAATTAATATATTATTTGTGGAGTAAAACATAAGTTGACGAGTTAACCAAACAATATCATATCAATAAAACACAAATGACATAAACAGACATGAAAATAAACATTGAAATTTCTATGGGAATGGGCAACTAAATTGTCAAAGTAAGTTTGATGTAAGAATACAACATTCAACTTCTAATCTCAGTGGCATAGTATGTATGCCTCCTGTCATGATGAAAAGTTAATTACCTGAACAAATGGAATATATTTGGTTGCTGATACATTAACGCTTTAGATTCACTTTTGAGGTTGTGGTGCAAGGCCATGAAATCTGAAAACGAGTAAAAGGAAAACCTACGTAATAATACAATAAGAAATTTGCAAATAAGATCAAAATTGATTTTATTCTTTTTCTTGTCTCAGATCACTAAAATTTTTAACCAATTACAAAATTATAAAATTGTTGGCATCGATGCCTTCCGCTTATTCCATGCTTCAATATAGCAAATTAAAGCAAACGAAACTCTATGTATCAATTGCAAATAATTAATATATCTATTTGTATAGCTCTGAAACCACAATCAACAATTCACATAAAAAAAAAAAACAGATTATGAATGATTAAATGGAATGTGTCAGTTAGACAATAATATTGAGAATCATCAGATGAGATACTAAAGTTATCTAACTGAAATTGATTTCATGATTTACTTTTGTTCTCAATACATGCAAGAAATCACGGCACATGCTAAGCATGAGAGCAGGTAACAGAGCAAAGAAAAAGTTGGAAAAAAGTCTTGGATTTGGAATAGCAAAGTAAGTTGGGAATTTTGATGGACACCTACAGTAATAAAAATGGAAATTAGGTTTTATTAAAACGGCAAAGGAAATGGGAACGGAAAAGCATCGAGAAGGTGAAAGAGCATTCAGGAATCAATAAAGTATTTTCAGCCAAGCAAGTAAAATTTCCTAACTACCCCTGAATTATCCAACGACAAAACCAACACTACAAATACCAAACTCCTTCTTATCTATTTGGTTGGATATATATATATATATATATATATATATATATATCAAAAACCCTAACAAACCAAAATGTGGAAAAGCAAATTCAACGTTGTTTTATTCATACATACCACCTAGTAGACCAAAGCTCAAGAATGAATTTTTATTTTGAAAAATCCTGACAAAACTCCCTAAAGGCACTTGACATCTGTACAACTATTTTCATTAGCCTAAAGTGCCCCCTTTTTATGATATTAGTTCTACAACAGATAAAGAATTCATTAATAGAAAAGTAGGAAAATTTTAATTGTAATATTACATGAATTCTTACATATTATTAGACATAGGTTTCAAGATATTGCAGTTAAGGTTAGTGATTACAATATCTAGTCAAGGTAAGTTTCAAATAGTTGTACAAATATCTCGCGAAGTGCTTGGAAGATTTTTTTTTTTTTTTTTTTTTAAATTCTTTGCATTTTCTCTCTTTCTTTTGTATAAAAAAAAATAACATTCTAATAATAAAGTTTTAAGGTTTGTTTGGATTGTTAGAATTGCATTTAACAAAAGATTTTTGTTCCTTTTTTTTTTTTTTTTAAGAACCAAAAAAAAGAATCCGAGGATTTCAAAATAACATCTAATTTGGGTGTATTTAACATTCATTGATTTTAGCCTTAAATTTTCATCCAACAAATTAGTGAATTTCAAATCTTTCACCAAATCACTTGATCAAAATTCAAATCACACATTTAAAGTAATTCTTTAAATGTTTGTGATGATAATTTATTACAATACAAAAAATTTATTAGATGTATTGTATATCTTAAATTTTGAAGGGACATATAATCAAATATTTAGTTACCATAATAAGTGAAAATATGTTCACGACCAATTAATTGTTCATAATATAAAATAAACATGAATACACCATAACTGAGAGAATTATTAGATTCTATGATTAAAAGTATTGATTCCAAGTACGCAAACGAGAAGAAACATGTGAGAAAGTAGCGGGACAAAAAATTTTAAAAAAATAAAGAAAAAGATAGAGAACATTTAATTAGCTTTACCACATTTTAATTTATGAGGGTTCTTGGTACACATGTGACATATTCAGTTTGTGTCTCATTTCCTTAAAGCGTCAACTATAGCCATTTGAAATCCAGGGAACCATACTGATACAAGCTCCAAACTTGAGGACCAAAAATGCAAAGTCAAAATTTTTGACTAACATCAATTTAATTTTGAACCTTGGGCATTTTGTTGACTGTCCCTTTTCAGACAGAATTAGAAGGATTAGGAATCAAATTTGCTTTAATTTTGGGAACCAATTTGACCCCAAACATAAGATGTCAAAATTGTATTTTTCTCTTTTCCT
Organism: Cinchona pubescens; assembly: GCA_025175665.1. Lineage (NCBI taxonomy): Eukaryota > Viridiplantae > Streptophyta > Magnoliopsida > Gentianales > Rubiaceae > Cinchona > Cinchona pubescens. Next base: position 920,138 of record JANKKI010000030.1, on the reverse strand, counting down.
TTTTATCTGTTCAATAGTTTAATCAAAATCATAGTTCGAGAAATTCGAAAAATGATAATAGAAGAAGATAAAGAATGGAGTGAATGCCCGTTCTCAATTTAGAAATATTTTTTAACTTTTATTTTTTTGGTTATCTGTTAATTTGTTCATTCTTTTTTTGTTACTACATTCTGAAGTTCAAGGTACCTACTGTTTCTTCCTCAAATTGTCTTAAAACTCAAGTAAATTGATTAATCAATAGTACAAGAATATTATTATGATTTGTCAACTTGCCGAATATATGTTAGTCCCAGTACTATAGAGCCACACGGCACAGACTTGTGTGCGAAAAGGTACATCTTAACCATTTTTACAACAATACTTCGGAACAAATAAAATGATGGACCATTTCTAACTTGTCCATATTTCAATTCGAATAATTCTATTAAAGAATATGAATTTTGAAATCAAAATTAATTGACAATGAGTGAAATGACCCATGAGATTTATTAATTAGTTTAGAAATTCTTGAACAACCAATGTAGGATATTTTGTCTTTTAACATCTACTTTCACACATGACTTGGACTTGTTAAGGATCCACTCAATGAACATGAGTTGATTGGGTTGATTGAGAGGTTGGAGCTAGCAGAGAGCCCGAGAGTAGAAATGGGTTGGATAGAGAGAACCCAAGATATGTGTAAAGTTGTGGGAATTTTTGTGAGCAAAACTCTCAAGGCTCTACTCTAATATCATATTAAAGAACATGAAATTTTATTTCAAAATTAATTGCCAATGGGTGAGGTGACCCATGAGTCCAGAATCTTGTGGCTAACCAGAATAAGACATTTTATTTGTTGACACCCCCTCTCATACGACTTGAGTTAATTTTTGAGGAGACTGATCGAGCTTAAATTGTAATAATTTTTGAGGAGATTGATCTCGAGCTTAAGTTCAAGCTCAAGTAATTTTGAATTAACTTCTATCGAGCTTACTCATCAATCATCGAACACAAACTTGCCATAAGTAAAACCGAGCGAAGTTTGCAGTCCAATTGAGGTACTCAATCGCACATTTGTACATTAACTGAATTCCATCTTGGCATACAACTGATTCGAGCTTAATTAACTCGACTCATTCAGGCATCCAGTACTATTACGTCAAGGTCGAACTCCTGCATCCGTCAGTGATCTAGCACTAGTAGTACTACAAATAATCTATGCTAAGGCAGATGGTTAATACGCCAATATGGAAAGTGATAAAAGTATAAACAAACCTACTACTAAACAACTAATTATGGTATTAATTTTTCGATGGAGATAAATAATTAACCATCAAATACTGGATGGTTGTTATGATATAATTTACTCCGTAATAAAATATCACTATTATACCGTGTTAACATATTTACATATTTACCTTTTAATATATATGTTAGGAATATATTTAGTTGTATATATTTGTTAAGTGTATATTCTATTCTTTAATTACAGATCTTGATTAGCAAGACATTCCTTATTTGTTTCGTAGGGTAGTCTATTTAAGAGAATTTCTTGTATTATTATACTTAGACAAGAAATATAATTCTTCTAAGAAATATAATTCTTCTTCAAAATTCGTTCATGGTATCAGAGCCACATCTTGGGGTCTGAATAGTTCATTCTCAGGATTATTATCATCGAAGTGTTTTTATCAATATCCATCATCCAAAAGGAGCTCCCCAGTCCTAGGCCTTGTTCCTGACGCGCTCCCACAGGGTCAGCATCACTGGACTGTACTGGAAAACAGTCCAGAAAGTAGAAGAAGGTAAAAGCGTGTTTCAAAAACACGCCTTCTTCAATTTCTCTAAAAGTGTGTTTGTGAAACACGCATTCTTCTTGCTGGGAAGTCTTTTGCCAAGTCACCAGCCACGTCAGTGACAACGTGGCCAGACACGTCAACCCAACAGTCCACGTCACTGCCACGTCACCCCTATAGTACTGCATCACTGTCACGTCACCCGCCACGTCATCTGCCACGTCACATATAGTGCAACGTCATCTGACAATCATCCATTTTGTCCTGTCATCTGCCATGTCATTGCCACATCAGCGGTTTACAATCCCTGGTTCAGCCTTGGGTTGATCTGGTTAGACGCGGTTCACTGGTCAGCAATTTTTTGTCCTCTTCAGGCTATTTTTGACCGATTTTCTCTTGGTTTAGTCCGGTTCCCTACATTTTTCGGTCTTCTGAATTCAACCATGAGCTTGATTTTCTGTGATTCTTCTCAGAAAGTAGTCTTTCTTTATACCGTTACTTACTTTATTTTTTATTTTTTGGCTTTCAATTGTTATTTTCCTACCATGGCTCAATCAAATGTGTCCCATCCTATTTCCACTACATTGGATGCACCTAATTATGTTTCATGGGCTCAAGATGTGCAAAGTTTTCTCAAAGGTAAAAAATTGTGGCGTATTGTTGATGGATCAACAATTGTTCCAACACAACTAGAAGGCGAATCGATTATCAAATTCAATGATCGCTTTGAAGATTGGGACAGTATGAATCATCAAATTATTACCTGGATCCGCAACACCACTATTCCTTCCATACATCAACAATTTGGGCATTTTAATACTGCCAAGGAATATGGGATTTTCTTGCCCATCGATACACTGTCAAAGGTCTTGCGAGTCAATATCAACTTTTGACTGCCTTATATCATATGAAACAGGAACCTCATCAACCTATTCATTCCTTTATCACTACTCTTAGTAGTCATTGGGATCAACTGGCGCTTTCGGATCCAAAATGGGATACTCCTGGAGATGCTGCAAAGTACTCTGCTCTTCGAGATAATCAACGCTTGATGCTATTTCTCATGGGTCTTCATGATGACTTTGAGCCTATTCATGCATCATTATTACATCGGTCTCCGTTGCCTACTCTTGAGACTGCCATTTCAGAAGTTATTTTTGAAAAAACTCGTCTTCGCTCTCTCAAGGCTGTCAGTTCTAATCCTGGACATCACTTCACTGACACTGCTTTGGCCACATCAGCTCCTTCAGGTTCATCTCAACCAAGGGAATGCCGTTATTGTCATGATCCTGGTCATTAGCTTTTAAATTGTCCTATTCGCATTTGTCATATTTGTCGCAGGAAAGGACTTCATCATTTTGTCCATCCAACTGTCCCAAGAATCCCAATCGCACTTCAGCAAAATCCGGACAGTTCCAACCTAAGTCTGGTCCACATCGTGCTGCTGCTACCACTAATGTTGGTGATATGCCTGCTGCATCTTCCTCTCCAGCTATTACCCTCACTGATGTTGAGGAAATGCTTAAACAGGTTTTGCTTAAATCTACTCCATCTACTGCCCTTTCTGTCACTCCAGATACTTCTTCTTGGTATTTCGATTCTGCTTGCAGTAATCATATGACCTTCGATTCTCATATTTTTTCTTCACAGTCAATAAATTCTTCTTTACCACATATTCATACAGCTAATGTTCTACTATACATGTTAGTCACATAGGCCATATCTCTACGTCAAATATTTCTATTCCTGATACTTTTCTTATTCCCCAACTCAAATACAATCTTGTCTCTGTTGGTCAATTATGTGATTTGGGTTTGCATTTATTCTTTACACCGTTTGGATGTTCTGTCCAGGATCCCCAGATGGGACAGGACGATTCTTGGGATAGGCCGTAAAGTTGGTCGTCTATTTGAGTTGATTCACCTTCGACTTCCGCCTCATTTATTTTCTACCTCATGTTCTGCAGTTTCAACATCATCACTTGATTTATGGCACTCCCACCTTGGTCATGTTTCCATTGGTCATTTAAAAACTTTAGTTTCTCAGGGTCATCTAGGTTTTGTTAAGAATGAATATTTTGAATGTGTTTCTTGTCAACTTGCCAAACATCATGCTTTACCTTTTAATAAAAGTGATTCTGTTGCTACTGCACCATTTGATCTTGTCCACTCTGATATTTGGGGACCTTCCCATACACCCACTATGGGTAGTTCCAAATATTTTGTTATTTTTGTTGATAAATATTCACGATACACTTAAATTTATCTTATGAATCATAAATCTGACTTATCTAAAATTTATTGTGATTTTGCCACTATGATTCAGACTCAATTCTCTAGTATCATCAAAGTTTTTGGAACAGATAATGTCATGGAATAATAATAAAAAAAAAGTCCTTTTTAGACTTTCTTCTTCAAAATGGTACTGTTATTCATAGATCTTGTCCAAGTACCTCTCAACAGAATGGTCGTGCTGAACGTAAACATAAGCACATCCTTGACACTACTCGTGGTCTACTAATTTCATCTTCTTATCCTGAGAGATTTTGGGGTGAAGCGACACTTACTGCTATCTACACCATTAATAGGGTTCCTTCCTCTGTCATTAATAATCAGACTCCCTATGAACGTCTCTTTAAATTCCCTCCTGATTATACATCACTCAAAGTTTTTGGTTGCGCTTGTTTTGTTCTTTTTCAACCCCATGAGCACAACAAGTTAGAATCTCATACTCGCCTTTGTTGTTTCTTAGGGTATGGCATTGAACATAAAGGCTATCGGTGTTGGGATCCCCAGTATCGCAGGCTTCGCATATCTCGTCATGTAGTCTTTTGGGAGCATCAAATGTTCTCTTCCATGTCCAAGTTTCATCTTCCCCTTATTTCCTCTCAACCAACTCTCCTTCTTTACTAATCCCTCGTTTGATCTTTTTCCTAATAAGCATGCTATAGATTCTCCAGTTGACTCCACCTCTGAATCTCCTCTTGATGACTTCCATGGCTCTTAAGATCGTGCTCCTGACGGTAATCCTGCCCCGGCTATGTCTCCAGAATTGTCTCTTTCATCTCCACCTACTCTTCGTCGACCTAATCGTATAAGAGATATTCCTTCTCAACTTCGTGACTTTCACTATTTTTCTACTATTTTATCTTTACATGAACCCATTTCTTACCGAGAAGCTAGTTCTAATCTCATTTGGCAACAAGCTATGTTAGATGAGTTGCAGGCACCTGATAAAATGCACACTTGGGATCTAGTCGACCTATCTCCTAAAATGTCTGCTGTTGGTTGTAAATGAGTCTATAAAATTAAGACTCATTCGGATGGAACTATTGAGAGATACAAAGCTCGTTTAGTTGCAAAAGGATTTGCTCATGAACACGGCATCGATTATGAAGAAACCTATTTGTGCTGTTGCACGTCTTCCTTTCGTTCGTAGTTTACTTGCTGTTGCTGCTTCTCGCAGATGGTCCTTTTTCCAGTTGGATGTCATAAATGCTTTTCTTAATGGTGATCTTATTGAAGATGTCTACATGAAACCACCTCCTGGTTATTCTCATCCACCGAACAAAGTTTGCAAACTTCGTCGAGCTCTCTATGGTCTTAAACAAGCTCCTCGAGCTTGGTTCTCCAAGTTTAGTTTTACCATTTGTCAGCTTGGGTTTACTTCCAGTCCTTATGATTCAGCTCTCTTTCATTGAGTATCTAATCATGGTACTATTCTTTTATTATTGTATATGGATGACATATATTATAACCGGCGATGATATTGCTGGCATCACTGATCTCAAAAATCATCTTCATCAGCATTTTGAGATGAAGGATTTGGGTCTTTTGAGTTATTTTCTTGGCCTTGAGGTTTCGTCCAACTCTAATGGTTACTTTCTCACTCAAGCTAAGTAAGTTTCTGATCTTCTTGCTCGTGCCGGCCTCACAGATCATACCATTGCCTCAACTCCTATTGAAGTTAATGCTCGTTTTACTCCTACTGATGGATCTCCTCTCTCTGATCCTACTTTATATCGTCAGCTCATGGGTAGTTTAGTCTATCTTACTGTCACTCGCCCTGACATTGCTTATGCTGTTCATGTCATCAGTCAGTTTATAGCAACTCTGCGGACAACTATTATACTGCTGTTCTACCCATTTTGCGATATATCAAGGGTACCCCCTCTCATGGTCTTTATTTTTCTTCCCGCTCTCCGCTTGATCTACATGCATACTCTGATGTTGATTCGTCTGGCGATCCAGCAGACAGATGATCTATTACTGGTTTCTGCTTCTTTCTTCTCTTGGAGGAGTAAGAAGCAGACTGTCACTTCTCGTTCTAGTACTAAAACTGAATATCAGGGTATGGCTAATGCTACTCAAGAACTTATTTGGCTTCTCTGGTTACTTGAAGATATGGGTTTTACTCATTCTTCTTAGCTACTCTTCTTCGTTATGATAATCAGAGTGCTATTCAAATTGCTCACAACGATGTTTTTCACGAGCACACTAAACACATCGAAAATGACTGTCATTTTGTTCGCCACAGCCATCTAAGTTCATGCTACGTAGCATTGAGCCATAGAGATAGAGTTATCTTCTAATGCATTTGATAACGAACTAAGGCTCATCCACCTGGCCGTTTTCATGCTTTTTGTTCCAAACTCCAGTTGGTTTGCGTTCAACCGCCCTGAGTTTGCGGGGGGATGTTAACATATTTACATATTTACCTTTTAATATATATGTTAGGAATATATTTAGTTGTATATATTTGTTAAGTGTATATTCTATTCCTTAATTACAGATCTTGATTAGCAAGACATTCCTTATATGTTTCATAGGATAGTCTATTTAAGAGAATTTCTTGTATTATTATACTTAGACAAGAAATATAATTTTTCTTCAAGATTCGTTCATACCGTTTGCATATACCCAAGATACTCAATTTCGGTTTTTCAACAACCTAGACCCTTGGTTCGGCCTATTATCTTCACAAGTCTAGTAAACTTATTGAAACTCCTATAAATACAGTACGGTTTTTCATAACTTGATACAAGAAAACACACACCCAAAAATACTCTATCAATTATAGGGTCCTAATCCTCTATTTTTACACAACTTGAATTGGCTTAAGTATTGGAGCGTCTTCATGGGGCAGCTTCTATTGTGTCATGCCCCACTCTCAAGGTTGTAACACGCCGTGTTCTCATCTTCTCACAAAAACATATGATTCAAAACCTCAAACCTCCAATCATTTGCTTTAAAGAAGCTATGAACACCTGTAAAAATATTATATAATAGAGTAAGCAAACACATTGCTTAGTAAGAGACTCTAGTTCTTTTACATTGGAACGAGCATGTTATATAATACATAATTTTGAATTTGTCTCAAACATATCGTAACATGAATACATATACATATACATATACATATACACATACATACATACATGCATATCATACATGCATGTAAGTATGTATGAATAAATAAATATTTTAAAGTATGTGAGGCAATTACTTATATAGGCAAGTGAAATTATCAAGAATTCAAATAATTATAATACAATAGTAATTAAGAAAAAAAAATTCATTACAAAAGTACAATCACAATGCAATAATTAATATTGGGTTCAAGGATTTTCTATAACTTCATTGACAAGTTGGATATCTAGTTCTAACTATTATAACCCGTTAAAAAAAGGCCTATAATAAAATCCAACTACTATATCTGTTGGTAAATGGCCATGCAAAGACTTATATAGAGTATTGAAAACTAACTCTCACCAACTCCATAAAAATAGCCAATAGCCAAAACAAATATATAGCCAAAAGTATTAGTCATGCATCACATAAGTCCTTTATCATGTCCAAATACCACTTACGGTAGTTTCATATAATTAAATAAAAAATGTATGCCATACTCGATGCGATTCAATACTTAAATATAATATTCAAACAAAAAGAAGATTTTACAAAGAATTTTTGAAAACATGCAAGAGAATTAGAACCACTTACCTCTTAACTAATCTTAAGCGTGCGAGTTAAACTTGAATAATTCGAAACTCGTGAATTCTCGCTTATAAAATATCCAAAATACCTTAATCGTATAATTAAGTACTCTACCAATGACATAGAATAACACATTGTCGTACTCCACAAAAAGTTTACTTGCCAAATTGGTTTCTACTCTCTTAACTTATTTGTCAATAAACTAATTAATAATTCATTCTAAACTGATAAATTCAATTTGACTTCTAACCTACTGACCTTAAATTCCATCACAATGTAATCACGACCATATGCTCAAATACCCGATTCAAGATCATATTCAACCCTGCATGCATGTAATTCGACAATCCTTCAGTGTTTTTTTTTCCTTTTCTTTTCTTTTATTTTTCTTACAAATGCACGCAGACTCCACAAAGTCATGCACCACATATCCAAATTACACTAACATGATTAATAAAACCTCTTATTGTTCTTAAATAAATAATCAATAGTAATATAATTACCTTCACTTTGAGTCATAGAGATCGATCGAATTCTTTTTGTTCTTCTTTCTTTTTCTTATACAGCCTTAGCCCTAAGCCCTAATATAAAATGTGACATATGGTTCTTAAACCCTAAGTATATATAGTAATTTTCAATTTTTAGTATTTATCAGTTAGTCCTTTGATGGTCCTTAATTACCTATTAATCTAAACTTATAACTTGTGGGTTTAAAAGACTACTATCTATTATTGGGCCATAATTTATGTCAAATAGTGGATCGGTTTGGGTTTTCACACACTACCCGTTGTCTTGTCTTTCAGGCACCCTACAGATTGATAGAAAAGTTCAATACTACACACACTATAACTGGAGCAATGAGTCGAGATTAGAACAAATTTTTACAGAAATAGTTTGCCACCGTTTATTGAAACGGCACATAAAGTTTGTATGCTCTCTTACTAAAAACTTCAGAGTATTTTTTTGTTTTTTTAATCTGATACATTCTTCCCATATGCAGAAAGATTGTCGGGGCACTTTCATGGATCTCTTAGTCTTCAACTAAACTCAATTTGCACATGAAATCAAGACTTTTACGTAGCTGCTCACCTAGTAGAAGGATGAGGAATACCACAACCAAGTTCACAAAAAAAAAACTCATGAAGAAGTACTCCACATAAAGAAAAGCTGGTCGCCCCCAATGGAGCATCCAACACTTTCTCGTTAGAGAAAGCACCCAGTACAACTGTATCAGAGGGGACACCCAATACATCCTATCCAGGGGACACCCAGCATACCCACCTGGTGAGCATTCGATACACTCTTACCAAGGGAGATACTAACACATCCACTATCCAAGGGATGCCTTGCAGCCCATCATGTCAAGAAGCAATACTGCCTCGCCTCCCTGAAGGAGGACCAGATACTCTTCTAGCTTCATCATTACCAAATACTCGCTCCCTTTCGAACCACCATCCAAAATGCAAAATTAAAGTATAAATTCCCGCATGAAGACAGCTCTCATAAAGAACCACAATATACAAAATCTCCTATCTTACCTACTCTAACAGCTTCTATGTAAAAAATGCATTAGAAGATAACTCTATCTCTATCACTTGGCTAGTAGCAAAAGTCTTAAATAGGCCAAACAACAGACTCTCCATGATTCATTGTCACATGGATTAGTAGAAACTCCCTTTTATCTCTCTCAAAGAAGAAGATGCCTCAACGCATACATCTCGTGAAGGTTTACTCTTGCTTAAATCCTAACAAAGACTAGTCAAGCTCCTTCAAGCCTCTATAATGATTAGGACTTCAATAAATCTCACTATATAGAAGAGGATTCTTCCCAAGACATATATAATGAGCGTGAAAAAGAAAATATGTTTCCTTCTACTAAGAATATCAAAAACATACTTCCAATGTACTTGGTCTCTAAGTCATCCAGACTCTCGGCTACTCACATGAAAAGTTCAATACCTTGATGATCTACCTACCTCTTTTGATTGGCAACTTAACGTTGCTAGAATATTGGTTATCTTCACTGACACTCTGGGAGAAATAACCACTTCCAATAGACTAAGTTTGAAAACAATGGTGTAGGTAGGATGTTGACAGAAAAAAGTCATGACATAGTTCTTGCTAGGAACTTTATGTCACCATGCTCACCTTCATTGGAAAAGTTTCAGTATTCTTCTAAGTCCTTCTCAAGATGAAGAGATGGGGCAAGTGCATCTACGCCTCACCCATCAACTCAATTTAACAGATCATCAGCTCTGGGATAATCTCTTTCAAGCACTTAGTACCCGACTAAAAGGGGCCTGAAATATACAAGTATCACATGCACCAACACTTGCCAGGAATTCCAAACCTATGAGTGCCACACAAAATCCTGACTTTGGCCTTGTAGGAAGAAAATACAAAAAATCCTATCTTCTAGCTTATAGGAGAACAGTCTCAAAAACCCTAACTTCCATCCTGTAGGAGGATGATACAAAAAATCCTAACTCTGCCCCCCTGCGGGAAGACGATGCAAAAGATCCTATATTCTTTTGTATGGAATGACCACATAAAAAAATTCTAACTTCTGCCTTGCAGGATGATGGTGGAAAATTTTTGCTCATGTAGAAGGACGGTACAAAAAAATCCTACTCTTGGCTGCCACAGGGGGTGATTCACAAAAAACATATTAACTTTTGCTAATCATCAATAGGATGATTTCTACCTCGGATCTTTCTCTGGGAAAAAAATTCCTAACTCCTATATCATTAGAGGATTGTTTTCGACACCTAGTGTATTGGCAAGGAAAAACAATAACTCATGTAAGTCAACAGAAGAATAGTATCACATCAACAACTTCAAGTATCATAGAAATATCTGGAAGTATCTCAAGTTGATCAAGCTACTACACTTTCTAAAGAAACATTTTGGTAGAAATTTGACAAACAAGTAATCAGCCAGGGGACTAGTTTGGCTGCCCCTCAATAGGAGTTGGCTCCTATATTCCTTCTCGTACCACGTAGTGTTTTCTAGAAATACTAAGAAAAATGACAAATTTCTCCATGGGTCAAGTACACAGCTACTATCCTTGCCCCTGGGCAAAAAACCAAACTCAGTACTCATGTTTAACTTCCTTGTAGCCCCTACTTTGCTCACTTTTATTCTCAAATCTCATCTTAATAGGAGTCTTATTATTGACCTAAGCAAATATCTATATCTGTTATCAACTAAAGGAACACGAGGATTTCAACAATATGGTTTTCTAACAAACACGACTGGGGGCCTGAAAAGAGACACAAACACTTTAATTTAAATGCCTCAATTAGAAACTTTTCAAAAATAAAACAAGATAATTGGCCTGCAGGCCACTTAGTTTTTTATAGTAAAAATTCCCTTGGGATACTTAGCATTCGGGTCACTTAGTCTTTATGGAACAATAAAAAGTATCTTGGGATTCTTAGCTCTAGGACACTTTGACTTCTACGGAAGTATCAAAATTTAGTTTCAACAACAACTTATGATTTCCAAGATTTCAATGCTTCTGTTTTATAGAAGCTCACAGCTTGACTAAGACTACTTTATATCAACACAATTTATACTTTACACATGAAAAATTAATCTCTTTAAATTATTTTTTCAGCCCTTTAGCCTCTCTACAGGTAAAGCTACTTCGCATCCAACTAGGATTACATCACCCAATACTACAACATATCCTAATTAGGATTAGCAGAAGTAGGTATAATGCTAAAATACAAAAGCAACAAATCCAAAAATAACAAAGAAGAAGATGATGATATGCAAAAAGTTCAATTACTTGGAAAAACACTCTACTAATCTTTGTTAGAGTTCATCTCCCTAGTGCCAATGAAATATTTCATCTCAACAACATTCCCTGTGTATGACTCAGCAGTTTCCTCCTACCTATGAACTTGGCTTTGCGCTTTTACCCAAATTTGCCTTGTATAGAAAAACGTGCGTAATCTTAAGAGTTGAATATAAGTTTCAAACCTGTCTCTTTGCATCATTCAGAGACACTTAGTTGCTCAAGATAGAAACACATTCCTAGAGAATCCTTTAGAACTTATTGACAGTTTTAGTAGCAAACTCAGTCTAGTAAACCACTTGGCCTTCCAAGTCCTTCCTTCTCAACCCTAATGGATGAATTGTGTAATCAAAAAGCTCTTTTTCCCCAACAAATCACCTTGGACATTCACCATCTTGACTTCTGCAAGTCTAACATTATCATTGATCTTAGAACAATTTTCTCATGGATATGGCAAGAAATCATCGATGTGTTTCAATACACATATTGTCTATAATGAAGATCAAGTGATTAGAAAAGTACAAGTCAAACCAGAAAAGAGAAATACTGACAAGTACTTACATTTGCTAAGTTAAAATATCTTGTTAATGCGAAGATCAGTCCCCTTTACCATTCCCTGAACTTGGGAACTATCAAAAGGCTCCAAGTGCTCCTAACTCAAGAAGGATTCTCCATGTATAGTTTTCGACTCAGATTTCTTCCTCTTGGCAATCCTACGTTTTCTTTTGAGCAGTAACTTCTCCTCTACTGAGGCCAACTTCTCAACAAGATGATTTTCCACCATCCAACATGAAAAATTAATCATATCAAACTTAAAAAATGAGGGAAAGTAGCTACAAGCAAGAGGTTGCACATAGCATTATAGAACCTCATTCTAAGTGTTTATGAGTGCTATTTAGACGCCCCTACAATCATAATGCTTGGAAAAGACCAAGTCCTAAAACCTATCCTTCAATTCCTTCTTGGTGGAAGAAAATGCTAAGTTTACAGTACTTACACATCAGATGATCGTTTTATGATATTTCATTTTCCTAACTCACAAGATGCCCCATACTGGTAGCCCCTTCCAAGATGACGCCTATCTCTTCAAATGAATTCTGACACTTGACAGTTGTACCAGCCACAAGCTCCATATGCTGAATCAAGTTACAAGTCTTTCATTTTGAGTTACAACTCAAGAATGAGATTGCCTGACCGCTCCCTCTCCTTGCTGAGCGGCCAACTTAACTTGAGCCATGGTAACTAGATCGACACTACAATTCTATCATCCAATTTCATGGTTTTTGTGTACCTCTTCATCAATATGAAGCTTTGTTAGATACATGCTCCATCACCAATATCCTAGATGACCAGAAAATGGATACGTCTCTAAACTGCTACCCAAAAATAGTCTATAGATTTCATGTTGCATCTAAAAAGATATAAACATCTAGTTATAAAATATAAAACACCTAAGTCAACAAGTATTTACTAGATGAAAAACTGCAAGTATGAGATGTCAAATAGAAACTAGTGGAAGTAGGGATCATTCCCACGAAGAATGGTGTGTAATTATTGATTATTTGGTTGGAATACTACTTGAAGGGTTTGATTAAAGAAAAGAGTTTAATTAAACTAGATTTTACACAACAAGATGATATAAAGGGGGGATTAGAATTTATACTAGCTAATTTCTCAAGTTTTGGTTAAGCAGGTCAATGAAGTAATCCTATATGCCAAATATGGAATTAGAGGTTGATCCCATTTGTAACCTAATCGCGATCGCTTGACAACTAAGTCTATCAATTTAATTAACCAAATTGTGGATCCTTCCCGCTCCTTAAGCTAACCAAACTTGATTATTTATCTATGGAATTCTAGCAATCAACTAGATGAATTAGTCTAAGAAGATCTAATTCTAACCCTAGTCCAACACTAATCTAGATATATAATGGAGGTTCAACTCCTATATCCCATCAATTAACCCAAATTAACTAAGGAAGTAGTTCATTTTCCTAATCAATCCTTAAGTCTATTAATATTGTCCAATTAGTCCATTTTAACACCTAATCAACTTATTAACCTCTACCCACTAGAAATTGGCATCACACAACCCTAACCCATGACTAACTAGAACATATTAACTACAAGAAAGCAAAATAAAAGCATTAAATCTAAACTAAGCATGAAAATAAAGAAAGGTTGTAAAGAATAATGGAAGCAATAAAATGGAGGACATTAAATAAGAGTGATCAATTTAATATTTATAAACTAAGAAAGAATGAAATTAAAAATTAAAAGAGTGCAATATTCATAAATGAAGGTCTTACAAGTAGTAAAATAAAGCTAGAATATGGGTAGAACAACTAGCAAGAAAATAAAAAAGAACAAAATTTCTCCCCAAGTAGGGAGGAAGAAAAGAAGAAGAAAAACAAGGTGAATGCTCCCATTTTAGCTCCTAAGATATGTATTTACAATAGGATTAGGGTTGGGAGGTTATGTCCAAATTTCTCTTTAAAAAGGGTTGAAAAGGTGCAAAAATGTGCCCCCTGAACAATAGCTTGCTAGCAGCAAAATGCCCAGCTCTGTTTGGCTACTTCGTTTTGTTTCCATTTCGCTACACATCTATTAAGCTTCACAACCTCCAAACAACATAAATTATTTAAACACCTAAACATTAATTAAAGTGAGATCAAAATATTGGAAAGATCATCAAGAACAAGTTCATGCAAAATCCTACTTCCGGAAGGAATTAGGTTAAAACCTTAGTTTTAATCCTAAACACACAAATATATAAGATATCCTAATTAACACTAATTTAATACTAAAATGCACATTAAACACATAAAAATAAGAATGCACAAAAACCCATACATTAATGCTAAAATTGCACAAAACCACGACAAAAACAGCAAATTTGGCCATTGAAAACCTTGGTTTCCAAGGATTATCACACCCCAAGCTTAAGGTTTTGATCATCCCAAGTTACAAATATAAGAAAGTACTACCAAAAAAAACCACCAATACAAAATAACATATAACACAAGACAAATAACATTTACCAAATACTTAAACACAACACATATAACACCACCAGAAGAAAAGAAAGTGAAAATGTTGAACTTTAATACACTTCTTAAAAGTTAAAATAGGGGTTTAATTTAACTGAAGAAACTCAAAATTTTATCCCAGCTCTTTATTTGTTAAAGTAGACATTGTCTTGGTTATAAACATTACTTTCAATAGTTAAAAGTCAGACGCAATGCCAATTCGAATGTAAGCTAATCTAGACTACACAAATCAAGTTTTTCAAAACTCGCTCTAAGTAAAGAAAGATTATTAGGACATGTTTTCAAGGACCACAAACCAATAAAAATTAACATACAAGGATATTTAATGATACCGCAAGGTTTAGTAAGCAACATAATGTTGTAAGCAACGCTTCAACCTCAACTCACAAATACAAATTAGCCTAGATTAAGGATCATTTAGGAATTTTCAACCTTGTAATGTAGGGTAAGGTAATAAGGTAGGATATTTGGATAAGAGTGACTTGAATCACCTTAGTCATGTCAAAATAAACTCTTGATCCACTATCACATATATAAAGTCCCAAAAACCAGCATTACTTAACTAATAAACACTTGAAAGGCAAACACACTACTTTTATTGAACTAACTTTGAAGCCAAAGTAAATCTTCTTTGTTAAATAACAACATAACAGTTGCAATTCTTTGCTTTTCATTTTTTTTCATTTTTATACTTTTCTTTTTTTTCTTTCCTTTCCTTTTCTTTTATTGTCTTTTATCTTTTCTTTTCTTTTCTTTTCTTTCATTTGCTTTTCTTCGTTTTTCTTTGCAAGGATAACAATAACATAACATAACAATTACAAAAGGGGATATATAACAACATAGAACTCTTGACTTAAATTCCTACCAAATACAACAAAAACTCTTCAAGAACTATCACGATATCAATAAATCACTACATTGAAAAGCTTAAAGATATCAACAATGGCTAAAGTGATGGGTTTAAAAGAGGATAAATAAAAGAAGTGAATTGGCTAACAAGAAAATAGGCTTAATAAGGCTTAATAGGGACACTAGGGATAACAATTGATATGGGGTAGGCAATTTAGCCTCAAATAGTTCAAAGAAGGCCTAGATCATTTCCAAAATCCAAGTTTCATAAATGTCACAAAAATGAAGGATTCACATTATACAACCAATGTCCCAAGCTAAACCCCATCAAAACTCACTACATAAAGTGTCTGTAAAATGCAATTCAATCATAATGGTTAAATGATGGCTTAACTCATTTCCAATTTATTTGGAAAGTATTCAAAAATCTTGAAATGTGTAAACTAAATTAACAACTCAATTGAAATTGATACTAGAAGAACTCTTATGGAAAAGTATTGTTTGAAATAAAAGCAAGTTAAGAAAATATTTTTACCAAGTGGTTGAAAACATGATTGAGTTTCAAGGGTTAAATCCCTTTTCTGGTCAAATAAACACATAAAGTGGAACTTATTTTCAATATCCACTTTCAACTTCTTAAACAACAACAAAACCATTCCCACATGAATAGGATAATATAATGCACACCACAAAACTTTTCAATTTATTTCAATGATGAGTTACAAACTCATCCAAACACTAACGAATTCACAAAAAATAAAAATAATGGTACTAGAAGACATGAAAGCACATAAACTAAGTATAATAATAGTGAATGAATGACATTATTGGTATGTTTGGATAACCAAAACGCAGTTAATGTAGATGATATAACAACTTTTTACTCCAAGTGAATGTCAATGCACTAAATGTGCACAAATTGAACCTAAAATAATAGTTTAATCCTCAATCATGGATTTCATCAATGATAACTAGAACATGAACTGAGGGTAAGCAATGAGTAATTCCAAGTAAATTATACAAATGAGCTTCAATTGAACACATGAGCTTAAAGGTTTCCTATTCTACACTAAGAAGGGGTCATTGGGACTTCACAATATCTGTTCGATCTCTCCTATGATTGTTACTAGACACAACTCATGAATTGTACAAGTATACTTATTGAACAAGTAAATGATGATTAGAGTGTCATTCCCACAAAAACTATGCTAACACTCTGTGAAGCAACTGAATGTCACACTTTTGATCCTATCTAAAGTAAGAAACAATATAGTAGTAATAATAAAAACATTGAATAAAAACAATGCAATAATTCGAGTAAAGAGTGGAGAAAGTCGATAATTAAGTTATCTAATGAGTTCGCGCGTCTCTTACCAATCCCCTCAATTGATCAATTTATCCGTTCTATCAATTCTTGATTTACTTATGCCATTTAGTAGTCTAGAGTCTTATGTAATTGTGAATTAACTTTTGACTTCCCTTACAAATCTACAAAACCGAGTCAACTCACAATATTTCTATAAATTTGAGCCAAGCTTAATGTATAAATGACCACTCAATTGGACTACCCAAGATGAATAGGTATCTTTCAATTCGTATTCACAAACATTTGTCCTTGTACAACTTATGAACAAAGTCTAATTAGACCAATTCCCTACCTTAAATCTCCACTTTGAATTTCTGAATTAGGGTTAAAAATCAATTTATAAGTTGATAAGGTTTATAAATGCATTTAATACCATTTGTTAAGCAAATCAATCATAAGATAATAATCATGAACAAAACAAATCAAATCAATTAAAATTCATGGCAAGTTATGAATGAAACCCTAGATTTAGGATTTAATGCATCATCAATCACCAATTGATACAACACAGGATTCAATTATAATCGTGAATAGCATATTAAATACAAGAAATAGAGAAGAGAATGGAAAATGAGAGTTGTCAAGTTGAGTCTTCTCTTTTTTTCCCTTGATTTCTTCACTAACGATTTCTCTTGTGTTGATTTCTCTTGTTTGTAGCTATATGATGATTTCTGTTGACTGTCACACCTCTTTGTATGTGTTATTACCTCTTTCTATATGTTATTTTATGACCTAACATACCCTTTATGTAGTGCTTATTAGGGTTTACAAAAATAGGTCAAAATATCCAAAACCTCGGTTAAAAACATAAAACTTGTCAAAAAAAATGCCAATTTAGGAGGTTAGGTGCACCCCTGGACACTAGCAGTACCTAGCCATCAATGGCTAGGCACTCCTTCCAATTTCCTAGGCAGGGCAACACCAAGCTCTAGCTAGGGGTGTCCGATCTTGCTTTGTTTTTATTCGCTTTGCTCTGTTTTTGCCTTGTTTGATCTCCATAATACTGCAAATAGAACATACAAAAACACATTTTAAGGACTTAAATATATATTTTTGCTATTAAACAATAAAAACCTAATTTATGGACTTGAGGTGTAACATTACAAAAATATCCCTGTTTTATAAACTAAAACCCTTGAATTACGAACAAAAGTGAAGTTAAAAGTACATGAAAATACTTTCTTTTTGAGAGTTCTCACACCCCCAACTTGAACTATTACTCGTCCCGAGTAAAATGAAACAAAAACACAAACATATTAAAGCACACTAGCTTTATTCAATATATCAACTGTCATAACAAAAGTAAAATAAAACAAGAAGAGATATGGCTTCAATATGGATTTAAAAGAACATTGCTAATAATTCCGAAATCATCATTATGAAAGTGTTAACTCTCCACTCATGAAAGCAGATATCACTCGCTTACTAATATATGAAAAACCCATTCAACATAAGTTCAATAGGGACAAACATGTTGTAAGAAATTTTTAAACACACAAAAGACTAATTTAATACAAATAAATTGAAACCAAGGATCAAATAGGTCTTTAAAACTTGTAATGTAGATTAAGGGATAAAGGCAGGATATATTTGGATAAAAGTGACTTAAATCACCTTAGACACGTTAGTGAATAACTTCGACTCACAATCCTCTAGAACATCCCCCACAAACCATAACATTTAACCAACTACACTTGCGAAGGTAAAGATGCAACTTGTTTATTACAACTTACAAGGAATTGTCCTTCTTTGTTCATAAATTATAGCACAAATTTAGAAGGAATTGTCCTTCTTTTATTTCTTTTTTTTTTTCCTTCTTTTTTTCACTTTTTTTTTTTTTTTTTTTCTTTTTTTTCTTTTCTAACATATTACAAAACATAAGAGGCTATTACAAATGTTGAAGTCTTTAATATGGCTTTTTTCCCCAACAAACACAACTCATGTCATTCTCAACCATCCATAACACTATGCACATAATATTGATGTTGTGCACTACCAATGCTAACTACTAAGGTGATGGGTAGAAAGATGTAAATTGGCTAAAATACATGGTTAAACAAAGAATTAAGGCTTATAAGGCTCAAAAGGGGACACTAAGAATAAAATGACATTTAGGTAGGCTTTTTGGCTCAAACAGTTCAAAAAATCTTCCTTAATCATTTTCTTGGTATAAAATTTACTCATACTTCACAAGCATATATATCGCACACAATTCCAACGAATATCACAAGCAAAACAATCATGATTAACACAATCATAAAAAATTACCTTACTTCACGCCTTCACTTAAGGGAATATATTTAAGTGTATAGTGTAAAAGTTCGTAACTCAAAGGATTCAAAGAGCAATAGAAAACTTTCAATCCATAAACTCTAACAAGATTAGTTCAAATTTGAAACACTTTTAAACACTTGATACGTGTTAGAAAATTTCCCCTCCTGTGTTGGTGTAACGCTCGCACAACGAGTTCCCAGCTCCTCGCACTTTTTATGCATATTTTTCACTATTTATCTATCTTCAGTATTTTATTCTATCCAAATTTAATATAAATTTAGGTTAATTTCTTGGAAACATGAATTTCGTAACCAGTTTTTGCCATGAGTGAAAGAGTGCCTAGGTTACCTGTAGAGTAGTCTAACCTTCCCTTTCCTCAATAAGATTCCCGTATCCTTTTCTTTTATTTTTGTAGACTAGGAGTCATCTAATATAGGGTTTATAATTTATTTATTTATAACGTTTCAAATGTTTTAAACTTCTTTTACTTTCCCCTTAATCTTTGGGATTTTTTGCCTCCCTTTACGTTTAGGTTAGTCTCTCGATGCACTTCATACATCGAGTGACGACTCCATTATAATTTATTTAGTTATTTTTATATAAAAAAAACTATTCTATATCATTTTTTGATCTTCAAACGTCGCATTTTAAAATCCCATTTTAGACCCTATTTTTGTACTGTATTACACACATTTATTTATTTCTCATTATTTGTTTTATTTATTTCATTTTTTCCTTGCTAAAGAATGGGGCATGACAGCTTGGCAACTCTTTTGGGGACACTAGAGAGTCTAAGCACTCGATTTGATCATGTTTCCTATATCTTAACCCCTTGTTATATTGATGTTTTATATGCTTTTTTAGTTTTCATGTCTATATTTTGTAAATGTTCTGTTTAAATTTCCTTGTTCATTTATTTTTTTGGTATTTAATTCACTTGTATCTTTTCTCCAATTTTGTTATTATATATTTAGTTCTTTTAGCACTCTATTTAAATGCTGGGTAATTTAGATCCCCCGTCTCTAGGAGACACATCATGCATGACTCATCATCATCCCACTTCCTTATTAGGATTCGGACCTCACATAGGCGCGTAGGTATAGGTTGCGACGCTCCTGTACCGGTGTCAAACGGGTCCAACTCAAATCACGACCTAGGACCCTTGGAATTGACAGAAATACTACTTTTTGGGTCCCTCAGTCCGAAAGTTCGGGGACCATAAACCTGTGTGGAGTCTAAATTGATTAGTGAGTCAGTAGCGGCAAACTCATGCAACATGTAGATTACCCATATGATAGAGCTTCTTGGATCCTAATAGGAAACTAGGCACAAGGCGAGAGATAATCTTTATGTATACTTTTATGATACTCTTATTTCCTGTTCTACTTTCTTTATTTATTGCTTTTTGTATCTCATGAGCCATAGAATAAGATCTTTTGGGCAAAGTGCTCTTTTATTAAGCCACTTTCGATTCTCCCATTTTTTTCACGTTTATATTATCTCATGTTTCAAGAATCAAAATAGAATCATAGTTTGATTTTTGAAATCTCAAGAGTTTAGATATGTTATTCCTTAGGACTCCTTTTGTCAACTATTGTACCCTTAGATCAAATTGTACAAATGTGACTCTATTTTTTAAAGCCTTGTACATTTCAAGTGTTGTATAGTTACCCTTTAAAAAAAAATTTGTTTATCTCTAACTCATGTTTGTATCCCCTTAGGATTTTATTTATAAATTCATCTTTTGTATTGACGTTAAGTTTCTATTCTTGAGACATTGCATCATCACTATAGGCTCACCCTAGTTTCTAAAGAGGCACCTTAAAGCATGTTTCAATTTTTACATTTTTACTCACATTAATAATTGGCATTATGTATAAGCCATAGAGGGAATACTAATTCGGATATCCCATGGTAGGAATAAGTCATCCTTTTTTTCTTGGGTACATAACCCAATAAGACATGCACGTTTGTAATTTTTGTATCATCCAAAGAGGTAGTGTACAAGGTAAGGACCCAAATTTGAGATCTGCTTCAAAATCAAGCGGCATGAGGGCTCAAGTAAAGTACTGGTTTAATTTACTTAGAATATGAACTTTTGATAATCATCATTTGGCTATCTTAACCAAAGTTGGTAAAATTCCCAAGCATGTGGACACTAAGTTCAACAAATGAGTTTATTTCTTTAAACATAAATAATTGAGGCCAAATTTTGATTGCAACCTGCTCATAGACTAAGTAAATTACTAAGTGGTTCGGGGTGATATGAGTAGAAGTCAAATTAGTGATCCAATGATGCTTTGATAGACCTTCCAAACTATTTGATCCATTCGAACAAAAATTCTCTTAGACTCCATGCCTAATGGATAAGACAATAGTCAATAGTTTACGAAAAATATAACGTGTCTCAAGTCTTTCGAGTGATACTTTCAATACTTGTTCATGAGCCATTCAAAGTACTCAATCCATTCAAACATACTTCTCTCAGAACTTTATTATCCAATGGAAAAGACATTGATGTATCTTTTATGGGTAAATATGAAGTGCTTTTGAGTCTTTTGTTATCCTATTTTCATGACTACCAAATGCTTCCATCCCATTACAACCCTTTCTTTGTGGCGTATATATTTTGTATCATTTCATTTTCCTTGTGTACCTCTTCATAAGTCATACAAATTGGTTGATCTATTCGGAGTTCTTCCTATTTTTTAAGGGTGTCTCTTGAAAATGAAGCTAGCACATTCATTATTAGATGGAGACAATGGATCAATGAATTTCAGCGTCAAACATTGACAAGTGAATAGTTTGGGTCCATCAGGTATTGTATAGTACCTATCCCAGAGGATTGCATTCTCATGATAGGCCAAACCTTAACATAAGAAGGGCTCCCCTATAGGGCATGCATACCAATTTTCAATTCAGTTTACTGACTCAATTTATTTTTTTCTTTTTTGTTTTGTTTCCTCTTTCATTACATTCATCCAAAAGTTGTCAAAAAAAAAAAAAAAACAAGCAAGAAAAATTTTATTGAGAAATTTTGATTGTATCTTATTATTACCAAAAGATAGAGAGAGAAAGAGAAAGAGTTTCCAAAGACTTTGAAAATACAAGGGTGCTACTCGATATGGCATGGATCCCCGTGTTTCACACAAGGGCACATTCAAATTAACTAGTTTTCACAATTATGCCGGTAAAAGTCAGTCTGAGAATGCAATATATTGCTCTTGCTATTGACTCACAGTCCTAGGGACACATTCATGATTTGCAAAAGATAATACACATCTCCCTAAAAAATTTTCAATAAATATATTGATTTGCATGAATAGCCAATTCATTGTGTATATAGCATGTGTTCAAGAGATTTTATTTCAAAAGTTTATGCATTTCATGATAAGGTGAATGTTTTTCTTATGTGCGGATCACAGTATGAGCCTTGAAAAACAAGATTGAGCTAGAAATCTCATGTTCACGTTTTACATACAATTCTTGGCCACATATTTAACTATCTAAATTCAATACATGCCTTGAAAACTTAACCTCACCATCTTCATGAGAGAGAATCCACTATCCAAAAACTATCTATCCCTGGAGACCAATTGAATATCTCAAATTGGTGTATACAGTTTGATCAATTACCTTACTGATCACAACTTATACTAGGGCAATTTTTTGGTGAAGGTAAAATTTGTTTAGTTTGACTCATGTCACATCTATTTGCAAGCAGAATGTGTTCTTTGTCTCGATTGTTATGAGAACTTACGATGATACTTTGAGCATTCATTTCTAACATCACTATCTAAATACAATGTATTCCTTGTTATCCTCTTTGAGCCTTCAGACGTGATAAGTTCGTTTCAATGAAGTCCTTGATGATCACGCCCCTACATTGGGGAAATTGGAGACATAGAAGTCAAGTAAATCTAGCCTTGGATATACGTTTCTTACACTGGTTGTCATGGGAGTTTAGAATGATGTTGTAGCCTTCATTTCTACTACCTATACACTATTTCTCCCTTGCATCCTCTTTGAACCTTCAGATCTGAATATTTCATTTCTCATGCACTTATTGATCGTACCCCTGTACTGGGAGAAGATTTGAGAAAAGTGTTGACATGAAAGCGACGTTGTCTATATAGAAGATTATAAGAGAGTGAATTTCAAAAAAAAAAAAAGTTGAATTTTCAAAATAAAAGAGAGAGAGAGAGAGAGAGAGAGAAAAGAGTTGAATTTTCAAAAAAGAAAAAAATAAAAAGAGATAAAGAGAGAGAATTAATCAAAGTCAGAAATCAAGTGACTCAGTATGTGCCAATGCTTCAACGATGTGAAATTGCGATTTTGAAATAAAGTGGTTCAACATGCCAAAGGCGCTAATAATATGGATGTGTGCTTTTCCAATCAAGTGGCCCAATGGCCCAAATGCACCACTAATTTCAAATGCATGGTTATAATTCAAGTGTTACCGTTCATCGTTTGAATCTCAGGTAGATGTCTAAAAGGATACGATGAAAAATGTGAAAATGTTTAGATACTGTTCAACTTAGAAGTTTTTGAAACCTAGTACTGGGGCAAATTTTGGGATCAATGTTGGTGTTGAAATGTTTAGATGCTCGTTCCAAGTTTTGAAGCCCAATACTGGGGCAAGATTTTAGAATCCATAAGCAATCGAAGGTGCACAATTCCCTCATAGAATTTTATTTTTGACTATCTATTTCTAGCCACGTTGCAAGCCTATAAAGTCCATTACTGACTTTTCTTTCATGACAATCAAAAGTAAGAACCAATCATTTTTTAGACTACCTTTGTCTAAATTGATCACAAGGATACATCCCATGATGTAAATTTTTTAGATATCTCTCCTAGCCACATTACAAGCTAATATGAGAGAATATATATTAAGATATGAGAGAATTCATGCAAAGAATTGGGATCAAAAAAAATTTCGCTCATTCCTTACCAAAAATCATCATCAAAACAATGAAGCATGTGTGATGCAATTTCTTGCAAAATAATCCATTTAAAAAGAGAATGCTCCCCCTTTCTTTTGCAAGTAGTGACTTATTATAGACAAAAATTGGGGATACATATTCCCTAGCATTCTAAACAAATTCAATCACATAGATGAGTAACATTCAAGAGAACATAGTTCAACTTAATAAATGAAAGCACATTCTTAACATAAAATTTTAGATGTTACCCATTTTAATGTCATATTAGCTCATGTGCTTTGACCACCCTCCATTGATAATCTATCTTGAATTCCATGGTTCATGAAAAATTGGGAATAAATTATATTTGGGTGATTAAGCATGTTACCAACCCAATTGGACCCAAGAAAGTTTGGGTACCAAAAGTTGTTGCTTAACTTTGCATGAAGGTATACTTGGGTTAGTAACATGCTTAATCACCCAAATATAATTTTTTCCCAATTTTTAATTTCTTTTAACAAAACAATTTTTCTTTATATGGCCCTGTTGATGATAATAATTACAAACAATATTCTTATTGCCATAAAAAGAGGATTTAGATTTAACAAAGCACAAATCATTTTTTCTAAAGGTGATAAAATTTTTGTTCAAAAACATATTTCTAGTTCTTTTCTTTTCAAAAACATTTTCTTTTTTCTTTTTCAAAATATCATCAAGATCTCTAATCTCTTCTTCAATGAAACTTGTTCTCCATGATCTTGGTTTTTCCAACAAATTTTTCCTTCAAAACATCATTTTCTTTTGTCAAAGAATTATTTTCATGCACAAGTTTTGAGTTGGCTCAACTAAAGGAAATTATTGAGCAAGAGTATCCTCATACAAGAATGACTCTTTCAAATATTCATACATTTTAAAAATAAATGATTCAACATCATCATCATCATCATTATCACATGAATTATCACAAGAATCACAACTAGAGGATACCTTATTATTGCCAAGTGCCATAAAGGCCATTTGAGCGTCCTCATATTCTTCTTCAACCTCTCCATCCGAATTGCAATCATCCCAAGTGATTTGGAAGTTGTTGAAGTGTGGTTTTCTTGATCATTTCTTCTTCTTGGATGGGCTTTCATTTGCAAAATGTCCCACGTGGCCAAACTTGAAGCATCTATTATTTTGAGAAACATTCAATGCTATGCTTCTATTGACCCTTGCTTCCACCTCATCTTGTACCTTGTATTTCATTTTCAATTCAAAGGAGGTTAGAGAATTGATCAAAGAATCAGTAGGCATAGAATTCAAATTTTTATTGACTGATTCTTCTATGGCAATTGATTTAAAAATATTCTTTACCCAAACCTTCCAAATCCTTTACAATATCATTGAACCTACAATACATCTTGTCAATGTTCTCATGAGGTTCCATTTTGAATGATTCATATTTAGCCACAGGAAGTGACTTCTTTTGCTCTCTAATATCTTCATATCCTTCATGGATTTCTTTCAATTTATCCCATATCTCCTTGGCCGATTTGCAACCTTTTACTTTAGAAAATTCATTTGCATCCAAAGCATTATACAAAAATATTTATGGCTTTAGCATTTAAAGATAAATTTACTTTGTCTTGTGCATTTAATTCAAATATAGTCTTAGGCCTTAATCTATAAGTATTTTCATCAAGAATATTGGCCTCAAAAGGACCTTCATAAATAATATACCGCAAATCAATGTTAATAGATTGAACAAAAAATTTTATTCTATCTCTCCAATGAACAAAATTAATTCCATTAAGCATGGGAGGTTTAGAAATAGAATGCCCCTCCAAAAATAGAGTATTATTGGTTTCCATGATCTTTACTCTAATACAATTTAAGCGACATAAAGATACTAACGCTCTGATATCAATTGTTGGCCCCAAAAGCAACCTAAGAGGGGGTGAATTAGGTTGTTTCAAAAATAAACTTTTTTAATATGCTTAATGAAAATGCAACAAATAAACACTTAAGCACAAATGAATATAATAAATATTCAACAATTAAAGTTTAAAGAACAAATATAAAGATAGAGATAGAAAGTATCAAACCGAACTCCCAAACTTCTCAAGTTTGGAGTATTTCCACTAGTAGTGCCTCTTCAAAAAAAAGTGAGGCAATAACCTTCTTGTACACAAAGTAGGCTCACCCTTGCACCAACTAATTTCCTCTAGTTGAGCTAACAGAACTACACTACTCAAACCAATACAACCCACGGTATTTTAGCCTATTTCTTCCCAAATAGATCTTACAAGTGTTTGTATTGAGTGCAGTAGTTCTAATCTCTAACATATATTTATCATTTACAGACTTGGGGGTATTTATAGAAGCCCAAAAACTGCCCCCAACAATTCTCTAATGGCTATTTTCTATTTTCTAAAAAACTAGCCGTTAGATCTTTTGGACGGCCGGTGCAGTGGGTGTGTGTTCGAACGAACTAATCGTTGGACCTTTCAGACGGCTGCTGCTAAACTCTGCATCCGACGCTGTGTCCGTTCTCTGAGGGTATTCGTTCAGACGTTTGAGGATGCATCCGAACCTGCGTCCAGTCGATGCAATGTCTTCTAGAAATATGATCGGACGTTGTTCTTCGTCCGAGACTGGTTCAGGTTCTTTGTGTAGGACGATTACCATCGTCCAAAGCTCTGTCTTTTGGACAGTCATTTGCGTCCGTGGAGTCTTCTGGTTGTTTTGTTCGGACGATCATTTGCGTCCGAACCTAGCTGTTTTTCTGCACACTTGTTTTCAAACCATTAGTGTGATTTGGTCATCATCAAAGTATGATTAACATAACTGGGGTTCAACAATTATGTTAGTGCAGATTATGTCTCTTGGTATTATTGTTTGTGTCTCCTAGTCCTAAATATATATATATATATTGGTCATTCCAGGTATGCATTCTTTCTTTGTTTCTTGCACTCAATCTTTATATATTTTCATTCTAACATCCATGTTTAAAAGGAAAAAAAAAGACATGTCTTTCTATATATATTTAAATGCAGTTTCTTGAAATTCTAAATCCAAAAAAAAAAAAAAAAAAAAGATCCAGTTTATGTTATGTCTTTCTATGCATGTGCAATAGGAATCCGATATCTACATTTGAAGAGTATGCCAAGTTATCAAATTCAAGGTCATTACAAGCATTCTTGTGCCAAAAGTTGGAATTTCAAAGAATCAAGTAAACATCTAGGAGAAAATTGTTGCACCTCTCAAAGTTTATCCAAAAATGCAAGATACTCAAAAGATGCAAGAATACAGAAATCACCAAATCAAAAGTAAGGAAGCATAGCATAGGCATTGCTTTGTATGTTTATTCTTACGTAATAAATAGAGAAGGAAGTGACAACGGTGGTAGCAATAGCAACGACGGCTCAATAATCCACAAGTGGCAACGACTCTTCCCCATTTTCCAAGTTTCCTCTTCCCTCACCTCAAAACCCTTTTCATTCATCTTATTTTCTCGATAGTTTTCTGTCTTTATCCGGTAATGTCAATTTGTATCTGGTATCTAGTTAATTTGGTCAAAATTTGGTGCTCTACAATCTTTGTTTGGAACGTCTTCGAGTTTTCGACAAAGCGGGACAAGCTGTAGTTACCAAATTTTTACAATTTTTATCGCTAAGTGCCAAATTTGGGCAATTTTTCAAACTTCTATGTTTTTCGAGATAATGTCCCAATTTAACAAAAATTTTGCCTTTTTTGGGTAGAGTAACTATTTTTTATCACTTTTGTGAGGGTATGGACGAAATTGTCCTTTTATGTCTAAGTGTTGTTTCTAATTTTTAAGGTTCCTAAACTCAATTTCATGTTTTAAACACTGTCATGACGAAATTTATACTAATATTTTGGAATTTGTTCGAGTAAATTTTTAAAGTTCAAAATATAAATAATTCATGAACTTAGCTTTCCGATAAAATTTTATCTGAAAAATTTCAGATAAAATTTTATTTTGGAGATTTTTATGACCAATCTATATATATTATTTTTTTTGCAAATTTATTTTTTTATCGTTTTGCAAAATATTAGTATAAATTATGCAATCATGTAAAAGTCAAACCCGAGATTGTGGTCTTTTCAAAACTTTTTTAACGAGATGCGTGTGAAAAGCAAATATCAAATTAATAACTTTACGAAAAGAAGTTATTTATTGTACTTTATTTTTTATGCTTTATTATTTCATTATTATTTATTATTATTAAAAAAAAAAAAGGAAATGGGTAATTGGACCTTCAAAAGGTCGATTCACCACCCAATTCCAGCGTACAAAATCGCCCTCACCCATCCTTTCTCTACCAGACTCTCATTCCTCTCCAATTTGTTTCTCAACACTCAGATTGGTCACTCCTTGATTTATACTTTGATTCCTACTACTACTTACTCTTTTTTCTACTGTTTTCTACCAAAACACACACGAACACACAACACATGTACAAGCAAGCACAGAACACACGCCCAAACAAGCACTTCACAGAAAAAAAAAAAAAAAAATGTTGGAGAATGAATAATTTATGCCTAGATTGAAGATTTGCCACGACGTGTGATTTTCATTGTTGTAATATTTTGTTATAAAATAGTATTATTTGTACTTTTTTTATGAAATTTTAACTTGATATTGACTATATATGTTTGTTATTATTTTTGATGAACTTTTATATTTATGATGTATATAAGTGAGAAATATTTTGTGTATGATTTATATATTTGGGTTGATATTTAACAACTTCATTTTCCTAATTTGTACTTAATTTTGTTGTTTTATTATTTAGATTTGTTATCTTGCATCCTACATTTTGCAAGAATTATTTTGGAGTATATTTTTTTATGTGATTCGGTTGAGTTTTGAAAGAAAATAGAAAATTAAAAAAAAAAACAAAAATAAAATAAAAATGCCTGCAATTAATAGGTTGAAGGCGACTTGTTGGCCTGTTTATTGACATTTCGTTATAGTGTTCATCTTTAGTCTCCAAGTTTTTTATTGTTTTGTTTTAGCCCCTAAACTTTCATAATTTCCAGATTAGTTCTAGAAACTTTAAATTAATTCATTTAGCTTTTGTTTTTCTTCTTCTTGGTTGTTGTTGTAATGTATCTAGTTATTAGAGGTTAATACTTGCTTGAACTTGCTTCATCAGTAGTTTTTGTTTGGTTAATGTTTTGTTAGTAAGTTTATTTGTGTTTAAGGGGAAACTACAGTTCTAATTGAGCTATTAAGGTCCTGTTCGGGACTTCTAAAATATAAGCATAATAAGTGCAGGGACTCTCGAGGAGAGGACCAAATGGTACTATTAAACTCCTCTGACTTTTCCACCCTTGGCAGAAGTAGGAAATCGATCTTTTGAATTGAAATGCACTATAAAAAGATTTGAGCCCAAACAATAGATTCAATAAGTCCTTGCCAATAACCACGTCCACTGAATAAAACATTAAACTAAAAGCAGTATTGATGGATATGTTTGGTTATTGGGCTTATTTAATGAATATATTTTAATGCTTGGTTGTTTTTAGTTTAATAGGCCAAGTGGGTTAGTAGGTTGGGTTTAGTTTAGCAAATGAGCTCTAATTATATTATGATCACGTTATTTTTTTTTATTTATTTATTTAGAGAATCACGTTATTTGTTTTTAGGCAGGATTTTAAGGTACTGTATTAATATGATGGATAAAGTTCAAGTTGTGGGTCAATTGACGTTATGGGTTGATCCATTTTTGAGTGGGCCCAATAAATTCTTTTGTTTAGGCTTAACTTGATTTTGGCTTATTGGTTAAAAGTTGGGATATACTATTAGTTTTACACCTCAGATTTTGGGCTAGAGTATTGATAGAATAAATAAAATACTTGTTTGTGGGTATAATCTTGGTTATTTGATTGCTCCAATTCTGTTTGGTCCCAATAATTTATTTTGATAGGTGGGCTAGTGTACTTTCGGGTTTATATTTTTATGATTGATTTTTTTTATTATTTATTTTGGCTAATAGAAAATATTTTGGGTCTTGTAAAAGTGTTATAAAACATTTTGGGCCTTATTTTATTTTATTGGGCTATTTGAAATTATTTTTTCCCTTAGTTATGGTTGATTTTCTCGTAATTGCAATCGAGCCGTAAGCTTTTGGTATTTACTGTCTGACCCCTAAACTTTTAATATTACGTTTTTGTCCCTAAACTTTTTGCAATTGCATTTTGTCCCTTAAAACTTTTGAAATTGTAGTTTAGTTCTCAAAACTTTTGAAATTGCATGTTAGTCCCGAGACCTTTCTAAAGTTGTAGTTTGGTCCTCAAGACTCTCTAAAATTACACTTTGACCATCCAAAACTTTCTGAAATTGTATTGTTGACCCTTAAGCTCTTTTTAAATTGTATTTTTGCCCTTAATTAAACCCCCTGGAAGTTTATTTTGTTCCTAATAAAGTTCCTTTCTCTTAACAAATATTGTTTTACTACTAGAACTTTGCTCCTTCTTGTATGTTGACACTATCATTGTGTAGGAATGTTGCAGCTATAGGAATGTTGCAGCTAAGTCCTTTAAGTTTAAGATTTTGCTTAATTAAGTCCTCCTTTCTTTTCAATAATTGTTACTTATCCAATTTTGTGATTGTTTATCTTAATTTATTCATTAAAATTACTTTCATCAAGTTAATAACATTATTTTTTTTAGTTTTGTTTAACTTATACTTGTACATTGATACATTAGCCCGTTTGTTTGTTCATATTTTGAGATAAAAATTGATAATTTTGTATCTTTGGCACATCAAGTGGTATATTTCTAAACCATTTACGTGCGATACATGGTTCATGTGCTAATTGGT
Organism: Cinchona pubescens; assembly: GCA_025175665.1. NCBI lineage: Eukaryota > Viridiplantae > Streptophyta > Magnoliopsida > Gentianales > Rubiaceae > Cinchona > Cinchona pubescens. The sequence continues at coordinate 889,266 of JANKKI010000030.1, read as the reverse complement.
TGATTGTTTTCTTTAGCTTATTATTATTTTTTCTTTATTATTATTCATCGTAATTTATATTTTGTAACAAGGTAGTTAAGCCTATTGTAATAGATAGGATTATGTATTATGTATTTATTGCTTTTATTAGAACCTATATGTTAGCACATTATGTTTATTTGTTTATGTGCCTTGCATACTTATATGTTTATTAGGTTTTCTAGTTTATTTATTCTTTGTAAATATCTTTTGCTCACACTAGTATAGAAAATTTCCCCTCCTGTGTTAGTCCAACGCTGGCACAACGAGTTCTTTTGCTCCTTGCACTTTTTATGTATTTTTTTGACTATTTATTTATCTTAATTTTATTTCATCTAAACTTAATATAAATTTGGGTTAATTACTTAGAAACATGAATTAAATCTCGCAATCGGTTGTTGTCAAGAATGGAAGGGTGCCTAGGTTACCCGTATAGTAGTCTAACTTCCCTTTTCTCAGTAAGACTCTTAAATCCTTTTCTTTTGTTTTCGTAGACTAGGAGTCATCTAGTATAGGGTTTATGATTTATTTATTTATTTATAACATTTCAAATGATTTAAACTAGATAAATTCTTTTACTTTCCCCTTAATCTTTAGGATTTTTCCACTCCCTTTAGGTTTAGGTTAGTGTCTCGAAGCATTTCACACACCGGGCAGCGACTCCATTATTTTACTTATTTATTTAGTTATTTTTTTATTAAAAAAACCTTATTCTAGATCATTTTTGGGTCTTCAAACATTGCATTTTAAATTCCTATTTTAAACCCTATTTTTGTATTGTATTATACATATTTATTTATTGCTCTTTATTTGAATTATTTATTTCAAATTTTTCCTTGCCGAAAAATACACATCGACATTCATTTAATTAATCATATTATACTACACTTGAAAATATGTGTTATAAAAAATAAACACATAAATAAATAAAAATAAGATGAGCAAAATTTGTAAAATAAAAAAGAATAAAATAAAAGACCAAGAGTGCATCATGTCTTATAATATGTATTTCTCACCTAAAATTTGAAAAATATGTTAATGAAAGATTTTTGGAAGTAAAAAATAATTATTATAAGAATAATATTAACTTAAAAAGTAGTTTAGTCATTTAATATTTTATCCATCTAGGTGAGATAATTAATACCAATATCACTCATTAGAAGAGTAATACCCCGTATAGAGATTAAGTTGTTAAGTGGAATAATAATCTCATATTTATATTCCAACCAAACGTGAAATGACATGAGATTAGTCATCCAACCCACTATATCTTGAAAACCAATCTCTCAAAATAGTTGAGGAAAATATTTTTCATCTTCAATTTAAAAAGAGAAAGTTATGAGATGTCAATTTATTTTATTTTTTTCATATTTAGTTGTAATTTTATTTCTTTAAAAATAAATAAGATAACTAAGGTCCAAAATTGAAAAATTGCCTTTGTTTTTCATGTTTATAAAAGTTAGATAAGGTCAAACATTTTAGTTTTACCCTTTGAATCCATCATGTTAATTAATTTGCACATAGCATATTTTACAATAAGGGTCCATTTGGTTCACGGACTAGATGAAATATAATATCTTATATCAAAGGATAATTAATCTTGGAATGAGTCATTCCCGGATGATTAGTCCAGTTATCTAGTATTTAGTTGATATTGAGTTGCATGAGATATTTTAAAAATAATAACTATCTTGAGATCAGATGAGATCGGATTACTATTTTACTGATCAATATACCCTTAAATTTACACTTTAGTATTGGTAATATTCAAATAATATTAAAGTAATTATAATATACTAAAAATAAATGTGAGAATCAAATAAATTGTTATTACATAGAATAAGTGGCAGTGTTCATCTCGATGCACTAACCTAAAAAACTTGTTAATCTGAGCCATTTCGAACAATAAAAATTTGGCATGTATGTCAGTTAAGTTTACTGGTTCGAGTATTAAGAATAAGGTATTAATACATTTGCTATCCAGTATAACCCGACCGAATGAATATATTGACTCAATTATGTATTATGACCTAACAATAAAGGACTTTTACTCCATCTATACTCATTTACAAGTGTAATCGTATGTGTACTAAGTTTTTTTTTTTAAATTTTACATATTAAAGCCTAATATTGAATGATTTTTTCTCTTATTCTACTCAATTATAAGGTATTTGTGTAATTAGGTAGTCATTTTTTTTATTTTTTAAATTTTGGAACATTATCATAAATTCATTGGTTCGAGTACTCGTGTAAAAAGACTAAATATTAAGTAATTTTCTCTTGACCCGTTAAAATTGGGTTGGGTTGTCCATTGAGTGTATGAACCTAATACCAATCCATGAATGCCCCTATAATCCAACATAATATCGTATGATGTAGGGTCATAGAGTTTATTAGGGGTAAATTAGTCAAAATTTTTATTATCCCATATATAAGTCATCCCAAGATAACTAATACCACTTCCTCCATAGTGTTATTTTATACCTCTCACAAGGATTAAGTTGATTACTTGGGATAACAATCCCATGTCAAAAATATCAACCATAGTTGGGATAACAATTCCATGTCAAAAATACCAACCAAACATATACAAGATGACATGGGATTAATTATCCAATCCTATATCATCCCATGAACCAAATGGACCTGAAGTGTACTGATACTAATATTTCGATTAATATAAATTGTGCTACAGGTATGCTAATTGTCATACTACAAATAATTTTCATAGTTATTCCGAATATATGATGGGTTAACTACAATTACCCAATTGATGCAAATTGTACTACAATTATTCCAATTAACACAATATAAATCAATTTCATAGTTATCCCCAATACTTAGTGAATATTTAATATAGTAATTGAGAAGTTTAGGATAACAACTACTTCACACTTTTTACTAAAATTTTAAATTTAAATGTTCAAATAGTACTTCACACTTTCTACAAAAATATATTCTTGATTGGCATAAAGCGTCTTATACTTATGACATTTATCATACTTAATATCATAAATAATTTTTCCAATACTTCATTACTCTTTCACATGGTTATCCAACAAGTGTTTGTGTCATTTTGTTAGTTCAGACTGACTTACTTATGTACCTCAAGTCCTTATATACTAATAACATACGGTTGACATAAAATACAATACTAATATGATGATTGAGATACATATATACATTTCCATGATTGTCTCAATTACGAATTGCATATACTAATATATTCCTGATCAGCATAAATTCGTTTATAATTACGGCAGTTATCATACTTAATAACAAAAAAATAATCTTCTCCTTACTTCATCAATCTTTCACACACTCCCTCAAGTATTTTTTTTAGTCACTTCAAAAAGTAATAATTTATATCACATATATTACCACAAAACATGTTTAAAATTTTTAAAGTAATTTCATTCATGTAGCAGCAAAATTTTAAAACGGATGATACCATGTTTTCCTTTATACCTTACATATGCAACTCTTTACTTATACTTTCAACATACCAACTAATTACATTTAAATGTAAAAAATAGAAACCAAATTTACTAACCTCGTCAATTCCTATAAGAGTTATGTCTTTACAAAATTTCACTAACAATCTTGCAAACCAATCTGCAACTGCATTAACAATACCTCTTTGTCCATTTATCTAAAACTCAAATTTTATTTTATTTTTACCTTTTTTTCTAAATTCTCTTCTATTTTCTTAAGCTCTAGAGATGAGACAAACTTTCTAGTTGTTGGGTTTAATTATACATATTCAGTGTTTCATATAAGTATTACACATACCCCTAACAAATTCTTCATCAACCACTAAGCCCTCAATAAAGCTTTTAACAACAACCATTTGTATTTATTACCCATAAATCACCTTTAACTGCCATAAACGCACTCTAATCGAGTAGACTCCTTTTATATTTAAATCCACCACTAACTTACTTGCACATGCTATAATACTTGTATTCAAACATTTAAGTTTTTAACAAGCAGTTGACATAAATTATTGCATACATATGACTATTATCACATTTATATACATTTTCATAGTTTTCCCGAGTATTAACTACTTCTACTGACCAACATAAATTTATCTATACTTAAAGCTGACAACTAACATACTTATGTATCAATCTTTCACACACTAGTCTTCAATGTTTTTTTTGTGTCACTTTTTTGTTGTATAACTTACTTTTGTATCATTAAATTCATACCTACATAAAAATTATCACACAAAAAAATAATAACATTTCAAAATACTACCAAAGTAGTCAACCTTTTTTGGTACAAAACATGTAACAAATTTTTCACAAATCTTTGAATGCTAAAATTCAATATAATTTGAAATGAATTAGACAAATTTCACATTTCATATCTTTCAGTTTTCAAATTCAAGTTAGAAAGGGATTTTCTCAACTTTTTTGATACTGGGTTTCCAAAATATATTGGGAATGACCTTACTTTGTGAAGTCAGTTTTCTAATTTAAACTTTCATACCAATTATGAAATGGAAAGGTAAAATGTCTTACCTCATGTTTGTTATGCGGTACAACCTTGGACATGTATGGGGTAGGGCAACAATTATTCAATTTAAACTATCCATTACAAAACAAAATCTCTGGATTGACGGTGAACTCTAGTTGTCACCATGTGACTAAATAATATGTGGCAATTTATATACTTATGCACTAGATATAGTTCATGTAACACTTTAATTATTTATATGTGTATTTTCTAACAGTAAAAATGCATTATTAAAATTTCTACAAAAATTTAAAACTTAAAAATTTACAAATTCATTAACATTCAAAGTACATAAAGGACCAAAATGGCCTTTCATAATGTTACTAACTCTTAATAATTAATTTTAACTACATTTTTTTTCAAGAACACGGCATGCAAATGACAAGTCTTATACTTTATGCCGATGGGTATCTATTGTTCGTTATTTATACTGTGTAATATTCATATTTTCATTATCTTATTTCACATCAAATACCACCAAGTATTAATTGCTATGACACCAAAACCTACAAAAAAAACCACCTTTACCAGCAATAATAGGTAACATTGATTCAACAGTCAAAGGGTCATCTCATTCTGCCTTTCTACGTGAAAACTGTCACACTCTCATTGCTCATTTTTCTCCTCTTTGTTGCCTTTTTCAGACTTTTTGTTTTTTCCTGTTGCCTTTTCCAGCTTTTTTCTATGATTTTGTGCGGCTCGCACAAAATCACACTATATGCAAATCGCATACAAGAATTCACCCAACATTTAGTTACTTTTTGGGTCTACGGACTCTTCTTAGAGCATACTATCATGATTACAAAATTTTACTTGTATTAGATATTCAATGTATTTTTTGCTTTTAGCTATATTTCAAAAAAAATGAAGTCCGTTTGGTAGTTAGGGTAGTTAGAGTACTTGTTTGTCAGTTTGTTAAAAAGTTAGTTAAGAGTTAGTTACAATTGCATCTCCAACCTTTTTAGGCTTAATTACTAGTATAATTGGGTATGCTAGTTGTTTGAATAAAGATCAAGCTCTTGCTAACTCTATTTCTCTTTCTCAACTTTGGCTTCTATTATTTCTCTTCATTTTTGAAGATTTTTCTATGCCTTTCCTTTGTCTTGTTCCTTCAATTCTCTTTGTTTCCTTCAATAGAATCTTTAATCATAATAGTTGTATCAGTGCAATTGTTTCTAGACCAAGAAATGATTGGCTCCACTAAAAAATTATCCATTGAGAAACAATCCTAAAGATAAAATACCAAGATTCAAGAAACATATGGATTGGTGGCCAATTTGCAATTGGAAATGCAAGACAAGTTTCGGTGTATTGAAGGAAAGTTGGATGAATGATAACTCTAGTAAACTAGAGTTATTTTATTCTAAACTATAGTATTTTGATAGTATAAATCCTGAATTTTGGGTAATTAATTGAAGGTTTTAGTTAATTTTTTTCATAGGTGTTTATATTTTTGTTCTTGTTAAATATGATAAGTTTTTATTAAAATTTTAGCCTAATTAATTGCTTAATGGTGTTAATATTATGCAGGTCAAAATTAGAGGTTGGAAGATGGAATGAACAAAGCTCAAAGGACCAAATTGCAATTATGAAAGAAATAATTAAAAAATGTTCGGAAGAGAGTCTAGATTGAGATAGGAGGACTCCTCCAGATCGCAATCTGGACTCAAGAAAATGCCCTAAATTTATTAGAGTCCATATCGCGATCTCAAATCCCAGATCGAGATATGGATTCGCTGGTGGATAAGTTGTGAGGGCAATTTTGTAATCTTTTAGCAACCAATTCCTAATTTTTGCCTTGTGTAATACTCTACTATTTAAGCTACTTCAAAAATTGTAATAGGGTAAGTAGGATAGATTGAAGTAGAAAATTAGTAGATTTTAGGATAGATTAGGAAAACTTAACTCTCAAGTTTCCTTTTGAATGAAAATTTCTCTTTAATCATCTCTCAGATCTAGTTTAAATTTCTTTGCAAATTTAAATTTTGATTAGATAGTTGTAGTGGGCTAATCATTAGCTTCAATTAGATATAATTTTACTTACTTTCTAGTTTAAATAGTAAAAATCTCTTTACTTGCAATCTAGGATTTCTTAGAAAAATTAGGGTTCATTTGTTGAGCTTGTTAATTTCTTGCTTTTTACTTAAAATTTATTAATTCCTTGCATTAATTTCTAGTTAATTTTTAGTGGGCTTTCTTTATTATTATCAAAAGGATGTGTATATTTAGATTTCAATTTTAACTTTTTCTAATTTTTAGTTTAGAAATGGTTGCTTTTAGTCTTCAAAGTTTATTATTTGTAGTCTTTTTAATTGGGTAATTTGTTTGCTTTTAATTTTAGTCTTAATTTGACAATTTAGTGTAGAATTAAGTTTTTTTCATTAATTGCTTTTGTTAGAACATAGTAGTTAGGTTCTTAATTTCGTAATTGCTTAGCTTGATTTGAATGAGTTGGATGAATTCCGGAGGGAAGCATTTGAAAATTATTTGATCTATAAGGAGAAAACTAAGGCATGGTATGACAAGCTCATCCTAAGTAAGTAATTTAAAGTTGGTGATTTGATGCTACTTTACAATTCACGACTCAAGCTATTCTCGGAAAAACATAAGTCAATGTGGAGTGGCCCCCTTTGAAGTGGTTCAAACTTTTTCTCATGGAGCAGTGGAAATATAAGGGAAAGAGGGAGCTTTCAAGGTCAATGGTTATCGATTCAAACACTACTTTGGAGGAATCATTGAAGGTGGACGAGAAATCGTCCAATTTGTGCAAGAATGAAGCTCATGCCATAGTCAAGCTAGTGACTATAAAAGAGAGCTTCTTGGGAAGCAATCCAAGTCTTTAATTTAGTTGTTATTGTTTTCTTTTGGTGTGATTTTTTATTAGTTTCATTTTGTGCAATGTGGTTTGAATTAGTTTAGAATTTTAGTTTAAAAATTTTAGTTCTTTTTTTTTAGTTGAATAAATGGTGTTAATTTTGTGTTTGTATGTTGTGCATGGAATTGGAGAAAAGTTATGAAGAGTGTGCAAATTTTGACTAACTTTTGAAAAATACACTTTGCAGAAGTTCAACTTGAGATTGCGATATCAAATTTCGGCTCGCGATCTCAAGGTCAAACTTCTGGAGGGCATACTTCGTCATTTGGTCCATATTGCAATCTCAAGATTGAGATCACGATATCAAGATATCAAACTTCTGAAAAGGCATTTTTTTACCAAGATCGCGATATCAAAATCAACCTTCTCCAAAGGCATTATTTTTCACCGAATCAAGATCGCGATCTCGATTTTGATATGGCGATCTAAACTCCTTCGAGATCGTGATATCAAGATCAGGCCAGATTGTGATGTCGACTTACAGACCCATTTATATTCTAATTTCTCTTTTTCTTTTCACACAATTTTCTCCTATTCCCTTCCTCTTAACCGAAACACTCTTCCCAATCCCTCAAGTTCCCCCATAATCTTCACTCAAAAATCATTCCAAACTTCATAATCACCACTAACATCATCTTATTTCTTTCTAGCATTATCAAAGCAGGAATCTTTTGGGAAATTTCTTGGAGATATTGGAACATCAAGAAGGATTGGCATACAAGACTTTTTGGGGAATTTTTCAATCCGTAATCAGTATAGTATATCTTTCTTTGAATTTGTAGTTCCAATTGCCAATTTATTGAAGATAATTGTTAGGTTTGTTGATGAATTTGTGGTGGAATTTTTGGTAGCCAATTATTTATTTTTGGGTAATAATTTGTGCGAATTTCTTGAAAGAAAAATTTTGACATTAAATTGTTCAATTATTTGAATTATTGAATTGCTGTTTGGATTAGTTTTATTTGTTGTTGAGAAATTTTGAAAGTGTGTTGACAATTTGGTGAATTGATTTTGTTGGCTGTGATTCTTGGAATTGTTGGTAATTGTCGAAATTTTTTGATTGAATTGTGCTGTAAAAATGACTAGAAGAGTTTATGGTAGTGCCGAAAGAAGGACTAGAATGAGGAAAAGAGCAACGGGGTCGAGGAAGAGAAAAGCTGGAGTGGGAACTAGTGGGGAAGGGGGCATGGAACAACTTTTTGAGGGCGGTAAGCTTATAGAACCTCAATTCTCAAGCGATAGAGCAAAGCAATTGTATAAAAGTGCTAAATCAATAAATGAGAAGCATGAGGTGATTTGAGAGCAGAATTTTGACCTTTCTATGCATTGGGGGGCTTACAAAGAAGCTAGAAAAGCTATTGAAGAGCAAATTAGGTCGATGCATTAGGAGGGATTTAACATTCCAATTGACTCCGAGACTTCCCAGTTAATAAAGGAATTTCATTATAATTTGTGTGAATTGGAGAATGGTAAGGTGCGAGTGCGGGGGGTAATAGTGGATTTTAGTGCGTATTTGATCAATGCTTACTTTAACACATCCCCCGTATCTTCCAGTCAATATTTTGCATTGTTAAATGATAAGGACAAAGATATGAATGTAATCAAAAATGCCATTTGCGATGTCAATGTTGATTGGATTAGGAGTGCTTTCTCGAATACTAAGTTGACATTTGCACGTCAGGGACTTTCTTTGGTAGCCATGTTATGGTTTTACTTTATTAGCTGCCGAATTTGGGAGTTCAATGCTTTGATTTATATTCAGAAGGATAAAGTACTCCAAATGTGTTGAGCAATTATGACGGGGGTGCCAGTGAATATTGGTAGCCTTGTCAGATAGGGATTCTTAGATAGTAGAAGGTTCAAGTTACCTATATTTTATGCCCCTAGCTTGATTCACCATTTTTGCACTTTAGCAGGTTGCCCGATTGATCCTGAGGAGCCAATGACCTATCCAAGAGGAAGGATTAATCAGGAGTATGTTTACCGAATGGTGAGAGAGTATGAAAAGCACCATCAAGAAGAACACCCTACCTAGCCACTGCCACCACTATCTCAGAGTTCTTCTTTTATTCTGATGCCTCCAAGTTTCGTGTTAAATGCTCCGGTTAATGAAGATGAGAGAATGAATTGCAAGAGACAGAATTGTACATACAGCCAGATGATGATGCATAACAACTTGACCTTAATTGGAGAAGCTCTCAAGACCACCTCGTTGGGTACATGGGTTGTTGGCCCAAAAGGTAACTTAAGAGGGAGGGTGAATTAGGTTGTTTCAAAAAATAGATCTTTTAATGTGCCATTAATGAGAAATGAAAACTTTATGCAACAAATATACACTTAAGCACAAATGAATACAAAAGATATTCAATAATTGAAGCTCAATGAACAAATATAAGATGATTGAGATAGTGAGGATCAAACCAAACTCCCAAACTTCTCAAGCTTGGAGTATATCCACTAGTAGTGCCTCTTCAAAGAAGGTGAGGCAATAACCTTCTTGTACACAAAGTAGGCTCACCCTTGCACCAACTAAGTCCCTCTAGTTGAGTGAAAAGGTTTTACTGTACAACCTCACTTTTGTACACTTGTTATCCCTCCACTCTTACACTTGAAGATCACTCATTAGTCTACTCTTGCTCATACTAATTCCCTCTAGTTGAGCCAAGAGAACTATAGTACCTAAACCAATACAACCCACTTCTTTTTAGCCTATTTCTCCCAAATAGCTCTTACAAGTGTTTGCATTGAATGTAGTAGTTCTACTCTCTATTTTACAATTACAGACAAGGGGGTATTTATAGAACTTAAGCCCAGAAATTGCTTCCAATAGTTCTTTAACGGCTATTTTCTGTTTCCTGAGAAACTAGCCGTTTGGTCTTTTGGACAGCCGATGCTATGAATATGCATCCGAATCTAGAAACTAGCCGCTGGACCTTTCGGACGTCTGATGTAAAGCCTATGCGTCTGATGATACGTCCGATAACAATATGAACAGTGTTTCGGACGGTTGTATGCGTCCTACAACTTTGACAAAAACTTCTTCATTTTGAGCTCTTCTCTTCGGATGGTCATGTGCGTTCTACAGCTTTTGGTTATGTTTCAGATGTTCTCCTACGTCTGAGGCAAATTCAGATTCTTCTCTGTCGGACGCTCTTTTGTGTTTGAATTATCCTTCTTTTCGGCACACTTGATTGCAAATCATTTTTATGATTTGGTCATCATCAAAACATGAGTATCACAACTAGGGTTCAACATGGGTTAGGCCACCATCACCTCCGGCTTGGCACTTTGGTCCACCTTGTGGAAAACATTACAGACCACAACTGCAGCTTTAGCACAACAGGAGGGATCTAGTCAAGTGGGTACTACCGGAGGGGATCTAGACGACAACCATAAGAAGCACAACTCAGTGATGCCGAGGAGGGTCAAAAGGAGATGGAACAAGAAGAGTGATGCCACCAGCTGCATTGAGCATTGATGATCTCCAACCCAAGAAATTGAAGCCATTTATGGAAGATGAACAATTTTATCCGTTTCTCATGACTTAGCACCTTGACATTTGACTATTTTTATTTTATGTTCATATTTTGATTTGGGATAGTTTAATTTTCCTCTTTAGTAGATTGGCTAATGGCTTTAAGCTGACGCCAAGTAGATATTTATTTTGATGTTTCATGAATTAAATCTTTTGGGAATTACTTGTTGGATACTTGGTGTAGATTTGGTCATGTTTATTGCCTAATAAGAGTAAATTGTCTAAGGACCCTAAGCTGATGCCATTTTTGCATTGGTTGTTTATTTGAATGTTGATTTTTATGAGACTTAGCTGATTGATGAGATGCATGGTATGGTTAAACACTTTTAGCACTTTTACTCAAATTTAGTTGTTAGCTTTAAATTGTGTCATAGTTGAGTAGCTCTTAATATTGTTGGATATGTTTTTATGTTGGATTTTGGGTGAGTGGAAGGATGATCTATTCATCAACTTGCATAAAAGAGAGAAGTTTGGGGGTGTCTATTGTTTCGTGTTGGGAATGGTTGTTTTGTGCATATTGATGTCACTTGATGTATAATGAATAGAAAATTGATCAACTGAGTACTCAATGATGATAATTTGATGTACAATACTATATGATTGAAGTATTTGGTTGAGCCATTTCATGGATTGAAGTGTGAGTGAGTAGTTCTTTTACAACATAAAGATTTCAAAACCTTAGCTTCATTATTTTTCAAAAAGAAGTGCTGAAAATTTAGGAAAATCTATTCGAAATATTGTTTTTGATCAAATCACTTATATTATTTTGTTAGATGATTTGTCTTTTGAAAAAAAATTCTCGAGTTAAATGAAATAGAAGGAATTTTGGCACATGTGTGTGTTTGCATAAGGAATGTTCTTCTAATTTGTGATAATTGATATTTGAGATTAATTTGAAGTACATTTCACTCCTTTTCCTTGGTTAGAGCCGTCTTTAATCAATTTTTTTTTTTGCTTTTAGGAATAAGGCGAGTACAGGATTCTGACATGTACCCATGTTGTTACTCTAAAATAAGCCATTAGAGTAGTAATAAGGTGAGTACGGGATTCCAACATGTACCAATGTTGTTTATCTGAATTAAGCTATTAGGAATTGTGTTTTAGTATACCAATAAGTTAAGGAGTAAATGTTTGTAATACTTATCATTGATCTCGTATTACTTATTCTTTATTAGAGGTCTATTCCCAAAAATGTGTGACATTTGCATCCAAGTAGCTTCCTAAATGGACTTCTATTTTCATGAAGCCTAGCCGAGATAATTGACTAACTGCATAATACTTATGATTTGAGAAGCAATGACGTTGAGTTAAATGGATAGAACTAAAATGTTTGTAACTCTTTTTGAGAATAATAATTCTTGGTGATTTGAAATCTTGTGTAGTAAATGAACATGTGCTTCTTTGAAGAAAAAATACAATTTTGGATTTACTCATTTAAACACTTCACCTATCATATAGTATTGAAAAGATCTTGAGAGGTTTCTTCATTGTTCTAAGTACATCCACAATTCATCAAGTTTTTGTCAATTTTGGTGGTGTTTTTTTTATGTTTAAGTAGTAGTAGGCTTCTTTTACTTTTTGTTTTGCTTAGGACTAGCAAAATGCTAAGTTTGGGGGTGTGATAACTTTAATAAACTATAGTTATTTTATTCTAAACTATGGCATTTTGATAGCATAAATCCCAAATTTTGGGTAATTAATTGAAACTTTTAGTTAATTTATTTCATAAGTGTTTATATTTCGTTCTTGTTCAATATGATAAGTTTTTATTAAAATTTTATCTTAATTAATTGCTTAATGGTGTTAATATTGTCTCTTATGCAGGTCAAAATTAGAGGTTGGAAGATGGAATGAACAAAGCTCAAATGACCAAATTGCAATTATGGAAGAAATGGAAGAATGGTGGGAACAGAGTCCAGATCGTGATCTGGACTCAGAAAAATGCCCTAAATGTATTAGAGTCCATATCGCGATCGCTGGTGGATAATTTGTGAAGTCAATTTTGTAATCTTCTAGCAACCAATTCTTGATTTTTGCCTTGTGTAATACTCCACTATTTTAGCTACTTCAAAAATTGTAATAGGGTAAGTAGGATAGAGTGATGTAGAAAATTAATAGATTTTAGGATAGATTAGGAAAACTTAACTCTCAAGTTTCTTTTTGAATGAAAAGTCCTCTTTAATCATCTCTTAGATCTAGTTTTAATTTCTTTGCAAGTTTAAATTTTGATTACATAGTTGTAGTGGGGTAATCATTTGTCTCACGTAGATATAATTTTTACTTGTTTTCTAGTTTAAATTAGTAAAAAACTCTTTACTTGCCCAATCTAGGCTTTCTTAGAAAAATTAAGGTTCTTGTTAATTTCTTGCTTTTTATTTAAAAATTCTTAATTCCTTGCATCAATTTCTAGTTAATTTTTAGTGGGCTTTCTTTATTATCATAAAAAATCTAAAAATATTAGATTTCAATTTTAACTTTTTCTAATTTCTAGTTTAGAAATGGTTGCTTTAAGTCTTCAAAGTTTCTTATTTGTAGTCTTTTTAATTGGGTAATTTTCTTGCTTTTAATTTTAGTCTTATTTTGGTCAATTTAGGATAGAATTAAGTGTTTTTCGTTAATTGCTTTTATTAGAACATAGTAGTTAGTTTCTTAATTTCGTAATTGCTTAGTTTCATTTACTTGTTTTAGTAGATAATTTAGTTTAATTTGATTTTGTTGCTTGTGTTTAATTATGGATTTGAGTAGTGTAATTTTATCTCTCATTGTTTGAACTTGCTTAACTAAACAAATACCCGTAAATCTTGGTAATTGCTTGCCAACAATCTTTACGGGTACTTGTGGGAATTATACCCACTCAATCTATATTACTATTAACTCCGTATACTTGTGGAAGTTAGGAATAGTGTATTAGTGTGGTTAATTATTTCTTGTTTGTCCTTTCATAGTTGAACTTTATCTATCGAAGAAATCAATGAATTCAATAACAAATTGGATGCATTCATGTATAATTTGATAGTAAATTCAAATTATTTTTCAATAATATAGCAAATTAAGGGTTTTCATTGGATAAACTAGAGCTACTGAATGGATTTGCTTTTGTTCCTATTTTTCCAAGTATGATGATGATGATGGGTGAAGAGGTTGTAGATGTGAATAAAGAAACATAGTGATATTTTGTTTTAGAGTGTTCTTTTGAAAATATCATATGTTAAGAGGCGTTAGTATGGGAGGCACCTAAAGAAGGTTCCAAATTAGGAAAAGGTTGAATGACTTCAAGCTTGAGGAGATGAGTAATATTTATGGATCAACAAGAACCAAAATGAGGATGTTACTATATACATTTGATAATACAGAGTATCATGGTTTGAGGATTAAAAAATTGTTTCAATTCATCCATACAAATGCAAGTTAGTGGGATATGCAAAAATGGACAAAGAAATATTCTCAGAAAATGCTTTTTGGATGATTGTATTTATAATTGTGTATTAATCTCCAACAGTATGAAGTTAGGGAAGCTGGCAATAGCTATTTTTAATGAGCATATTGAGATGACAACTAAGATGCCCAAGAATGGCAATAATCTTGGTATCTAATTGTTACTAGTTCCAAAGGTGACACTGCAATAGGGAGAAGGTTTATGGTGGTTATTGAACAATTAGTGGCAATAGGAGAAATTCTTATTTTCTGACTTCAATTTTCACAAAATGTTTATTAATTGAAGGTTATGAACAATGAAGATAGAGAATTATTTTAACACAGAAATTGGAGCTACGACTACAACCCAACCATTTTTTAGCTTCCAACAATTGCAAATCATGTTTTAGTAAAGAGAAAAGAAATGGTTTTGCACAATCAGCTTTTAGACCAAGATTGGAGAACAAAAGTATAAATTTAAAGCAATTTTGGTAGAGCAAAACTAAATGTGTGAAGCACTTGGGAATTGATCTATGCCTTGTCTAAATTCACTTTAACCTACATCAATAAGAATATTTGGCGTTTTCTATTGTTAGATGAGATAAGAATTGATCCTAAAAGGATGTGAAAGATCATGATTGTTTTATGTTAGTTGAGAATTATGAATTGAATGTGAAAATCTATAACAAAGTATATTAGTTATCTTGCATTGAAACTTGTGATAGCACATCATGAGATCTTGATTGAAGAATTTGAAGATCACTGTCACATTCTACTCTTGAGTGGGGTTTTAGCTCAAAATCTCAAATATCTAGTCAGTCTTCTTAGCAAAATCTACTTACAAAATGTTATAATATCGTGAGGTAAATAAAATATTGCTCACCAAGCAGTTCATGTATATTTTTACTTGGCTGAGCAAGTTGATTTGTATATAGAATAACCAGCACATATACATATTTCTCATACAACACAATCATATCGAAATTCACACATATCATATCATATGTTTCACATGTTATATAATAGAACAGTAGGTTATTCATTGATTTATAAGAGTAATTCACCTATTGAATTTAGAACTAACCATTGTACTTTCTAATCGAGGGCCAAAAATAGAAACAGAAACAAAAATAGACATCGAGCTACTGAAATTCACCAAGAATGTACCTACAAAATGCAATTATCACATACATGCAACATATGCATACATTTACCATATATGCATACACAATCAGAAGGTTTACTATTTCGTGCTCAATTCTCTTTTATATCATAACATATTTAGAGGATATAGAACAGTTTTATCAAAAGAGTAAAAACATATATGAACCACTTATCTAATTAAATCCAAATCTTACCACTTAACAGGGGCACCCCAAACTATTGATTCGTTCTTACCTAAATATATACCAAAATGGGTTTAATTATTTCAAAAATTCTCCAAAATACCTTGATATTCCAAAATAAATTAGTAAATGAAATTAGTCGAAAAGAAAAAATGGGGCTGGAGGACTCGATGCCACTACCCGGAAGTGGAGTTCTGCACCTGAGCTTTTGCCCATGCTACACAAGAGTTTGCTAATTTCATGCATGCTCCAAGATATGTAATTCCTTTATTCCACAAACAACAACACCATCATCATTATATCGATCATTAACTCCATTATTAAGCAATTATAACCTTTATCATAGTATTCATTAACATCATATCTATTGATAAAAATCAACAACTATATCCAATTTGTAACCAAAACCCATGCACGGTAATTTTAGAAAACCAACATTATTGACTTAAAACCCATAAATTAAACACCACATCCAACATATCGGTATAAGAAAAGGAATAATGTCATAAAGCTCCCATGAGATTTATGCTAATATCACTAAGCATCCTTGAACTTTTAAAAATATCATTCACCTCCCGAATTCCAATTTTGATTGTAATATTTTCAGTCCAAATCTAAAAAAACTAATTTACAGAGACTGAGAATACTTTCATTCCAATTTTACTCTTACTAACAAAATTTTAACTTATTAAAGTAGTTGGAGAAAAATAAAATTAAATAGATGTAAATATAATTATTAACAAATAATATTGGGTTCTAACTTCATGTTATTAAAATAAAAAATATATTTTTTTTAAGTTTATAAATTTTTGATTTACTAAATAAAATACCACCATTTTTCATTAGAATATGTATTATATTTTAACATGTTCTAATTTGTTCAAAGCAACAAGCATTTTAATATGCTCATCAACACAACGAAAGTATGTAAAACCATCGACACAATGAAGTTATGTAGAACTATCAATGCAACAAAGATATATAGAACTTTCAATACAACTAAGGTACGTAAAACTTTAAATTATCATAGCCAAGATATGATTTTAGATATATTGAGTATTCTCAATTAATACATTTTTTTTTATACTTTCACTTGTGCCCTCATCATAATATTAATAGAATTTCTGTTGATTACTGTTTGGATCATTACAAATTAGATGAAACTTGAATTTATGGCCCTTAAAATAATGAGCAAGAATATCTATCTTGGATTTCAGATGTTAAAATCCATTTATATTATACGTGCTTTGAAGACACGATCAAAAAATAAAAATATGGCATATAATCAGGACAAGACAAGTCAATGATTTTTCATTATTTATAAAGGATTAGATAGTGATTATCATATTGAAAAGATCTAGCAAATTTTTGAGAAATTAAAAAAAAAAATTATTGATGAGTATATTTTAGGGAAAATATTCTCTGTTTTCTTGCTGAAAACATGCTCTTGTAGCTGCAATTTCCTAAAAACAAATGAACTAATTTCATATGTTCTTATGGTTAATTAAAATAATGAGCTATTACTCAAAAATCATGAATCTTGTCTCTAGTTATATGCTCCTTTTCCTTAAGTGAATGCAATAGAAAATTAAATTAAATAATACTTATAGACGTGATGATGGTCAAAACCAACATATTCATGATGATCATTAATGACCACAATTTTGATTGTAGCACTACATCTTACAGCCAAAAGTGGTAGAATAGTGAAAAGATAAAAGAGAAAGATAATTTAATCAACTTAATAAAAACGATAAGAAAAATAAATGTTATCGTTATGGCATGAAAGACCATTAGTCACGTATCTGTTGTACGTTAAATACCTTCTTGAGTTTAATCAAGCACCATTGAAAGACAAAGAGAAAGCCATGGAAATAAGTTTTGTCTATAATGATTTTGACCATGGTCATAATATTGATGGTTTCTTCCCTGAAGGAAGCATGAATCATTCAGTTGATGGTGAAAATATATAAGAAAGAAAATGTTGTGATGTTTTATTTCACAATAAAATTATGTATGTTTTATTCTTTTACATTAATTTGTTATCTTATATTGCTCTGTTATTTTATTTATGTTATTTAGCGACAAAATATATGGATACACTATCGTATCTAAATGTATTTGAAATATGAAGATATTATATCTCCCATATAATGCATTTACACACATTATATTGAGAGACAAAATAAAACTTTTTGATTTGATTATGAAACAGTTCATGGTACAAAAATAATTGAGAGCTCCAAAAGAGCTAATATATTATTGATCATAGGAATAAATTTTGTAATGAATAACACATTATTATGTTGTATAAATTTATTGAGTTTTAAACACATTCAACTAAATAGATATTATGGTAGAAGTAATGAATAATAGAAAGAAAGAGTATTTCTGCATTATTGTTTTCATATCAATTAAGATATATTTGTTGTAATATATATATATATATATATATATACTATTTTTATATATTTATATACTGGATTTCCTCTGGATTGTACTACACAACAGTTATTATGATTGAAACACATATGATAGTAAACTCAAAGTTTACTAATTGTCTGACATGAACTGTTATACCATCCCAGATTAATTATTTGATGAGTAAACATTATTGATAATTCACATGGATGTTCATTGAAGAATCGAAAGACTCTTTAGTTCAATGAATTCTCTTGTGCTGCTTGTTTTCAAGGAAAATTAATTATTAGAATATCATTAGTTCAAATAGGGATTGAATCCCTTGCATTTCGAAAACATATTAAGAGGGGATATATGTGAGCCCACTCACCCTTAAAGTGTACCTTTAAGATATTTTATAATTTAGTAGATGCATCTATTAAAAGATTACATGTGTGCTTATTATCGATTCGCAACCTAGAGTTTGCAAGATTGTTAACTTAAATAATTCGATTAAGAGCATAATTTCCAAATTATGAATCAAGAAAATATATTTTGATAATGCTAGTAAATTTATATCTCAAACATCTAATGATATTTGTATGTCAATTGATATAACTCTTGAATATCATGAAGCACAAGTTCATACACAAAATGGTCTAGAAGAATTGTTAATAAAATGCCTCCAATCAATAGCTAGCTACTATTATTCATGAGAAAAAATTTATATATTTATGTATAAAGACATGCTATTTTGCATGCAACAATACTTGTACGCATCAAGCCAATAAGTTATCTTAAATTCTCCCTATTACAATTGACTTTAGATCAAGAGCCTAATGATTCCCATCTACGGATTTTTGGTTGTTCATTATATGTTTAAATTGTTCCACCACAAAGAACAAACATGGATCATAAAAGAAAGTTGATAATATATATATGATATGAGTCACCCTCTCTGATTAGATATTTTGATATATTAACAGGTGACTTATTTATGGCATGATTTGTTGACTGTTATGAAAATATTTCCCAACATTAGGGAAGAAAATAAGTAGTTGGATAGAAAAATTAAACAGAATAATTATCACATTTTGATCCTCATATAAAGAAATGTGAACTGAAAGTTCAAAAAATAATTCATTTGCAAATATTGATAATCAATTGCCAGATTGATTTACAGATCCAAAATGAGTATTGAAATTTTCATATACCAGTTGAAAATGCTCCAATTGGTGTCTCAAATGGACAGTCTATCAGTACAAATAATAGTTAGTCACATATAAGGTATGGTTGACTAATAAGTTTTAATGATAAGAATCCTCGTAAGAGAAAATGATAAATATTATAGATGGTCATACAACAGAGGTAGGTACTTCTAAAGATGCCCTAGATATAACTAATAAAAACTTTAAAAGTGGATTAGGCACCTGAATCTAATAAAAATAAAAAGATTTCAATAAGTTATGTCACTACTTAAAAATATGAAACCGAAAAAATATTATTGTCTACAATATTATTGCTTATAATATCAGCTATTTTTTGAATAGAAAACGAGGATCTTGAATATAAATTTGTCAAAAAAATGTTGACATAGAAATGATTGGTTAAAATAGAAAGATGCAATACAAGTAAAATTAAATTCACATTAAAAAATGTGAAGATTTTGAACTGGTAGTCCAAACTTCTAAAGGTGCAGAGTCTGTAGGAGCAAGTATAAATAGATATTTGTGCAAAAACGAAATGAGAAAAAAGAAACTATGATATTTCACAAAGATTCGACATTAATTATGAAGATCATATTCTTCTATAGTGAATGTAACACCTTTAGAGATATCTAATTTGTGTAGTAGTTCATGAAAAAATTGAAATACGTTTAATGGATGTTGAGCCTATTTTGTATATCTCATTTGGTATCGATATATTTGTGAAAATCCCTGATAGATTTAACATCCCTGAAGCACATAAAGTTTCTTGGGAACATTACTTAAAAAGATTACGAAAATCCTTACATGGATTAGATTAAGGCAATCTAAGTGGATGTGATATAATCACATTAGTGAGTATCTTTTTAATGAGTTATAAAAATAATCTAATTTACCCATGTTATTTCAAAAAAGGAACAAGATCAAAGTTTGAGATAACTATTGTATATGTTGATTATATAAATACTATTGGAACTCTTGAAGAGCTTTAAAATGTAATGAACTGATATTATTTCAAGATCTAGGCAAAGATCTACAGTTCGAGCACTATCAAATAGTATTCTTATTCATCTATCAACTTGTATAGAAAAAATATTAGAGCGATTCTATATGGATAAAATAAATCCATTGAGCATCATAATGGTTGTAAGATCGCTTGATGTGAAGAAAGAACATTTTTTATCCTCAAGAGAATAATGAAGAATTTATTGGTTCTGAAGTACAATACAATAAGAGCATTATTACATCTTGCTAATAATATAACATGTGCTGCAAGTTTATTAGCAAGATTTAGGTCTTCTTTAATACGAAACTATTAGAATGACATTAAACATATACTTTCATATCTCCGAGGGTATATTGATAAGAGTCTATCCAAATGAAAATTAGTTGGTTGTGTAGATGTTGGATATTTATCTGATACACATAAAGACCTATCTCAAATGAGTTATAGAAAAACTTTTATATCATGACGTTCAACAAAACAAACTGTAGCCACTACTTCCAATCATTGCAAAAATAATAATTTTAATACATGAAACAAGTAGAGAATATGTATGGGGAAGGTTGTTGACCTAACATATCCAAAAGATATATGGTTTAACATTAGAAGAGAAACTTCCAACGATATTATATTAAGACAATGTTGCATGCATTGTGCAGTTAAAGGAAGGCTATATCAAAGGAGATAGAATAAAACATATTTCTCTAAAGTTTTTCTTTAGTCATGATTTTCAGAAGTATGATGAAATTGATATCCAACAAATTTACTCATGTGATAATCTAGAAGATTTATTCACAAAGGCATTGCCAACAATAACATTTGAGAGAATTTAGTTTGCAAAATTGGGATATGTCATCTCAAGGATATCAAGTAATATTTTCATAAGAGGGAGTAAAAGTACACATTGCACTCTTTTTTCTTTGGCCATAGTTTTATCCCAATAGTTTTTTCTAGCAAGGTTTTTAATGAGGCAACATACAAAAATGTGCTATAAATATTGAATACGCACTATATTCTTTTTCCCGTTTACCACATTTTTCCCACTGGGTTTTCTTGATAAAAAATTTTAATGAGTCAGTTATTAGTTGTTTATTCATTTGTATTATATAAAATAGAATGATGTACTCTTTTTCTTTCACTAAGGCTTTTTCCAATTGGTTTTTCCTAATAAGCTTTTAATGAGACATATTCTTTAGTGCATGGATATCCAAGGGGGAGTGTAACGATTACATGAGCTAAGGATGTCCATTTGAATACTCAACTTACACAGATTCTAATCTCTTTATGTGTTCAACAAGTCTTCAATGTATCTATTTATGATATCAATGTACTTACCAATATACATATTCATGAGTATTTACTACTGAATTAACAAGTCTCTTCATATATCTCATATATGCCTATAAATAGAGGCACTGTAATCCATGTTTGATGCACTTGAAAGGAATAAGATAACTCTACTTCTCCCTTAATATTCTTGTCTCTTCTAAGTTATTTTAATATTATTTTATAACACTATTAACAATGCTATCATATTTTAATCGACCTTCTATTGTATTTCTAGAATAATGAAACCAGTTTGATGGCTAGAACATTTAATGTGTGTTTAATAACTCCATTAAGTGGTTAAACTTAATTCATTAAGTACTTTTTAATTAATTATGTTTGATAACAAAATTTTTACTTAATTTGAGCACAAAGTTTTAAGTGCAAAGTTTATCATTTAATTTGTTGAATTATTTACTAGTGTAGCAAAATTCACTCAATTTTGCTTTATTTCATATTCACTTACTTTCTCACATATACATACACTCACAAAACATATAATCTCCTGCATATACAAAAATATATTTATCCTCTCACATACACATAATTTCGCACACACACATACATACACACAAAACACACTTTCATACATAATTGCTCTCTATAGCTCACACAACAAATGCATAAATTTCTTTTCTCGCACATATTTGTACACATCATACTCTTTCTCTCTCTTACATAGACACACTTGCACATAGTATCTCTTTCTCTCTGTCTTGCATATATCTCTCTCACACACACATACCATACATTTGTAAACAATTTTTTGTACTAAAAAGGCAATATTAAAATATTAATCTATTATAAAAAATATATAATATTATAATTGAACTATATAATATAAATGGATTAAAAAATTTTAATATGAATTCAATAAATTAAGATTTTAGCACATAAACATTTAAGTGTTTAGATTTCAGATTTCAAATTTTACTTTTATCAAGCGTGCCCTTAGAGTGGTTAGTTTGTTTATTTTTTAAGGAGTTAGTTGGGTTAACTATAATTGTATTCCTATCTATGTAAGGCCTAATCACTTTGTAGTCTTGGGTCTGATTTTATAACTAATGGTGGCGTTATTGACAGAGCACATCATATCCTATTAGAGTAAATTTGCTTGAGTGAACAAAAATACCCTCAAAGTCAATAGTTTTTCATTCATAAGACCACTGCTTTTTATTTTAATCTCCCACTATTATCGAAGTTTTGATCAGGCTTAACTTTTTTATTATTAGATCATCAAGAAAAATTGTAGTTTTTGAAAAAAAAATCCCAAAACTAGTCTAGGTATTTCCATTGCCAGCGGCACTCAGTCCATACTCATCGACTTTGTCATCTGCACAAAATTCTCCCCTCTTACCCAGAAGCACTGAAACTGATAAGGCAGGAAGATCCCCAGTTACCAATTTCTCAAAGAATTAAGATATAATGGAAAATAACTCTTGAGTGAAATAGGCAAATTTATACAGTGTTTTGAAACTCGAACTAGATTGGACCGTTTGGTTCAATTGGTTAAATCGGGAACTGGCAATAGCACTAGTCTAATTTAGTATAATAACCAGAAATATTAAAAAAAGTCAAAAACTTAAAAATTGGCGACCTGGTATGAATCGATGATAACCGATTTTGGACTTTTTGTCAGAAAACCGACAGCAGTATCAACTCCAACACCGAGTACTACCTCTCATCCTCCATTTTTCTCATTATAAGTCATCACCATACAATATTAATCAAAGGATGATGGCATTTTCTAAAAGTAGTAATCATCATATATTCTCTTGTTTGGGAAAATTTATTCTCGATGGATTCTCTAGAACAAATCAATCCACCTACTTGAAAAATTTTTAGATCAAAACATTTTTAGATATAAGGGAAGAGAGGAAGGGGGCAGAAATGGAGTGATTGGGAGAGGGAGAGGGAGAGGGAGAGGGGATGCGGAAGAAAGGAAGGAGAGAGAAGACGAAGGGTGAGAATGGAAGAGAGAGAGGATCGAAAAAAGGGGAATGGAAAGGGGAGAGGAAGAGGAAAGAAGAGACGGCATGGCAGTGAGGAAAGGAGAAGACAGAAGTGAGTGTTTTAGGAACAAAGACAACAATGAGTGTTTTAGGAGTTTATGGTTTTGACTTTTGAGGGGGAAAAAATCCAATTTTAAAATGAAGAAAGAGTTTTTGTTGTTGGAGGGAAAAGAACTTGCGACCTTTGGGAGTTAACAAAAGAATAATACCAACTATGCTTCATAGTATTTGATGTTACATGCCTTCTTCTTTTAAGATTCAAAAAATTATAAGACCCGTTCAGTTAAATCAATTAAACAATGCAATCTGGAAGTCTTGCCTGTTTACTTACTGGTCCAAGTTTGAAAATATTGATTTTATTGATAAAGAATGAGATTTACATAGACAATGGCCATTGGTACCGAAATAGCATTGTCAGAAACTGACGAACCTGAAATCAAAACTAGAACCGTCATTGATGATTCTAGGAACTAGGACCAGAACTGTGGACAAGTTTTCAGTTCTAGTTCTCATTTTTTGGAATTGGAACCAGGTAAAAAAATAATTCTTAATGACTTTAGCATATTATAGTTTTATAGTCCAATGTAATTGATGCATTTAATTTTTCTTTAGATTATCGTTTAGCATGGATTATCCATTTTTCTTTAGATTATCTTTTAGTATGGATTATCCAAAATGTATCTTTACTTTAATTCTTAATGGTTCAATAAATAATGCAATAATGTACTTTTTTTTTTCGGAAATGAAGTCTAAAATTGAAGCTGGATATATATAAATAAAATTTAATTTTTTGTTTCTCATTTTAGCTTCTATTAATTTTTAGTTTTACAATTTCTAATTTTTTTATTTTTTTAAAAAAATGCAAAATTGGAATTGTGACTAGAACGGGGAGCGAAACCGGATGGAACTGAAAAATCTGCTAGAATCACTGGTTCTAGAACTAAAATGGAAATCGATTTTTAAGGTTTCGGTTCTGGTTCTGACTCTCCCTGGAACCGTGGTCATGACTAGATTTACAAAAAAGAGGTTACAAATGATCAAAATCACAATCCCCTGTTGCCTATGATTCCCTCTTTTATACAATTATGTTAACTAGCAAAAAGCGATTACATCAAGGAGCACCTAATCAGCTAACTAATCTGACTCATAGCTAACAACTTAACTAACTGACTTGCTAACAGTTAACAACTAACCAATTGACTGACTTGCTGACATCAGCCATTAACTAACTGTTTGACTTCAGCCTCTAAAAACCCACTTGTTCCAACTCAACAGCCAAGTCATCTCCCAGAATTCACTCAACTCTCTTCACATCAAATGCCCTTCCTTTAAATTGTTCTTGTCCTCAAGAACACTATCAATCAAGCTTTATGGATTGAAGTTAGGAAATTTTTGGTGCAAGTCATACCAAAATTCCCAAGTAGAATCCTTATGGAAAACACTAGTCCACTGATCTAATATCGAAGTCGCAGCTATATTTCCTTTTTCCCCTAACCTTGTATCCAAAATGGCAAGGGGTTTTGCTAACATCTGACCTTGAGTGGTGACATTGGGAAGGAGTTAAGTAGAAACCACATTAGACTTCAAACTTTTCTTAAGAAGAGAATCATCAAAAGTGGGATGAAGTTTAGAATGGGGTGGTAAAGACAGTCTATAAGCCACTGTCCCCACTCTAGCTTCTACCTGAAAAGTGCCACAATATCTTGGTGACTGCGTATGATATTTGTGATCCTTAAGGGAGTGTTGCTTGTAAGCCTGCAGCTTAACATAAATCCAATCCTCCACTGTAAACTCCCTATCATCAATATGATCTGTACTTGTGTACAAACTGCTTCATTCTGTGTTGTGCCAATTTTAAGTGATCCTTGAGACCATGGATAATGGCCTCTCTAGTACCTAAACTCCTATTAACTAAATCTACCTGTGAAGAACCAACCAAATAAGGAATATACGAAGGAGCTTCCTACCCATAAACTACCTGATAAGGTGTGGTTTGTATTGTAGAATGGTAATTTTTATTGTACCAAAATTCTGCTAGTGGCAACCACACACACCAATCTTTAGGATTATCTCCAGTCATATACCTTAGATATTGTTCCAAGCACCTGTTAACAACTTCAGTCTGCCCATCAGTTTGGAGATGGTAAGCAGTTGATAACTTTAATTAAACAGGCTGTAATTTAAACAATTCTTGTCAAAACCTACTCAGAAAAATGACATCTATCACTAATAATGGATTCAGGCATATCATACAATTTGTAAATGTTATCCATGAAAGCTTGGGCAACTGTCATAGTAGTATAAAGATGAGACAGGCACAAGGCTATGAAGTGAGTATATTTCCTCAACGTATGTACAACAACCAATATCACACCTTTCCCTATAACTCAGGAAGTCCCTCCACAAAATCCAAGGAAATGTCAAACCAGATCCTAATGGGGATGGCAAGTGGTTGTAACATGCTAGGATAGGCTGATAAATCAGGTTTCTTTCTTTGGCAAATATCACATGCCGCTACATAATGAATCACATCTTGGTGCATATATTTCCAATACAGCACACTTTTTAACCTCTATCTAGTTACAAGCACATCTGAATGGTCTCCTACAAGTCCATCATGCCACAATCCAATGATTTTAGTCTTTAGTGTAGCATGTGCACCCATAACAAGTTTTCTTTTTCTTCTCAGTTGTTGGTTGTGCCAAGTAAAATGTTTATATTTGTTCATAGTTCCGTAGGACAAAATTTGAATGATGTATTGGAGCATAGCATCATTACTCCAACTAGCTTGAGTTTCTTGCTATAAAGTAAAAGTGATCACATGAAATAGATCTAAACCCCATGATGGTAAACTCTTGAAAGGGCATCAGATATTGTGTTCTCAACCCCTTTTTTGTACTGCAGCTCATAATCATAGCCCATGACTTTGGCAAGCCATTTTTGCTGTGATAGAGTGGATATTCTTTGCTTAAGTGGATACTTGAGGCTTTGGTGATCAATTTTGATAATGAAGTGGATCCGTATCAAGTATGGTCTCCACTTTTAGATGGCATACACAATTGCTAACATTTTGTTTTCATACACAGACAAAACTTAATGTTGATTGGACAATGCCTTACTGATGAAAGCTAGAGGTTTCCCATTCTACATTAGAACATCCCTAATTCCAGTTGTAGATGCATCAATTTCTACCACAAAAAGAATTAAAAGATCAGGCAAGGCTAGGATAGCTGGTTCTACCATGGCTACTTTGAAAGCCTAAAAAGTTGTTGTGGCTTGGTCTGTCCAGTGAAAGCCATTCTTCTTTAATAGCTCAATGAGTGGCTGAGCTAAGCAACTTGCCAAAACCTTTGATGAATCTTCTATAATATCCAGCTAGACCTAGAAAGTCTCTAAGTTGCTTGATGTTTGTTGGACAAGGCCAGTTCTAAATAGTTTTCACTTTCTCAGGATCAGACCCTACCCCTTCTATGCTAATATTATGGCCTAAATACTCAATCTATTGCCTGCCAAAGGTACATTTGCTTTCCTAACCTTAAGTTGGTGTTGTCTCAATAGATCAAATGTAATTTTCAAATGCTGCAAATGTGCCTCCCAACCACCACTGTAAATCAAAATGTCATCAAAAAATACCAAGAAGAATTTTCTCAGATAAGGTCTGAACACATCAATCATCAGGCTTTGGAATGTAGAAGGGGCATTGGTCAAGACAAAAGGTATAACCAAGAACTCATAATGCCTATCATGTGTTCTAAATGTAGTTTTTTCCACATCTTTAGTCACCATCCTGATTTGATGATACCCAACTCTGAAATCCAATTTTGGAAAAAACTTAGCTCCCATGAAACAATTCATCCAGTAGTTTTTCTATCACTATAATTGGAAATTTATCCTTCACAGTATTGTTATTTAACTATCTATAATCCATACACATCCACTATGTACCATCTTTCTTGTTCACCAAAGCAACAGGGGAAGAGTAAGGACTTGTGCTAGGTCTAATCACTCCTGACTTCAACATTTCCTTGATCAATTTTCTATTCATTCTTCTGAATTGAAGGGCATCTATAGGGCCTTGTGTTTATAGGATTAACCCCTTCTTTAAGGTGAATATGATGATCATGACCTTTCCTATGTGGGGGTAACTCAGTTGGTTCTTGGAAATCATCTTCATAAAAGTTTAAAAGAGAATCAAGATCCAAGGTCAAGAAATTTACCTTAATAGAATCAGTTGCAACCTCCATAAAGGAAAGCTAAGTTGCCTCCTCCTCAAGACACCCAAAAATTAGGCACGATTGAGCATGCTCCACCAATTCAGGCTTCCTCAAGAGTGTTGCATGCTTTTCCTTTCTTACTAATTGTAATACAAGTTACTTAGAACCCCCTCAGAATTGCTTTCTTATTCACCTACAATGAATTCCATTTTTAGATCAGAAAAGTTGCATTCGACCTCTCCTAGTTTTGCCAACCATTGAATTCCAAGTAAAACTTCACGGCCTCCTACTAGCAACGTCGTCATGTCAGTAGTGAATTCTTGTCCTTGCATCTTCCAACAAAAGCCAGGACTCAATGTATCGTTTACATTTTATTTACATTATCCACTGAAACTTGGAGAGGACTTACTTTCTGAGTTTACAACCTAGAGTCTTGATCACATTGGGATGTATAAAGTTATGAGAACTCTCACGATCAATGAAGATGTTAATTCGATTTTTTCCCACATAGCCAGTCACTCTCATTGTTCTATAATAAGGTATTGAAGTACTATCCATAGCAAGAATAGATATATTGGCCATGTTTGCTTCCACTGTCTCATCTTTTTCTTTACTATCTTCCTCTATACTTTCTTTCCAATTTACTGGCTCTTCTACCTTCCAATATTCAATTTTGTATAGATGTTTTTTTCTATAGTTATGTCCCCTCTCAAATTTCTTATTACACCAAAAACATATCCATTTTGCCCTCCTTTCACCCATTTCTACCCAGTCAAAAATCCTATAGGTTTCTTGACAGCAAGTGTAGGCAAAATTGGCTCATAATCCTATGTCCACGCTTGATAGTTTAGTGATTAAGGGCTCCCAAAGGATGGCTTATGTATCATCTTGGAACCCTTTTTCCGATTATTGTTAATCTTGGCCTTCTCTAACTTTGCTAAAGTGCTGGTATGTTGCAAAGATTTAGGCATGAACATTCTTACAGCCAATTGAATTTCTTCCTTGAGACCACTCAAGAAATAGCTTACAGCATAGCTCTCAGGTAATTGAACTCAGTTGAGCAATTCTCCAAACACTTCTTGGTACTCCTTTATTGAATTCTACCGTCTTAAGGCCATCAGTTCTCCCATGGGATCATCATAGAGACAATTCCCAAATTTCATGGATATTGCCCTAATGTGTTCTTCGCAAGTAAGATAATCTCTGGTAAGTCAGGATTTCATGTAAATTTGATGCCATTTCAAGGCCTTCCCCTCTACATACATGGCTACAAGTTTTACCTTTGTGCTTGAGGGAGTTCCATCAATTTCAAAAAATTGATCATACTTGAACAGCCAGCCTCTAAAATCCTCACCATCAAACCTTGGAAATTCAGTTCTTGAGAACCTGGTTGGTTGCTGATAATGAATATTCTAGCTTTCCACCATTCCAGAATTCCATTTGTTCCTTGACTACTAGAATGTCCTGCCTAATGTTGCTAAAGAACCAAGGCCATTAGGTTAGCCATATCCTTGTCAAGTTGATCTCTGTGTTCCTTCATCAAGGCCCTCATGCTGTCTTCAAATTTTCACATCTCCTGAGAGCTGGTGCCTTCGTACATGGCAGACTTTTTTTAAACTTAGCAAAACCAAGCTCTGATACTACTGATAAGTCAAGGAAGATCCTAGTTACCAATTCCTCAAAGAATTAAGAATATAATGGAGAATAACTCTTGAGAGAAATAGGCAATTTTATTGATAAAGAATGAGATTTATAGAAGAAAGATTACAAATGATTGCAATTCCAAACTTATCTCCAGTTGTCTATGATTCCCTCTTTTATACAATTGAGTTAACTGCCAAAAGTGATTACATCAAGAAGCACTTAATCAGCTAAATAATCTGACTGATAGCTTACAACATAACCAACTGACTTGCTGATAGCTAACAACTAACCAACTAACTTGATGACATCAGCCATTAACTAACTGTTTGACTTCAGCTTCCAAAAACTCGCTCTAACTCAACAGCCAAGTCATTCTCCAAATCTACTTAGCTCTCTTCACTTATCAAAAACTCATCAAAGACCTTATCTCTGATAATCTAATGTCGTCGGTAACAGAGCTCATTGATGTTGTTTAGTTCTCCGAGGAAAATCAGAGGTTTATTACAAAATCAACTGATGGGAGTTTCTAATTTGGTTGAAATTTTAAGAAATTACGAGAAAACAGAGGTTTACGATTAGATTTGTTTGATTTTGTACTTAAATTTACCAAAAAAAATAAAGTGAAAATAATTAAAGAATAAAAAATATTTTAAGTACAATTTCGATTATTTATAGAAATTCTTCTGGTTTTTCTGTAAAGGCAACTTAAAGTCAAGGATAGCATTAGTGAAAATTCTAGTCGATCACATTGGTGAAGAGGACATTAAGAGTTTTTTGGTTAAAATTTTTGGCCCGTGTGTATAAATCTAGTAGATAAGGAGTGTTCGGTATGCATATCATTTGTTGGATAAATTTTCCTGGCAAAATCTTAAAACTTGGATGATAAATATTGCTTGGCTGACTGTGAGCTTTGGTGCCATTGTTGCATGCTTTGAGGTATGGAATTTTTTAACCTATTTGAGTTTGAGGTTTGAGTTGGCCTATTGGTGATAACAACACTGGAGAAAATTAAGAAAACAAAAAGTAAACTAGGTGGTCCCATGAATTAAAAGATGTCAACTTTGAGGATATTTTTGTCCACTCGAGCAAATTTGTTATGGCAAGATACAATATGCTCAGGCAATAACACCACCCTATAAAAATTCAATCTCTTATCTTGAAAACTCTCTCACTTCTCTCTCTCTCTCAAATAGTTCATTTAATCCTTTAACCTTTTTACTAAAATAGATTAGTCTTTCAACTTTTTGTCAATTTAGTCCTTGTACTAATAATTTCAGTTGATTAAGTCATTTTACCCAATAAAATTTTTTCATCAACCAACATAAGGAAAATTATGAAAATCAGCCTCTTCTACCCTCCCTCAACAACCTTCCCCTCTCCTGTCCCTCCCAATTCCATAAACCCTGCTCACATAAAGAGAGGGCAAGGAAGGGTTTGCGAGATTTTTGACCAGAGAGGATGGAAGTAGCTAGACATTGTAGGAGTACTATTTGAAGAGGCAGAAAGAAGAAGTGGGGCGTGAGTGAGAGGGCTGGTGAATTATTCGTGTTCACTCCCTCTGTTAATTGCCGGAAAAACTCTATTTGGTTGGTTTTTGGCTAAAAGGACTAAATTAGTTAAAAAATATTAGTTTAAGGACTAAATATGCAAAAATAGAAGTTAGAAGTCTAAATCTTCTTTAGTAAAAAAATTCAAGGACCAAACAAGCTATTTTCCCTTCTCTTTCTCATCTTTTTTCTTCCGCGATTTCTCTTCATTTCTGCAAATTCCGCTATTTCTTTCCCTTTATTGTTCCTTAAATTCTCTTTATTTTTATCAGCAAAATATCTTATTATAATACTAAAAATCCCCCAACCAGTATGGTAGTCACTTCGATAAAAGGTCCCAATTTCTTCTACTCCCGTTACAATTTTTACTTTCAGTGAACTACTCCATTGCACTAAAAAACATAACAAAAATAATACAAATAAGAGAACTACTCTATGAAAAAGCTCTGTATTATCAATCCATCTTTTGCCAACCCCTTAAGATATAGCAGCTTCTTGTAGTTAGTAACATTAATTATGGTCCGTCGTATGAAAAAAATTGAAACTCTGAAAAAACTGTGATAGTAATTGTTTCCATGAAACAACTTGTAGAATTTCTCCAAATATGATTATGCAAAAATCTATTTGCTATTACTAAATTGGCCTTCCTTCGTAGATCTTCGGATTTCACCCCTTCTCACGAAATTCAATTGATCAAGAAGTTGGTCAGCTTTCACATGAAAGAAGGTGAAAAAACAAAAAAAAAAATTTAACTTTTAAGACCACAACATAATAAAATTTCTTGAGTTTATTTAACTAGGGTAAATGGCACCCGTGGTCCTTCAACTTTTACCCATCATCCTATTTTCTCAACCTTTAAAAGTGACTATTCTGGTCTTAAACTTGTACTAATTTTGTTCTGAATGGTTCCTCCCAGCCAAATCCACATATGATAATTTTGACTTTACTCCCTAAGGTCTTATTTACTGCCTATGCCCATTTTCAATTAGGCATATTATCTATTTCTAATAATTTTTAGTTAAATGTTGATTGTTGACTAATTTGAATAATAGAAAGGGAAAACCAACTTAATAGAACTTCACATTTCACGTTATATTTTTTTGTTCCCCGCTTTTAAAATGATATATTTTATAATCTTTTAAAAAATTAAAACGCAATATTTTGGTCCTTGACATAATCCAAACATATTTGGCTTGAGGATGTCATCTGCATGTAAGCAATCATACTTTTTATGTGTAAAATTGACAACACACAAACTATAAATTTCAAATAATTGACTATCCAAAACATCCCCTAACCGCCACCCAAAATTGTCCCCTACCCACCATCACTGTTGCATTCCCTTCTTATTCTAGCCCTTTCCCTCTTCCCTTCCACGTCACAACCACATCCTTTCCTGTAACCCCTTCCCCATGTAGCCTTAGTTCTTCTTCCGTTTCCTTCGCAACCCTTCTCTCCCATAGCCTAGTCCCCTTCCCTTCCCCTTCCCTTTGTAGCCCATCCCACTCTAACTTGCTCTTAAAAATGTGGTCCCCCTCCTCCTCTCATTCCTGCTGCATCTCTTTTCCCCATAGCCCATTTCTCTCTTCATCTCTCGCAAACACTCCTTCACACTTCACTTCCCATAGGTCTAGATGAAGTTCCGATGACTAGTTTTCTTGA
This sequence comes from Cinchona pubescens, assembly GCA_025175665.1. Classification (NCBI taxonomy): domain Eukaryota; kingdom Viridiplantae; phylum Streptophyta; class Magnoliopsida; order Gentianales; family Rubiaceae; genus Cinchona; species Cinchona pubescens. Next base: position 856,541 of record JANKKI010000030.1, on the reverse strand, counting down.
TTTGGATTTTTAGGTTCTGGTTGTGGTTATAATTTGACATGTATAATCCGGGGTTTGGTCGTGATTTTGGTTTTGGATTTAGATTTAAGGGAAATTCTATTGTCCCGTTAAGGGGACAATCTCGTTGGTTTTAAGGGCTTATATAGTACAAATTTTTAAAATATATGATGTTATACTATAAAGTTTTTAAAATACAATGGAACTGTAGAATTTTCCTATATTGAAATTGGGTTTTCGGGTTTTTGGGTTGGCATTACAGTGGTAATGGTGGTGGTTTTGGAGTGGTGTTGGTGAAGTAAAAGAGGTTTTGGGGTTGGTTTAATGTTTAGATTGACTATTTTACCCTTTGAATTTATAATCCACGGCTGTTGAAGTGACTTTTTCAAGCCAAAGGTGTTTCATAAGTTTATTGAGCAACCAAAATGGTGCATTTCAAATTTGTGATGGACAAAAATGTACCATTTTGGAAGTAGGGGACTGAAAAAAATACCAACACAAAATATGAGGAATAATTAATTAGGGTGGTTTTCCCTAATAGAAAATGACAACACTACCCTTCTAATAATTATATAAACCACAAGTATGAAAAAAAAAATTTACTAACAAATAAAAAGTTCAACATTACTCTATGTCACAAAATTTTGACTTTACATAGTATTTGTCAAGTCTAATAAACAAGCAAAAAGCATTAAATATAACATGGATAGAAAATATTTAATGCAAATAGATACAACAAAAAATTGCTTTTATCAATTTAATAGTTTTGTATAGTAAGATAATAAAGAATTTAAAATTTAAAAATAAGAATAACAAAAAGATAAAATTTAATAATTATTCGCACATTTTATTTTAACTTTGTCTTTTTTCCTTCTTTTCTTTATGATTTGCTTGTTATATGAAGTAAATAAATTCTATTCAGTATGCTTTTTCACTAAATTTGTCATTAGAATTTAACAAATTTTGATTAACCCATAGTATAAGGGTATATTCTTAATAAAATATTCGAACACAATATATGCTTGAAAAAAATGTGATAAACGGTAGCTTTATTATTTTTTGTGGTTAAACTAGACAACATATACTTATCCAAAACCACCGAAGTGGAAAAACTTACCTAATTTTCAAACTTTGGAGGGACAAACAAACATAAACTTACACTTAGTGGCGGCAAAATGAAAACTATCCTACATAGATTTGAACTTATGGTGCGTTTGATAAAATTAAAATTTGAAATCTGAATACTGAAAATTAAGTGTTAAATTCTTAATTTGCTAAATTTATTAAATTGTATTTATTTGATAATTAGCTAAGTTTGAGCACTAAATTGAAATATTTTATCCCATGTAAATTATATAGTTTGATTATAACATTATATTTTATTTTTATACAAGTAGGTTAATTTTTTAAATATTACATTTTTATTAAAATAAATAATTAATTTATATAGAGTAAGTGTGAGAGAGATACTATGTGCAAGTGTGTGTTGATATGTAAGAGAAAGAAGGAATATAAATATATAATGTGTACAAGTGTGTGTTTTTGTGTAGGAGAAGAAATATATTGTGTCCAAATATGTGTTTATGTGTTAGAAAAAAGGACTATAATGTGTGCAATTGTGTGTTTACGTTGAGATAGAAGGAATATTGTATGTGCAAGTGTGTTTTTATGTGTGAGAGAAGGAGTATAGTATGTGCAAGTATCTATTTATGTGTGAGAGAGAATGAATATAGTATGTGCAAGTGTGTGTTATGTGTGAGAAAGAAGGAATATAGTGTGTTTAAGTGTGAGAGATAATGAATATAGTATGTTCAAGTGTGTGTTATGTGTGAGAGAAAATGAATATAATGCGTGCAAAAGTGTGTTTATGTGTATGAGAGAAAGAATATAGTGTCTTCATGTAAAGTATGTATTTATGTGTGTGAGAGAATGAATGTAGTGTATGTAAATGTGTATTTATATGTGAGAGAAAATGAATACAATATGTGCAAATGTGTGTTTATGAGTATGTTTATATATGTAAAAAAGTGTGTGTATGTGAAATAAAAAAAAATTAGTAAATTTTTTATATAATAGTAAAGAATTCAAAAAATTAAATAACAGACTTTTCATTTAAAATTTTGTATAGAAATTAAGTGCTGCTTACTATATTCAGAGGTACAAAAATTTCGTTATCAAATATACTTAATATAAAAATTACTTAATGAATTAAATTGAAGTACTATCAAACACTTCTTAGTTAAAAAATTTAAAACGAAATGAGTAGTTTATATAATTCTTTGTCCGTAGTCAATTTCAATTAAGTCTCTATAGTCAAAGCTAAACTAGTTTAGCATTATACAATTAGAATATGGCCAAAGTACCTTTCTTAATACTACAACTTCATTCAGAGGGACAAAGGTTACTAAGGATTACTTGACTTGTCTCTTCTAATGGGACGTTGTGGTTGAGCAGCTCGTTGATCTTCATAGGGACAAAGGAGTAGGGGTGATCATCTCTTCTGACCTTTGCAGAAATTATATGCATATAGAGGATATTGCTAAAAGGTCACATATGGTAGATAGTTTGTAGAGTGGTGAAGGGGGAATAAAAACCCACAAACACATAACGAGCAAGTCTAGATTTATCCTAAATATTACGGGAAAAATCTAATATATGATTATGTGTTAAACGTCTAGTGTAAAGAATGTTTGAACTTAATAGTTAATGGGAAAAAGAAATTCAGAAGTAATGGCATTGCAATTACCATTTTATTGAGAAGTAAGTTGCACAAAGTTGTATTTGTTAAATAATGGGACAAATTCAACAATTAATGTATTAATTTTTTTTTTTAATTAACATATATAATTACTGCTCGACTCTTGCCTCCAGGGGATGGCGAATAGGAATCAATTGTAGGACCTACAGAGTTAAGCAGATAACTAGTCCTCCAATAATAAGAAGAGTTAATTTCACTTAATCTCCTTAACGTCTAGATTTACTATCACTTTAATTCTTAATATTATTTTTTACCCACTAAAGTCTTTGAACTAATAATCAAATCTAACGGTGTTAGAGTTTTCAACTAAAATGACCTTTTTACCCTTAAATTTTTATGAAAAATACTTGAACCATGCAACAAAATGAGAGAAATAAGGAAAATGAATCAATGAAAATATATATAAAAAAAGATAACGATATCTATGAAAAAATGACATTTATTTAAACAAAGTTATAAGGGCATTTTTGTCAAAATTTTATAATATTCTATTAGATTTAAAGAAAAGATTTAAGTGCCTAAAAATTAACTTTAGCGGCTAAAAAAATTAATGTGTTTAAAAATTAAAAGGTAAAGTTAAAATATAAGAAGTCAGAAGTTTGGTATACATTCATTTTGTAGAGGGGTAAAAGCCAGAACCTATCCTTACAGCAACGACTTTCTTTAGGTTTTTGGCAATCGTTAAAGTAAATTAATTTTTTTTGTCTAATAAATCATTTTAAAAGTAATTATAAAAATTTAATGGTGTTATCCTAACTTTTTACAAAATTAAAAAATATTAGAATAGAAGATTGTGGAGTTAAAGAAACCACATAGTGCTCAACTTTATATAACATGTACTTGACAATGATTTTAAAATGAAATTTATACGTCAATTTTATGTAGTAAATTTAAAATTTTTTGAATTTTTATATTTTTAAATTGACACTTATTCTTAGTTTTGAATATACCATCACTTTTAAGTGCATGATATAAGGACTGACAAATCTTAGGGGTGCAAAGATTCTTAAAATTTTCTTAACTAATTATAATTTTTCAAAGTTTGGGAGGGAGGGGGGTGTTTGTTTGCCCACCCTCACTTGAAGTTGGCTTCACCTTGCTTTAAAAAAATATTAATTTGTAAATGTAGAAGGCAATTTGGGCAAAAAAATTGTGACAGTTTTTAGGTCTGAGTGTGACATATATCTCTCATTGCATTTCTTAAAAAGAAAAAAAAATAAAATTGCATTTGCTCTTGTAAGGATAGTAAGTTGTAACCGACTCGCTGCCGGTTTGTCCCTCCAAGTCGAGCATTTCACAATCAAATGACGAAATATTAATCACTAAAGAGTCTTTGACCATTAAAACAAATAGAGCTGTCTAGAAGTTTAAATTTCATACAAGAAATACAAAGATTTTGAAAAGAAAAAGTTAAAAAGTCGACTACTAAATTATGTATTCTGCTATTCAATCAAAACTTTCACAGGGGAAGGTTCTTAGGGTGCCAGATAAGGTGTACCAATTAAAGCAATGTATTAGTCAAACATAATTTAATTCAGCAATTTTCTTGTTCAATTTTCGTTAAGGGTTTTATATTGGTCAATTTTATTGAAATAAGGGAATAAATCAGTATACACGACAGATAGAATAATCACACACATAATAACACTGTACAAGATCTCATCTCTGTAATTATAAATTTGTATTTTGTATATTCTTCTAATGTAAAGAATGTTTACGTTAACAGTAAATTTAAAAAAAACAAATTGTGATCCTGCTCATGCTAACGGAATTTTGCTTACCGTTTTATTAAGAAGTAAATTGCACAAAATTCGATTTGATTTTAATAATGTGATAAATCGGATAACCAATGTATCAATTGAATATTTTTTTATTTTTTTTTTCAATTTTTTATTCAAGCTTGCCTCCAAGCGAAGGCGAAAGTACCTAAACCTTTAAGGATAACTAACTAGTCTTACAAAAATAATTCCATAAGTTTGATTTACTTTCATTTTTTAGTAGTGTTAGCATTAAAATACCGTGATTTGAACCCTAAAAACATCTAAATGATTTTAATTAACTTTGTTTGATGAATTTTATGTTTACCGGGAGAGTATCGAAAAAATTGGGGAAGATTTGAATGATTATTAAATAGATATGTCTGCAACATCACGACTGTTATGTTTCTATTTTTCTTCATTTTTTGCTTACTTTAATTTTTTGTGTATATCTAGTTTACTCTTAACTAGCATTTTCGTACAAGATTGAGAAAAGAATAAGAGAAAGGGAGCATAATTTCTTTTCGGGAATGATTTACGATGCCCATAAATTCGGAACTAATTGTTAAAACAAGTTAATATAACAAAATTATATTCAATTACTAATTCTTGATTTTAAATACTTAGTCGAATTTTGTTTATCTCTTAACGAATTTAATGATATATCAGTAATTTTATCACTTTGTTTAGATACACCATTTCTTTTAGATTTCGCATCCATGTAGTCGAAGACAATTTGTGCTCCTCTAAGTAGATATTTCTTGGTGATATGCAAGCGAAAAAGTCATTAAGGCAGACGACAGAATGGTCGAAAAATTGTCCTTCTAGTCGCTAATTGAGAGAGGCCAAAATGAGAAATGTCAACTTTCAGTTGCCACTCGTATTAAAAAAAAATTGATATAGATGTGACATATATCATTGAATTTTCACCCAAAAAAAAAGTGCATTTGCTCTTGTTGAGGACAGTATAAGCCAACTGCCAGTTTGCACCTTCAAGTCTAGCCTTTCACATTCAAATGACGAAATGTTAATCACCAAAGAGTCTTTGATCAGTGTCCAGAAAAATTAAAAACAAATCGAGCAAGATGTCTCGAAGTTTGAATTTCATACAAGACTTTGATAAGAACAAGCAAAAAGGTCGAATAATAAATTATGTATCCTGCTATTCAAAGGTTTCAGAGGAAAAGGTTTATGATGCCAAATAAGGTGCATTGATCACTAATAGTCAAACATAATTTAATTCATCAGATTATAACCACACCTCTTTATTCTGCTACGTCCACTGGTTTGAAGAAGTTACAAAGGACTTGAATAATTGTTTCTATATATATATATATGTTATTATTGGGGAATATGTTATTATTGGGGAAGTAATTGATTGAATAAAGAATCCCATTGCATCTTTTCCAACAAATATTAGCCAACTACACAAAGGAGTTGAAAAACAATATACATCTGAAAGGCACACACCACCCACCCAATTGATGTGTTCAATTCGGAGACAAAAATATAGTAACATGTAAATAACCTGGTATATATCATCTCATAAACACATTATTACCAAAAAAAAACATAAAAAAAAAAATCTCATTATAAACACACGACTCACTGAACCTTTTTAGCGAATTTGATGAACTAGGCATGAATTAGTTGTTCTCATTTATGTGAGCTTAGAAGGCAAGACATTTACATTTGTTTCCACTCCCAAATAAAGTTTCAGGAACTCTACTTCGGCATACTTTTTTGCCTATAATTTGATTTAATGAAACTTTTTTTGGGAGTGTCAAAATAAGTAACTTTCGGGAATTCATTGATAATTTTCAAAGATGTGTCATGACTTCATTTATTTTTGTGTGGAATTTATAAGTAGTAGCAGTTGAGGCAAATGCTCTCTCTCTAGGCATAAGTCACACAAAACACACACACGAAAAACACACAGTTGTTATGGTTTTGTACTGGGGATTGAATTGTTAGGGTGGGGGCTCCTCTTCTCCTTTTGCGTTCTATGCTTTATGCCTAACCAAACAATAATAGTTGTTAGACGTATATGTATCCTTGTAAAATTTTTAAGTTGTTTTTGCTTTGTTTTTTTTTTTTTTTCTTTTTATGATATTGTATTTTCGGTAATATTTTTATGACATTGTTACTATGTCCCACAAGGGGAAAATTTTTGAAACCCTAAATTTGGTGTTCAAATTGCTTCAAAAAGGGAAAAAAAAAATGGAGCGCTATTAATTGGCAATTAAGAATTCTAAAAGATGCAAATTGAAAGTCCATTTTTAAAAATTTTCGTAGTGGCTTTCCAAGGAGAATAATATTGTTAAAATAACATTGTCAACTACGTATTTATGCACATGTTTCTAGGTGTTTCACCACGAGTTCGTAACGGTTAAGATTCTTGATTCTTGAAGTATAAGGAAATTATTTTAAATTTTAATATTACAGGGACAAAGTACAAATTAAACAGAAAAGATCATGATTCTCTCCACTTAACTCAAATGATTAAGTTGACACTAAGATTCATGAACCTGCTTTAATGTTCCATTATCAACCTATTAGTCTCTATAATACTGTCTATAAAATTGTATCCAAAATTTTTATTAATAGGCTGAAACTCCTCTTGTCTCACTGTAATCATAAGTCCCAATCTACTTTTACTCCAAGAAGATAAATTTTAGATAATATCATGATAACTCATAAATATTTGCATTACCTTAATGATAAAAGGAAAGGAAATGATGGTTTCATAGCTATTAGACTTCATATGTCTAAGGTATATAATAGAGTAGAATGAGTTTTTCTTTCTAAAGTTATGGAAAAAAGGGGTTTTTCTAAAAATTGAATTTCTTGGATTATGAAGTGTGTTTTTTGTATTACTTATTTTTAAAGTTAATGGTTAAGTTTTTGAGTTGGTAAAACCTACTAGAGGAACTCTTGTCGCTTTTGGGAGGAAGAAAAAAAAAAGCCATCTACTTGAGGAATTACGCAAGGGAATCCTCTTTTCCCTTATCTTTTTTATGTTGTGTACTGAGGATCTTAGTAGTTTGTTAGCTCAAGTTACTATTAATGAAGATATTATTAGAATCAAGATTTGTAGAGAAGGTCCTTGTATGTCTCATTTATTGCATGCTGATGACACCCTTGTATTTTGTAAAGCCAGTGTTCAGCAATGTCATAATATTTCTTCTTTTTTACATAAATGTGAAACCTGTTCCGGTTAAATAGTGAATATAGACAAATTTGCTATTTGTTTTAGTAAAAATTTTCCCTTTCAGTTAAGAAGTCAAATCTATTAGGATTTGGAGGATATTCAGGACAAAGGGACTCCCAAATATTTAGGGTTACCTATGTCTATTAGTAGGATGAAAAAACATATTTTTTCTTACTTAAAGGATAGGATTTCTTCTAAGGTTAATGGTTGGAAAGAAAATTTTTTGACTCCTAGTGGTAGAAAGATCTTGATTAAATCTTTGTTTAAAATCAAATTCCCTTTTAGTGTATGTTATGTCTTATTTCATATTACCTGTTTCTGTGTAAGGATTTATCTGGTTTAATGGCTAAAGTTTGGTAAGTTGGTAATGTATCTGCTAGTTCTAAGATGCATTGAGTTAATTGGAAATAATTGACTCACGTTAAAAATTAGGGAGGTCTTGGGTTTCGTGATTTTAGTTCATTGAATATTGCTTTACTTGATAAACAAGTTTGGAGAATATTTACACATCCTAATTTGCTTATGAGCAAAGTTCTAAATGCTAAGTATTTTCCAAACTATAACATTTTGGGTGCTTCTGCTTCTGCTTCCTTCTTCTTTTCTCTGGAAGAGTGTGTTATCTACTCAAGTTCTGGTTAATATGGGGTCTAGATTTGCAGTTGGGTCTGGTAATAATATTAGAATTTGAGAAGATTCTAGGCTTCCTACTCCTTTTACCTTTATACCACAAAGTGCAAAACCAGTAGGTTATCAATTGTTATTGTTTCTAATTTGCTTTGATTATCTGTTAACAAATGCTCTTGGAACCATTCTCAGCTTAATGACTTTTTCAAAGAAGATGCCTTTGTGATTCTAAAATTTTTCTTTCTATCACCCCTAGTTCTAATAAGTTGGTTTGGCACTTTAATCAGTCTGGTTTACTCTATCAAGTCTGGTTACTATCTTGCAAAAAAATTCTTTTTCTGATAATCTTGGCAATGTTTCTTCATATCCTCAGTCTAGTTCAGTTTATTCAACCAAAGTTCCTGGATATCTATATGGCTTCTTCCTGTTAAAGAAAAAATAATATATTTCATCTAGAAATGTTTGTCTAGGGCTGTGACTATTAAGGGAGCTTTGTCTAAGTTGGTCTATGTTCATGATCCTCTTTGTCCTAGGTGTGGTGAAGATGTTGAGTCTTTAAAACATTTGTTTTTCAATTTTTCTTTTTCTCAAGTAGTCTGAAAACTCTTACCTATCCCTTGGCCTAATCCGCAACATCGTCATTCTAGCTTTTGATATAATTTTAATGGTGGAAGGCCATAGTTAGTCTTCATAATACCTTGGTATTCTTATTTTTTTGGATCTCGTTGGCAAGAAAGTAAAATTAATAAGAAATATGATTTCTCAACATGTTATTTATTGCTTTCATAGAAAATGTATTATTATTATTTATACACATATATATATTTTGTTTGGATACTCTCAGAAATCTTGACAGAAAAATTGTATGAATTCTTGTACTTATGTTTGGTTAGTAGGAATGTATTTCACAGTTTTATTACATTATCGAAAATATTCCAACAAATATGATGTGGATTTTTTTATTTTTTTTATCATAATGCAATCAAAATTAAGACCAAATTAATAATGTTATGACTTTTTTTTTAGTTTCATTTTCCTTCTAATTTTTTGTATTTATAATAATAATAATAATAATAATAATAACAACAACAACAATATTAATATTAATATTAATATGGTAGTAGATGTTGAGTTACAGTAGAATGAGAGAGAACACCAGTGAAGAGAGTTAGGATATTAGGATTTAAAATCTAGGTATTGTACCACAACTTTCCTTGTTTTTTAAAAAGATTTTACTTTCCTAATGAACTAAAAATTTAAACCAAACAATAGAATTTAAATTTTAGAAAAAAATATTACTTTGTTTGACAAGAATCTTTGCACGGAATTTATAGAAAAGCAGGAATAAGTGGATATTTGAACAAAAGTAGACAACTGAAGCCGATTTGGTTGCTGTTGTTCATTCAGAATGGATGGAATATCAGGATTTGTATGCTACTGACTCCAGTATTGTTACTACGCAGCCTCGAAGTTATGTGCTTTGGTATTCTTCTTCTCCTGGTATAATGAAATTAAATATTGATGCTTCTGTTCATCATCAGAAAGGCTTGGCTGGAATTGGAGTTGTAGCTCGAATCTACTACTTCTATTGCTGCTGCTTAGGCTTCTAACAGAACTTTCAATCCTATTGTTTATATTATGGAAGCTGAGGCTCTCCGGTTCTTGCTCAACTTCAAGCTCAGACAAGTTGTTTTGCTGCAATTGAGATTGAATCTCATGCTGCTATAGTGATTTCTATGTTAAATCATGAAAGGATTGATGATAAGGATCTTTGTATTCTATTAATGTTTCTTTTACTGTAACTTTAGTTTTATTAAGAGATTAGGCAGTAAAATTAGTCATAAATTGGTTAATTTTGTTTAACGATATTATGTGGAAGGACTTCTTCCCTTGTGGCTTCAATATGATGACATCATGAGATCAGGTAATATAGTTAGTCACAAATTGGATAATTTTACTTTAGATCTATGTAATGATATTATGTGGAAGGACTCTTTTCCCCTTTCCCCTTGTGGGTTCAATGTGAGTATAAATTGATGCAAGTCATTTGACTAGTGATTTTTAATAATATTCTGTCATTTAAAAAAAAAAAAACTTGCTCAAATGATTCATTAGTATCATAATGTTTGACTTTTATGGTACACCTCATTCCTCAACCGAAAAACTAAAAGAAGAAATGTTTACAAAATTTCTAAAAAATAATAATAACAAAAGCCGAATAACTACTTTTCTTGAGAAGAAGTAATTATATACCTGTACGAAACAAGGGTTCACCAAAAAAAAAAAATGATTCTTGTACGAAAACAAAGTCAATGCAAGAGGTAAACCTAATATTCATCAAGGCAATATATTATATGGTTCAACACCTATAGCTGCCATTTTAACACATAGTTTCCATTCCCTCTTGTGCTCTATTAAATTAGTAAATTAAGATAAACCAATTTTGGGGTTAGAGTATCATTTTGAATTTTCAACCTAACTTTCTTCAAAGTTTCATGAGAATCCCCCTATGCCCCTGCCATTCTTGCAAAGCCACCCCGTCCAACAACCAACATAACAGGACTACCTACCTTCGCATAAGGAAGTTTGTCGCACAATATCATGCATTAAAAACAAGAAGTGAGAGAGAGGGATAAAATTGTAATTTGGCCCACAAAGAGCGCAAAAGACTCATAAAAACTTAACTTCTTTCCATCATGTTAGTCTGATCAAAAATCAAAATTGTATTTAAAAATTAAATAAATAAAAAAAAAAAAACAAATACTGGTGCAGCTAAATATAAAGAAAGTTATGACGTCATACTAACTAATTTTTTTTTTCTCAAACGGTAACAATCTAACATACTCTTATTTATCTAAATTTAAGGGGAAGAGGAGACCCAATTGAACCAAGGGACAGATAATCTAATCTCTATTCTAAGAATGCGAAGGGATTCGAATTTTCAATTTCATATCTAAATAAAATATTTGATGACCAATTCACCTATGACGGTAATACTAACTAGTTGAAGTGGTCAATATTGAATATTTCTTGGCTAATTGCACTCTGCACCCCATCCTGTATTCTATTATCACTTTGCTCCCTCTATTTCAGTTATACACTTAGCACCCCTAATTTTCAAATTTTTCTCAATTCAGTTCATTTTATAATAGCGTCAACAAAATAACAGAATTTTTGCATGTATTGTGTACTAAAAATTTTATGATAGATTGTTGTACAATTTGTTGAATATATTGTACACACGTAAAGATTCTGTTTAATTTGATGATAGTATTAAAATTTGCACTGAAATTGAACAAATTCGAGAGTTTTAGATATAAAGTAGTATTCACAACTAAAATTAAAAAGATAAAGTAAAAATTAAGTAATAAATATAAAGTGAAGGGTGCAAAATTAAAAGTCCAGTCTTTATAGGGCATATCAAAGTTGAAAACTATGCCTGCCACCTCATGGCATAGCAATTCATTTATAACATTAGTACTAGTACTATTTAATATTGGTTCCGTCTTCAACCTCAATTCTTACGACTTCCGGCAAGACAAGTTTAAAGTTGTATTTAAAATTTATGAACGTTACGAATATAACTTACATTAATCCACGAGCTCTATTAGTCCGAAGGATTATTAGTGTTGAGGTAAACGTTAAATTTGTTTAATGAACTCTTTTTGTGCATGTGCATGCATCTCAGAAGCGTCAAAACAAAATTTTGTCATTATCAAGATAGAAAGATTCAAGAAAGGAAAAAAATTTATCTCACTTGTAAATTCTTTATGTGAATTAAATCTTATAAAATAAAAAACATAAATAGATATAAGTAAAATTTTATAAAATTTCATTTTAATCATAAAGTTTATAAGTAAATTCTTAAAAAGAGTTTATCTAAATATTTTTCTTTAAAAATAATAGACGGATAATTATTCACAGAATCGTAATTTAAGACCACTAAACAAAATCAATTTATTTGTCAAAATTGTATGAAATTACCAATTTCTTATTTTAAATCTATGTGGTTTTGTCAAATGATTTTGTATAGATATACTAGTAGTAGACTAGCTACAATTAGTGGCCCAATAATCTTTTTCATATTTTTTGTACAATATTAAGGATTAATAAATTTGTGTTATTTACTCTATAATGTAGAGTGCATCTCATAGCTATAAAATAACTAAACAATAATGAGTTTTATCACTTTTAACTTAAAATTATTCAACAATCGAGATACTCATTCTATATTATCACGTCAGTAGCAAAGACTTTTTTATTGAAAATTCGGTAAGCTTTTTATATTAGGAAAGAATAAATGAATTGATCGAGAGTCAAACTACGTTTGTGGCCTGTTGGCACTTGAATGGACCATGGAACATACAAAATTTTATGTAATATTTTTAAATCGAATATCCGACCGATCCGAAATTTACGACTCGACAACAGTATCAGTCTGGACAGATAATAAAGCTAGAAAGTAAATAAAATCGGTAAAAGTCGATAAGAATCGACAAACCGATTAAAAATCAGTTGAATATCTAGTACTCGATTTTAACATAATAACCCCAAATTACCACTAATCTACCTGCAATTCCACCAAATCAATACTAATCAACTCCAAGCAGCCCTAATCTGCCTCCACTTCCACCAAATTAAAATTTTCTAAAAAAATAAAAATTGGTTGTTTATTTAAAAAAAAAATAAAGAATTAAGGTTCAAACCCATTTTAATTTGTCTAACCCTTTGAAAAAAACATCACACTGAAAACCAATCAAGCTTCACTTATAAATATTTGAATAATTTTTACATATAAATTGTGAGATCTGAACGATTGAACCGATCAGACTGAATGAATTGCAAACCAAGAGGCCTTTCAATTCGTTAACTGATCCGAGTTTAAAAATATTGATTTTGTGGGTTCTCCGTGGCTTAGTGTGAATGTCTCGTGTCATATAAGGTCCTTATAAATGAATAATGGTGTTTCAAACACCATGATGTATAGAGGATTATTTATTTAGGGAGTGAGTATTACTCACTGTCTCGTACTTAACTATGGATCTTTATTTGATTAATTTTTCTTACACCATCAATATATAAAATATTACACTATTAGTTGTAGATGTATGTGACATATATAAAAATAATATTTTAGATTCAAAAAATAATTATGTAGCTTGCATTCCCATTGGATTATTTAAAAAATTTTATATAGAATAATAAAGATTAATCTTTTTTTTATAAATGATTAGAGAAGTGAACATCTAAAAAATATAAATAAATAAAATTAAGCACAAGCCGTCTGACTTTCCAACTGATAAATGAGAAGTGCATATCTAGAAAATATAAATTAATAAAATTAAGCACAAGCCGTCTAACTTTCCAACTGATAAATACCCTTTCCCTACTCTCCACAAACTACCAACTATCAAACGAAGTATGCTACAAATCAGCTGGATTTGTCTCTTCGTATAAACGTATACTACACCAATTTGCAATTTGCATACAAAAATTTCCTCTTGTTGTTTGTGGGTTTTGGATTCTTCCCTTTGTATATTCATCGATTCTCTCAACTTGGTCATCAAAAAGTTCATCGAAATGGCCCAATTGAAGATGAAAATGTGGATGTTTTCTTGGTGCTGATATATATATTATCCCTTTTAACTCAGCCACCACCAATTTGTCTTCTTCTTTCTACTAAATGGAAGTTATGATTTTAACCTTATATTCAGGCTGCAGCTTTGTATTTCTCGAATGTTCCCTTTCTGGTTTGCTCCTACCACTCGCCCTCCTGGCCTTGAACCTTAGGTATTACTAATTTGTAGTTCATTACTCACACAAAACACACACAAGAAACACACAGTTATTGTTTTGTGTTGTTTGAAGTTGAAATCCAAACCAAAAAAAAAAAGGATAAAATTTTGATGATAGTGAAAGATTGATAGTTGTTCATTTTCTTGGAATTCCAGAAGCTTGAATCTTGAAATTTTGATCAGAATAGGCCTTTTTGGTGTTTGAAATCACACATTAGCACACACTTGCATGTGTAGTTCTTTATGGTGGGATGCAAATAGCTCAAAAAGTATTGATTTTTGAGGCAGAGCTTGTTTGTGAGGAATCAAATAGGATAGATATTGAGGAAGACTGTGGTAAACAGTTTGATCAGTTTTCAGGAAATATAGGTGGGATTAGTGGGAATTGGGGAACTGAGTCTATGTCGGGTTCGCAATCTTTGGTGTTGGATAGTAGGTAAAGAGAGAGGGGAGTTAGTGAAGTCTTGTGGGAGAGTGGGGAAGAAAAGTGAGACATCAGAGGCTAAAACTGTGGCAGCTTTGAAAAGCCACAGTGAGGCAGAAAGGAGGAGAAGAGAGAGGATTAATACTCATCTGGCAACTCTTCGCGGCCTTGTCCCCTCTAATGAAAAGGTTAGTACTGCCAGCTCTTTCATGACATATTTTTGATTAAATGATTCCAATTGATTTTTAATGTAGTATTGAGTTTCCAATGGCAATTAGCAATTAATTGATGTAAATAGTCTTCTTGTTTCTTTAGTGTGCTTTTGATTATAGATGAATGTATATGCCATAGTTGTCATTTTATGATTTACGGGATTTGCTTTTGTACAAAACAAGTAGCTTGAGTGATGTCCGTGATGATGGAGTATGACTATCATAAGCTTAAATTTTTATTGTCAGCTCTATTTGATGCATAATCACGAACTGATTGTGACATACCTGAAGTTGATTTACGGACCCATGTGGTAATCTTAATTTGGCAATTGTGACATCAATGCGTTCATGTGGGAGAGTGTGTTTATGAGCTTCCATGATTGCCTAATTCCAAAACATTTAACATGAGTTATTCTGTTTGAAAATTATCATTGTTTGGAGTTTATGCCCTGCCATTATTCATGGGCAAGTAGGATCATGACTGTAATGTTTTGGTTCTTGTTACAACTTCCACAACTACAAATCACAGAGAGTTGACTTTGATGAAACCCACTGGTTGATCATGCTTCTCACTTGGTTCATAATGACTTTTATGATTACCATCTTTAACCTGAATGTATAAATTTATGATGGACAGCAATATTTGAGATGATGTAAGGTTGTGGCTGAAATTTGTCTCCTTTTTTTAGATCTTTCTTTTGATTAACAAATTTTGTAAATTTTATGGCTTTAAACTATCCACGGGTTGTCTTGGGGGAGTTGGTTTCCTTGGCAGGAAATTAGTTATTCTGTACAGCTTTTATTAGTTGTTAGACAATCTCTATATATTTGTTGTAAACTTGGGCGCTATGGTCAATCACAGGGTGACATGTCAATGGTGTAGCAACATTTCTGCATTGTTTTATTTAGGTCAATGAATGTAATCTGATTTTATTTAAAATTGGAGTTGTTCCTGAACAAAATTATATTTTGATTGTCAAACACTAATGTAGGCATCTGAGTATGGTAGTTGACTAAGATGAACAATTATCTGATTAGATACTGGGGTGGCTTCAGCTGGTGTGATATGGATTCTTGACTAATTAATTTAATATAGTAACTTGCATGTCTCTCCTTTATCTTCTTATAAAGGTTAGTTAAAAGGCATTATGGTGTTAAACTGTGACATATTATCACCTTCATGGATTCGAACCTATAGTTTATAAATAAACAGCTTTCACATTGTCTTTCATATTGGAGAAAATTGACTTTGATAGAACCGCCTGAACGATTATAATGATTCTTTCAACCAAGTCCAAAGAAGCATGGAGTCTATTACCGAGCCCCTGTTAACTTGTGCATATTGTCTTGTACATTTGTAAAGCATAGACTAAGTGAAAGTCAGCAGGCTATAGCTCATTAAATTAGCCAACTAATCAGCTTTCTCCTGCTTGCTACTATTGTTTAATTCTTTGTACTTGTTTAACTAGACAGTTTGACTTTTAAAACATGTGTTCGTATCACATACATGAACTGCATGCACATTTTACAATTCCTTGGCTTAATTCTCGAAGAAAATTATAAACTGGAAAAACTTTGTAGAGGCAGAAAAACAGCAGAGTTTGGTGGGCTGTTTAAAAAATTATTCCCAAATACTGGTTCTATGGCCAAGATGTCCACGGTAACCACAAGGTATTAAGCTAGGTCTCCAATCCCCTCACCTCTGGAGGACAAGTGTACCATTTTTCAAATCAAATTGAAAAAAAAAAAAAAAAAATCGCAGAATGAAGGTTCTTGTCTGAATGAAGCTATTGAACTAGTAACATTTTCTGCATCTCTAGGATTGTAAGATCTGGGTACCCTTGAAGAGATAAGGTTCGAGGATTTTGGTGGGGTTAACACCTGAGAAAGATTAGCTTTTCAAAAAGCTCAATCAGAGCTTGAAATCGAATTCTCTTGTCACTGGAAAATGGTTTCTAATAGATATGAGCACCGCAGAATGCTTTTAAGAATGTTCTGGTCCTTGTTAATAACTGGTTGAAAGTGGTTGAATTTCTTTCTTAGTGAATGGCACTGCTACTTTGGTTCATCAAGTCTAGTTGTTTGTTTCCATTGTTATTCTTTCTAGCTAAACTCTGACTTAAATAGTTGTTTTCCAGATGGACAAGGCAACTCTACTGGCTGAAGTTATTAGCCAAGTGAAGCAACTGCAGAAAACTGCAACACAAATTAGTGAAAGTTTCTTCGTTCCATTAGACTCGGATGAAGTTAGAGTTGAACAGGTTGACGAGAAATCAGGAGAAGGAACTTTTACTTTCAAGGCATCTCTATGCTGCGATTAGACTAGGCCTGGACTCTTGTCTGATTTGAAAAAGGCAATTCATTCTCTTCCTCTGACTTTGGTGAAGTCAGAGATCTCGACATTGGGAGGTCGCTTGATGAATGTATTTTTTTTCAGCAGCAGCAGAGGATGGAACATTGCCAGTGCAGAGGCTCACGAACAACTTCTGAGCTCTGTCCACCAGGCTTTGAGTTCTATCTTGGACAAGTTTGCTGCATCATCAGAGTATTCACCGCGAGCAATGTTTCCAAATAAGAGGCAAAGGATTTCTTACTTCGAATCTTTAACTTCATCATCATGAAAGTTATGATGCTGCTATGATACTAGTATATTACCAGTGTGGCATGGTGCAAAAGCAGTGTAGGATTCCGGTTTTAAGCTCATATTATCGTATATGATGCTCTGTACATATAAACATACTACGAGGATTTTCTTTTTACCTTAAATGTATGTGTATTTGAATAATGCTGGACTGGTTGTATACAACACCTTTATTAGTATGTGAGTCCAGCATCCAGTTCCATTTGGCAGAGAGAAGAAATGGAAGGAAATATTCTGACTCAAGCGTAAAAGAGGACAGAATGAAGAAGAATTACTTCTGCTGAAGTATAATGTAAAAGCCAACTTACTGTTATTCTAATCTGTTGGCTTATTTTAGGATTAATTACATTAAAACCCCTATAACTAGGTATCTGAATTAAGTTTTGCTAATGATATTTGCACATCTTTTTTAACTTGTTATAAATTCCTAAATCATTTTGTCTAGTTAAAAGACTAGCATACACCATTATATTTTCTTCAAACACATTACATTTTCTCCCTCAATTACGAATGAGAAGTCTTCCATTCTCCACTTTCTCCAGGTTAAATTTTCGTCTCATTTATTCCACACACAAAAATGTGCTAAACTTGAAAATCTTGAAAAGGTTATTCCACACACTAATTGCTAAACTTGTCTCTTATAAAAGGTTCTAGATTTTATGTGCCTAGAAAAAATTATCAAGATTTTGAACTCCACGAGTAACAATCTTCCAATCCTAGAATCTTTTACATATAAGAGTATTAAATAACCATGCTTATGAAAAAAAAAAAATGAGTTCAAATTATTAATTAGGTAAATTTTGAAACAAGGGCACTTCAAGTATATAAATTAGAATGGTGTGAATAAAGGGTTTTTAGTCTTTTTGCTTATTAAAAAGAAATATGATGTGTAAGAGGTTAAAAGGGTGCGTGAATATTATTTGCCTAGTTTTATCAGCAGTTTAATTCCAAAAACAGTTATTAATCATGATTAACTTATCCATTTGAGAATATTTTAAAATGTGCTTCCTATTATCCTTCAATTTTAAGTGCATAAACTAATTGCTTCTTGTATATTTCCTTTTTCTACTCCATTCTACAATGCCACCACCTTCCTTGTGTTATACTGCTGTATATTCAAAAGAAAATCAATTTGTTTTACCATGAAGTGTGAAATTATAACAAAAAAATATGGTAAAATTGCAATCATTCTGAAGTAGCGTCTTATCGTGTTGGCACTGTGATTTTGGTTGATCTAAGGAGTTAATTATTCTGAATTCTGTAACCAAATTCTCATCCTTGGCACACAAGTTACAAGGGCATGGGATCTTCTGTCTTACATTCTGAATAATTTCCTATCACACCACCAAATAAACAGTCAAGATTTTGTACAATAATTTTAGTGGAGTAATCTTAACTGTTCATTTGGTGGTATGACAGAGAATAGCACAAAATGTGTATACAGAAGATCCTTAACCGTTACAAGATATTCTCTTTAATAACGAACAGCCCATCGCCCTATTGGCTACACGGAGCAACTTAAATGACTCCTGGTACTAGAGGTTCAGAAATCAAATATTGACACTTACAATCAAAACAATCGTATGATGGATAAAGGAGGGATTCTCAACAAAGAATGAAAACACTGAAACTACAAGCAAGTAGTAGGTAGTAGAGGGATTCTCAACAGAGAATGAAAACACTCAAACTACAAGCAAGTAGTAGGTAGTAGAATAAAGATCAACAGGCAAGTAGTATTTAGTAAACCAACTCACATTAGATGAATTGGCCACCGACCACTTTGGTTGGGTGTGAGATTGAGAATTCGAATCTCCTCACATTCTTAGGATAGAAGTTAGATTTTTGGTCCCTTGGTCCAGTTGGACTCCCATTTCCCTTAGAATTAGATAGATAGGAGTAGGTTAGATGGTTGGGTGTGAAATTGAGAGTTCGAATCCCCTCACATTCTTAGGATAGAAGTTAGATTCTCGGTCCCTTGGTCCAGTTGGACTCCCATTTCCCTTAGAATTAAATAGATAGGAGTAGGTTAGATTGTTGTCGTTTGAAAAAAAAAAAAAAAAGTAGTAAATAGTAGAATAATAGATAGGATAGGTATTATAGTCTCACCATATGTGAGTGATTTTAGCAAAATGTTAGTATTTATTCAATCACATTTGGATCTTAGTGTTTCAATTGTATTTAATCCCGCCGTTATATATATATATAGACTCTTTAATAAAATGTGGTAATAATGACTTATAATCTGTTATTGCTCCTTAAATATAGAACTGAATAACCAATAATACTCGCAACCTTTTAATTTGTTCTTCTTTTGACAACGGTTGTATTCCCACTGTATTTCTCCTTATTCGAATTATTGAGGACTTGTATAGAATCTGGAATTTATTAACAAAATAAAATAAAATCAAGGTAGTGTTTTAGTTATAGCAAAATGGATAAAGATTCATATTTTTTTACCTCAACCTAAGAAGCACCAGTGGTCTAGTGGTAGAATAGTACCCTGCCACGGTACAGACCCGGGTTCGATTCCCGGCTAGTGCAATCTTTTTTTCAGGTTTCTGTTTTGTTCTACTTCTGCCTTTTCTTATGTTACTAAAGCTTCATGTAACTATCAAATCACTAAAAGCACCAACTGAATCTAGTTAGCTAATAAAACTGCAACCCATTTGCATCTTCATGGACACGATTAAGTTGTGACTTGTGAGCTTGTTCACTGAATGAAACCCCTCGTAACCTCCAAAAAAAAAGAAACAAATCCAAGTAATCATGTGTTCATGGCTTGGATTAAGCTAGGGTACCATAGCCTTAAAGAGCCTTGACTCGTTATCAAACTGTTGCCCAGTTCCTTTCCCTACATAATGTCATTCCTTTCCATAGAACACAAATTTCAGCTTCCAAATTTTGAGTATAGTACATATATACAAACTAACAAAGCCATTAATGTGTTAATAAATCCGCAAAATAAGTAACAAAATTTGATCGAACATTTAAAATTAAGAGTTGATAATTCGATATGATTTTATCATTTGAATTAGTTTTGACAAGTAATATCGGATTTATAGTCTTGTAAATCATTTTCTTTCTGAATAACATGCAAAATCCAACAACAAATTATGTTTGAATCCGTATCATTACTACTTCAATTTACTTTGAATTAAATACCATTAGTAACCATGCAATATTAAATTTCACTTAGTAGCTTTAATCTTTTAGGTCTTGCACCGATTACTAATATTTTAGTGTGATAAGATTTCAGAATCTCTCCTAATGTTTAAACTAATATCACTTAACACTTCCAAATTTAAACAATATCACTTATCTCTACTGATTCTACTTTTCTTGTAACATTGTTAGCCCAACAGATTAAAAAACTAATTTAAAAAGAGTGAAACAAATTTTATCCCAATCCCTGATACAAATTTTAATTGATTAAAGTGGTTTTAGAAAGGAAAAGAAAATTAAAGAATGTAAATATAATTATTAGATAATAGCATTGGGTTATAATTTTCACGTCCTTCACTAATTAATGATGAAAAATATATTTTATTTTTTCACTTTATAAGTTTGAACAAAATATCAATAATATTTTTTATCATAATATATGGTGTATACATAAGTGTTCTAATGTTCAAACCAACACATACAAGCACATTAATGTGCACATAAATATTTGTATACAATTGACAAAAAGCTATCAAAAAATTCATTTTATTTTTTCTTTTAGTTTATAAGTTTGTGATTTTTCAAACAAAATGTATATAAATCATGTTTGTTATATTATTATAATATATAATGGCATTTTATTTATTCTAAATTTTTGTTTAGATCGACACACAAAAGCATTTTATATGCGCATTTATTTTCATAAATAACTTTGTAAAAGAATTTATTGAGAAATATATTTTATATTTTTTGTTTTGAATTTGTAATTTTCTAAATAAAATACTTATTAAATTTATTTATTATATTATATGGTGTGTTTCTAAATATTATAAATTTTTATTCAAATCAATACACACAAACACATTAATGTGCACTCATATTTTAGTAAATTAATTGACAAAAAAATTATTGAGAAAAAGTATTTTAATTTTTTTTTGGTTTGAGAGTTTGTGATGATCTAAATAAAATATTGTTAATTTATTCAATTGTAATATTTGGTGTGTTTCTACACTTTCAAAAATCCATTTAAACAGATTAGATGCAAATAAATTAACGTGTGCAAATATTTTTGTAAATAAGTTGACAAAAGAATTGTTAGATAACATAAAGGGTGTCAAGTCAAATTATCAAAACTTAGGAGAGGTTTGTGAAATTACCCTTTTAGCAGAATAGCTAAAGAACTAAGGATATAAATGTCATTTCATGCACTTTAATGCTTAATTTGGGACTCACTGATAAGAGAGGGGGTAAGTAAATATTTTTGAAAACTTAATGCTACTAAATAATATTAGCCTAAATCTCATGAAAGTTTATGAAATTATCCCTATTTTACTTCTATACAATAATCTATTATTAATATGAGTGGCTTGCCATTCAATAGGTTTTGGAATAGCCAAAAGTTGAAACAAAAATATCATTTACTTCCCCCAAAAAAAAGGTTTTGCTTCCAATGTGATTGACAAAATTAAAATGGTAATATTAATTAAATTTTCTTTTTTAATATTAAAGAATTGAAAAAATTTTGTAAAATGGCACGGTTAGATATTTAATTTATAGAGATAGCGAAATCCTGAATTTTCGAAATTAATATTACAATCTGTATTTCTATAATTTCCACAGCTTCTAAGCAATTTTTGTGGGAAAATTAATTAGTCCTTGGACTGAAGCTTCATGATCATGAATGATTATGAAAGACAAAGTCCACATAATTGCCTAAATCGGCGGGAGGAGGAAAAGCTCATTTAGCACAAATTTGGCACGCCTTACCTGGAAATTTTGATTTTCAAAGTCAGAGTCAAATACCAACTAGGCTTCATCTCCTAATACTTTACAAGTCCATCTACTCGAAAATTGGAACATCTTTGAAACTTTTTAGTTCTCTGTGATATTTTGATTCACACTTTTTTTTTTTTTTTTTTTTTTCATATATGATTTGCACATGTTTTAAAACTGTATGCCTGTTTATGGATATCGAATCTGAAGATCAAAAGCTACTATTCTTATTGGCACATGATGTGTGTGTAGAATTTCTAAAAATGGGCAAAATTAAAATACAAATTAAATTAAGGGTTTGTGTGTACAATTTTTGTGGTGGATTGGGAAGTTAGTTTTAATAGATAATAGGATTGGAAAGTTACAATTTTGAAAAATAGGAGTGGAAAAGATAAATTATACCAAAAATGTCATGCATTATATAAAGTTTGTTAAATTATATACCTTGTGGATGTCGAATCTGAAGATCAAAAGCCACAAGTGTCCTGTTGGTACACTCAATGTGTGTGCAGAATTGTATCAATTTTTAAAAAAAAATGAACAAAAACTAAAATACAAATTAAATTAAGGGTTTGAGTGTGTAATTTTGTGGTGCGCAGAAAAGTTAATTGATAATGGAAGTAGAAAGTTATAAATCTAAAAAATAGATATGGAAAAGATAAATTATATCAAAAATTACAAATTACACTATTTTCTTCTATGCATTATAGAAAGTAATAATTATGGCACATTAGAAAGCACGCAACGTAACAATAGTGTTAAAAGGCTTTCAAATATTAAAAATTAGAAGTCCACCAAGCATAAAACTCAAAAAGTTTTCAACCTTTACAAGACGGACGCAGTCGCATGAGACTCCTGTTCTCAATTGTTTATGTAAAGGCATAAGATAATTTTTAAATGAAAAAAAAAAAAAACCTTTTGAAAAACAGGTTCATCGTTATTTTTTAGAACAACTTTTAATTTTTCTGAACTTGAAAAATGAAAAATATATATATAAATTTTCTAAATTTTTGTCAACATATTCTTTTAAAAAGTTATTTTAAAAAAATAATAATAATAAACTTTCGATAAGCAATTGATAACAAGCTAATTATAATCCCGGACAATTGCCGCAAAACCAAAAACCAAGATTTGTTCAAACTTCAAATGGTTAATTTTTTAGTGAAAGTGACAAGTGTTAGAAATTTTTACACACAATTTGACGACCAAACAATATAACATCTAATCCTTTTTATTTCTTCAAGGAATGAATGTCGAATTTTAAAGTTGATTAACACAAAATCCATAAGGCGAAATTTGATCTTGCATAATTATTTTAAACTTATTTGTTCAGATAAAGTAATTTATGGATTTCTTTTGGAGTTTATAAGATTTGCCCTTAGCATAATAGTCCATAAACATAATCATATTTATTACTCAAAAAAAAAAAAAAAAAAAAAAGCTATCATATTTGTTAAACGATTGCAATGATTATAATTCAACATAAAAGTATATACACTAACAACAAATAGGAAAAATGCAAATGACCATCATTGTCATGTGCAAATTTTATTTATTTATTTTTCTTTCAAAAGTGGTTCCTTCTATCCAATCAAATTTTAATCTCCATGTTGGTGATGCTAAGGTTAGTTGTGGAAGTTAAACCTCTTAATCTAAACTTGTCAACCTGTCCTAGTCTTATTTAGTGGAGGGTCCATTTTGAGTTCCACTTTTCTTATACAAGTATCACGTTTTATAGGTGGAAAATATTTAGGTAAAC
Source organism: Cinchona pubescens (assembly GCA_025175665.1). Lineage (NCBI taxonomy): Eukaryota > Viridiplantae > Streptophyta > Magnoliopsida > Gentianales > Rubiaceae > Cinchona > Cinchona pubescens. The sequence goes on along the minus strand of JANKKI010000030.1, from coordinate 832,428 downwards.
TTGATTTTTGGTTCTTACCTGTAAATTTTGTGATCAAAATTAATATTTAAAAAATTTTACTTATATCAACTGATGTCATAGATTCTTTAAGATTTAATCCACATTACAGGATTTATAAGTGGGATAAAAACACTCCAGTCTATCTAAATTTTTGCCTTTATAGGTCTTGCGCCACGTGTCACAAATTCAATTAGTATAGCTTCAGATATGAGATTACGCAGGATTAAAGAACTGCCAATGGAAATATTTGTAGGGTTATCTGGCCACGCTGGAAAATTGTGCGGTAGATCATCATTTCACCCTACAGGGGAACAACATCAAGAATTATTGTACTATTTTTTTTTTTAAATTAATTGTACAAAATTTTGAATTGTTTGAAATCAATCCTTCGGAAAAATATCTGAAGACATGATAGTATTATATAATGTGATGCTATATGACATGATGAATAAGTTGTTGGAACTTCGAAGTAATTTCGACTATAAGAAATAGTAATTTCTTTGTACTGTGACTTAATACTGTAAAGTCTCCTTTTCGAATTTGGCTTAGTCAGTAACATGCCATACTCAGAGTATGAAGCGATAAAAATAAAAATTATTCACTATTATAAATAATTCTTTCTTTTTGGAGAAAGAAATTTTATTTCCTTTTATTTCTTATTAATCTGGATTTTTCGTTTTTTGGTTTTCCCTTACTCAATTCCCCACCCAGCCCAAATCCCACAAACAAATATGACCAAGAAAAGAAAGGAAAAGGAGAATCCAACCATCCAAGAGTAGGACAAAGAAACAAAACAAAGAATAATTATTTTTACAATACCATAATTCAAGAGCACTTATCAAAATCAATTTACTTGACGAAATTTTATTAAATTACCACGCTTTAATTTTAAATTTTTGATTAGATTTCGTTATTTCTTTTGCGGATGTAGTGACACGTCAGTGATCTTGTTGGAGGCTTTATATAGATATATTAGAAAATACCACCTCTTTCCAGATAACCCCTTTTCCATTCTAGACCTTTAACTTTGATGGTGATTAAATAAAAACAGAAAAAAAAAAAGGACAAAAAGCAAGAATAGAAAAGAAAGAAACACATGATCCTCGTTTGTGTTGTAATTTTGCAAAAAAACGTACACACGACAATTGTTGTGTAACCTCAAATATTTGTATATTAAACTTTGAATAGTAAAAGATAATAATAATAATAATGTCACTAAATTAGATTTACCATTGAGACAAAGCACATAAAAATTATCTGTGATCAGGTGGAATAGATCAAGCTAGACTTAGTAGTTGGGTTATTTAATTTGCTATCCCAACTCTTCTATTTGTGGAACTACACCTCAAAAAAGCACCAATTTCCGTAAGCAATCGTCAACAACAACACAAACCATATGGTTGATGAGGCATGCGAGCAGGCAACTATTCTAATTTCAACATGTGGAAAAATGGATTTCGACGGCTGAAAATGGAAAAATAGGCATGAACTTAGTGGAAATCCAACATGGACATTCCAAGTCACTAGTAATACAAAGCTGGCCCCCTCCCATTGTAATTCCACTTAAAATCATCAACAAATTATCGAACAGTCGATCTTCATGTGAGCAAGTAGTGCATCAAATTGGTGTTCTATGATGCCCTGTGATGGCACGGGTGGGCAATGAAATTGTCAGTTTGAGGTTAACATCTTTTTGCCGACTTTTCTAGGTTGTTTCCTTGAAATAATGATAGAAAATTCATCGGATAGTCTCGAAAAAATCATGTTTTTTTGTAACTTATAATTTTTTTTTTTATTGTCATAAAAGATACATTTTTACTTTTTTTACTTGTAAAAATCATATATCTCTCTAGTCACAAATGACAATGTAAGTATGTGACTTTCATTTTTAAATTATAAATTAATGGTGTTATTTTTTACACGGAGACCATGCTTGAGGATTAAAAAATAAATAAATTTGTGACTAATAACCTAATTTTTAAGATTTAATTGGTGATCAACATTGGTCCTTTTCTTTGTAGTGAAGGCAGAATAAGGATTTTTCTAACGGGTGCCTCAAGCAGGGGCGAAGTCAACGTTAGGGTTGTAAATGAATCGAATTTAAAGTTATTAGGTTTGATTCGAAATCTTGGAAGCTTCAAATTTGAACTCAGAATTCGGTTTGCTCGAGTTTGATTTTTTTTGTAATTCTGAATTTTTAACATTACTTATCAATAATACATCTATAAACAATAACGAAGTAAAGTTTAAATGATAAGATGCTTCTCTTATTATTTGGTCATGAATCACAACTAAAGGCTAGAGGGAGAGGTGGTTTTTTGAAAAAAAAAAAAAAAGGGAAAACAACCCTATTGATCCCTTACATTTCTCATTTATACATTTTTAATCATTTACATTTAAAATCATATATTTTAGTCTCTTACAAATTTAAAATGTACTATTTTGGTCCGTTGACACAATTATCAACATTTTTTTAGCATAAAATACTCACATATTTATCGAATATTATATTTTTTATGAGTAAAATTGACAACATACAAATTTTAAATATTAAACGACACTATCTAAAACATCCATCACCACCATCCAAAATTCTCATCTATCATCACTATCCCTATCCCCCTCCCTTGTGGCTTTTCCTTCTGCAACTTTATTCTAACAGTTCCTATTCCTCTTTTTTTTGGGCTAATTTATTATTTATGGTTATATATTGTCAATTTTGTACTTGAATATATTATATTTTATATGCATTAAGTATTTCATATAAAAAAATACTCGTAATTGAGTATAAAATAATGCGTTTTAAATTTGTGAGAGTCTAAAATGTATCATTTTAAATGTGAAGGATTAAAAAAGTACAAATGTGAATTGTGAATGATCCTTTTCCCAAAAATAATAAAACACATGTATTTTGTACACATGGTACATATTAAATAAATATGCAAAGAATTATTCGATCCTTTGATCTTTATCGACCCGAATGGTTACAAGTCTAAACTCCATTCAATTGCTTAATTGAATCCTAATTATTATTCGAACTCAAATTGAGCTTGTCAAAATTTGAATTCAAATCCAACTCTTAACTAACGGAATCCTAAATAGCCTAAGCACGGCACCTCCACTATTTCTTATAAGTGGTTTTCTATTAGGAAATGATTTAGAAAAACATAACATATGGAACTACCTTGTCAAATAGAGAATCAGTAAATTAATATGATGAAATCATATCGAATTACTAACTTCTAATTTTATATATTTAATCAAATTTTATTTTTTTATTTACAAATTTGTAATTTTGTCTCCTTATTATTTTATATAAATATACAATTTTCTTTATTTGTTATTAAATGCCAAGTTAATAGAAAAATAATACAATACAAGGGAACACAATAGTACTTAAGATAGATGGTTTGCCACTTGAATCAGGGGCAACTTTGTTCCTTTCACTTCTAATATGTAATGTACATTCAAACACGTGTGATCATGTTTCTGCTCTGTAGTTTTAATATGAAAAAATATTAATATAGATTTGATTTTAAATTTTATCTATAAATTTTATGATCGAAATAAAATTTTATTTTTATAATATTTAATTTACATTCTCGAATCTACAAATAAAATTAAAAATTAAATTTACTTAAATATTTCTGATTAATATAACACAAGACTTTTTTTCTTTCTTCCTGATTCAGCTCTGTCTTTTCTCAAATCTGTGGTGTAGCATAGCTTGTAGGTGAGAGTGAGATAAATAAGTTCAATGGTTAATTAATGAGCTTTAAAAGTTTATTACATTGTGTTTGAAAGATGGGATTTGAGTGAATTTGATTTGAAATTTTAATTTATAATAAGTTATTCAAAAAAAGTAATTGATTTAGTTGTGGATTTAAAATTTATAAACAAATAAATATTATTTTAATAATTAAATAAATAAATTTAAAATTACTTAAACTTCATATCATTTTAAATCTATCTAATTGAAAATCATACATTTCAAATCCTTCTTTCGTATCAAATCTATCCATCCAATCACAATGTTAAATTTCAGAGCGTATAACGGATGGTAAATGACAGGCAACCCTTTTTTTTTTTCAAATAAAGGAACTTACACTCCAGAACTAATCAAACATTAATAGTTCACATTAAATACAGCAGAAACATTGTCTTGTCTATGTAGGACATTGTCTTGTCGTATGTAGGATATCGTGTGTTTTAGAAAATAGTCAGAATACTATTAAGTCTGTGAAACAATACTATAATCTAATTCTATTTTCCATTGATAATTTTTTTTTTAAACTTCAGAGAACTAGTGGAATTACCATAGCACTGAACAACTTTTAGCTTTTCTTTATTTGCCAATTATTATTAGAAGAGGAGATAAGAATGAAAAAGCAAGAAGGATGAATGAGAGGGTAAGAATTAAATGTTGCGTTTGGATCATAATTATTAAATCTGGGAAAGGAATTCGATGAGGGAGGTGGATCAATGAATTATTAGTTCAATTGATGAGTTACTGATTCAATGATGAATCGCTAAAATATATACTTTTATTAATATATAATACATGCAAATTATTCAATACATGATATATGGTGAAAAAATTGATAAAAGTATATTTTATTAAAAAATATAAGTACAAATAAACTTGAACTAATTCATTTCTATAAAGAAATTTAATAAGATAGAATAAAATAGCCCTAACTATAAATTATTGTATATACAAAATTGGAAAATATTGACTAAAAGATATATAATGTATATACAAACGTACAAGAAATTAGCTTTTCAATATTTCTTAGATGGTTACCTAGTAGTGCAATGGTATTTTATTATATTTTAGATAGATATGTAAATTTGTACAATCAAATATATAATATTTCATTTTATTAATTTAAGTTAGACGGTTGTTTATTATAGAAATATATTTTAATATTTATTTTAATTCTTTACCACTTTTAAAATAGAATGATATTGAAAACGAAGTTATTCTTGTAAAAAATAATATGATAATTTGTTGGTAATTGATATCCAAATAAATTTTTCTAAAAGAAAATTTAATTTCTTTCTTATAATTTTTAATTTTATTTGTGAAAAGATGTTTTATAGATGAAATTTTTTGATAATTTATATGCTACTAATGAATATTTACATATCCTTTTCATATGAAGAGTTAAAAAAGAGGATTATACATATATATTTATAGCTAGCTAATCACCTGAGTAGTGATCAAGGGGCGCTACTCCCATATTTTATTAATCGCAATGAGAAAAACATGGAGGGAGACATTCAGCTGAAATCTCCCACTATGTACAAGATGATTGTTATGAAACCCTAAGATTAACACAACTCATCCCGTCTAATATAGCAATTCATATAGTAACATGGAGTTAAAAAGGAGTTAATGCATATAGTAAAGTAGGGTGTTTATTGGCCGGTTTTTTGGTAATTTAATTAAAATTTTTTAGTTTTTCAATTTTTGGTACAAGAAAATCAAAACCAAACCCAAATCAAACTATGTTTTGGTTAGTTGATCAACCAAACTTTTTTCGATTTATCCAATTAATGTGTAATTCACTAGTTTATTTAAAATAAGCATAAAATTAAATACAAAACTAATCAAATTAATAAATAAAATCCTAAAACTACTATAACTAAGACTAGAAACTAAAAAAATTAAAAAAATTGATATTAAAATGTTAAATACATCCCGAATAGGAAACGGAATTGGGTTACTAAAAAACTAAAAATTCGGTTATTCGGTTCGATTATAAATTTTCAATAAACAAATCCAAGCAATATAGCCAATATTTTTTATTCAGTTTATTTAAACATTGATTCTCCAAAAAACAAACTAGTTTAGTTTGGTCAGTTTATATGGTTAAACCAAACTATAAATATCCCTATAACAAAGTTTAGAGAATAGATAAATAAAAAGAGCCATATAATAAACAAAATGTTACATGGATAGGTAATAAGGCCATTCCTTCCTTTTTAAGAGGTTTTTGGTTGAAAATTTGGCAATTACAATTTGGATTTTCCTCAAAGAAACAAACTAGTTGGGTTTTTCCGAATTTGATCTAGTTCCCGAATTTACTTGTTGAATTGCCAAGTTGGGTCGAATTTAATAATTATGATTTGAATTGATAAATATGGTGAAGGATTTGAAATCCATCTTTTGTTGTAGCTTGCAGAGATTTGTAAGTCATAATGAATGTACTTTCAAAATCAACTCAAATTAAAAGTTATTTGAAATCATTCCTATTGGTTCTTACACCAAATAACATCATGTTAATCACAATAAATATCTCAAATAATTTATACTTAAAAAAAATTAACAAGATGAATTATACCTTGATATCACATGAAAAATGTAAATACTTAGTACCATTTTTCTCATGATTCAAGCACTGTGGCACAAGACACGAACTAATAGTTACTAAGAAGTGCAGTAGGGTTGAGATGTGTATTTGCTTATCTTTAAAACAATTCGTGCACCTACGAATTTTTCACTCTTATGCATTAGATTTTAGCGCGTTGCCTCCAAAATACAACAGCCCAACTCAATGTTGTTTACTTCCTTTTGATATGTACAATCAAGGGAAATAGAAACTTTCCCACACACGGTACTTTGTTCACAACATTATAGTTTGGTGAAAATTATAAGATAACAGTTGTTGGGAAAAATCACCATTCTTCACCAGCTCTGTCAAATTTATATCTTCATTTCAAAATACAATTTATCAACATATAATGTATAATGATTTTTATTTCATAATAATGAGAATTATAATTCATATAATAAATGATTTTTATTCTATAATAATGACATTTATAATCCATGTAACAAATAAATATTCATAACTAAAATATATAATAACATAGGATTTATAATAGAATTTAAAGTAATCATAAATCATTGTCTGGAAAATTTAAAAAGATGTAACTCTTAAAATAAATCTCAATATTCATCCTTAAATATCAAGAATTTATTTATTCTATTAAAATATTCTAACAATTCCTTTCACACTTTGTAATTAAGCAATTTATTTATTAATTTAGCAATAAAAATTATTCAAAAACATTAATAAATTACAAAATTTTTACCAAATCTTTTTATCTACATGCAGCCAAAGATTTTTATAAGTTTAAGATCATGCCAAGTAAAACATGGCACAAGTAAAAACTGCAAGGATTTGATAGCTAAAGAATCCCCCTGAGTATCTGATTTGCCCCAATGATACAAAATTACCACCGTACCTTTTGAAATTCCAAAAACTATGCACATAGAAAATCGATACGTAATTATAGCATTCTGAAGTATAATTAGTGGTGTCTAAATATTTCAATCGAGCAATGACTTCAATTAAAGGTATCAATAGTCGGATTATCAGGTTATTGTATCATGTCAAATATGACACATTTCTTATCATGTCGTATTCGTGTCGTGTCATGTGGAGTCCGTTTCTTAACATTTCGTATTCATGTTTGACCTGTTCGGATTCGTGTCGTGTTCGTGGCAGATCCATTTACTATTGACAGAGGGTATCAGCCTATTTGACAAATTACATAACTTGCTATCCATTTGAATTAAAATCTCAAATTTTAATTATTTAATGATTTAAATAATTATTAATACTAACCTTGTTATCGTAATAATTTAAAACATATAACTAAAATTATTGAAATTTTTTGAATAATATTTGAAATAATTATTATGTTTGATTTAATAATCTAATGATGAGATTGAGTATTAAATCTATTATTTAAAGTTTTAAAATATGCAATATTAAATTATAATAAAGAAAAAAGTTCAGCAAAATTTACTCATATAGTAACTTAACGGGTTATCATGTCAACCCATAGGTTGACCCAACTCACCTGTTTAATTTCATGTCATAAACAAGTTGATCCAAAAATGACCCAACAAATTTTGAATCGTGTCATAACCTGTTAATTTCGTATTATATTTGTATCGTATTATAGGGCCATGTCAGAAATTGCTAGCCCTAACTTCAACTCCATTAGTCAGCCATCACTAGAATATCTAAACCTCACACATATTAGGGACAATTTTAAAAGGAAATTATTTACAAAATCACTACCCTAAGAATATTTATCAAATCCAATTTACATGACAAAATCATATTAAAGTAATAACTCATAATTTTAGATACTTGATTAAATTCTCTTCTTTTTTCTCTCAAATTTAATAACATATTAACAATTTTGTCACTTTATTATTTTTTATTGATTGCTAAACTGAATTTTAATTGTAAGATGTATCAGGTTTGGTCGAGAATTTAACCATATAAGTTGTTTGAATCTCGAAATGAGGACGGTCGGCATTCAATTGCTACTAATAGAAAATTATTCACCGGATTTATAGGAACATAAAATTATGATGTATCCTGCAGATTCCTGTTAGAATATTAATTCTAGTGAATTTGATGATCACTTAATATTCTAATATTAATATTATTATTATTGTTTTCTCACATTTAATTGTAAGACAAAATTATTATACAAATAATTGGATAAATATAAATATATGAGATATTAATGTAGAAGGGAATACGAGTATCATCTAATATATCCTTGAGATAAATAAGTTTTACGATTAATTTTATCACTGAAGAATTTAATCGGTTAAAAGAACTTCCCTATTTGTTAGACTCTATGATGGGATTTCTAAATTACTTTATAAATAACTCTTAGTCCCTCTCTTTAGGCTAACGTAAGTTGTGTATTTACATCCATCACTAAATACACAATAGTATAGATAGTGAGGGGCAATAGTATAGACAGTGAGGGACAGAAGACTATATGAGCAAGGTACTTCACCTTGTTTAGGATGACTTGGTTTTCATATTTATGACTTGGTTTTCATATGGCTATAGCTCAACATATGTTTTTTTTGACAATATCTTAAATTGTATTTACAAATCATAAACCTTAAATTGTATTTGCAAATCGTAAACGAATATCCTGCCTAATTTATGTCTTGTATGTGGTATCAAAGTAGGGTTAAAATTATGACCGGTAAATCAATGAGTTTTATTTTTATTCTTGATTTATTTTGTCTCTTAAGTTCAAGCTAAATTATTATAATTCAAGAATAAAAATAAAGTAAAGGGAAAAGTTTGAAATTACACATACACGCTCCTGTAGTGCATATGCTTTTTCCCTTTATTTATTTATTTATGATCTTTCGTTTCTCAACTACAAATATTGTCTTGAGACTTGATATGATCAAATGCTTTGGAGTATTTGTTATTAATTGTCTGTGACTAGATAAAAATAAATAAATAAATAATAATTTGGCCATATGTAATGCTTGATGGCTTTATTGTAGAATTGTTTACTGGTTTTATATGCTCACGGCTTGGTTTCTAAGTTGGTTAGACTTGGTTTGTTAAAATAAAAAAAATGATGCTTCTATGCGCTTTGTATTTTTATATGTTTCTATTTGTATTCAATAAAAAAAAAAGGATTAAATAATAAGATAATTCAAATTTAATCTTTGTTGTAGTACTGGAGATAGAAACGGCCACGGTTTCTATGATGTGGTTGAATGTTGCTATTTTGGTATAATCAATTGTGTTCCCATGTTATTAGTGTTTACAATATAAGGATGTTGTTGCCACTGATAATTCATATCTTACGGGTATTGTATGAGTTTGGTTCTCAATCTCACAACATTAGTTTGATTCTCGGTGCTTTAGTGCTAAAGCCAAGAATATATTTGAACCATTTGTATATATATTTGCAATGGTTAATAGTCGAAAGCCGTAAATAATTATACGGTAGACATTATAAAGTTATACAAATTATGACTGAAATCAGAGTAATTTTCAATTATACTATAACACATACAAGGCAAGAAATATGAATTATATTTTGATATTTTCCTTGCTTGTTCTGTCTATCTTGAAGTGATATGTATTTGGGTCTTTATTTAGACTAGTATTTGAATATTAATAATTAAAATATGTTGTTATTTGATAGTCAAACAATTATGGATACATATATAATTTTTGGATAATAGTTTTCATTTTTGTGATTATAATGAAAGATTCAAATCAAACCTATATAATTGCATATTTTGGTAATTGAATCAAATAACCATTACAAACATAATTGTAAAGGTTAATCAGTTGTCACCAAAGTGGTCTAATTAAAGGTAAAGTTTGTATAATAATTATTTATACTTATGATAAATCCTGATTATAGATATTTAAAAAAAATTTATCTAAAGGTTCATTTTATTTCTATATTCATGTAAGAGATATTATATTACCCAAAGGAATATAACATCTCTATTGAAATTGTAATATATAAGTGAAATAATTGTTTCTTCACTTATGGGGTAATTGTTAACATGTTGATGTTCTTACTCAAAGGAAAATACGATGATTCACTTGATTGCTCCTTTATGCAATCTCATGATTTAATTGTGTATTTTCAGCAATTACTCAAGCAACTCTTTCAAGAATTGCATCTAACATTTTGAAGTTGAATGGATCTAATTACTTTGATTGGCGTGAACAAGTGCAAAGATCTATGCCTTCGAATTGATGAACCTACACTTTCTACTCCTGAAAGCACACAATCTGAGTGGGCTCTCTATGAAAATTGGAAGCATTCCAACCGCTTGAGTTTGATGATTATCAAAAGCAAAATTGCAAAGCCCATAAGGAAATCAATTCCTAAATCTGAAAGGATGCGTGAATTTTTGGCTTCAGTTGAGTAGCAATTTCAAGTAGAGTGATAAAGCTTTGGCAGGTACTTTTATGGCTTTTTTGCCTACTAAGAAATATGATGGAGTAAGTGGTGTTCACAAACACATCATGAAATTGAACGATATTGTTGAATAATTTAAATCTATGGATATGTCTATTTCTAAATCATTTTTGGTACAATTCATTCTCAACTCTCTTCCTCAACAATTTAATCCATTCAAAATTAATTAGGTCTCTTAACAACCTTAATAGTCCTTCATATTTCACTTTTGTACTTTTTTAATCCATCACATTTAAAATAATGCACTTTAGTCCCTCACAAATTCAAAAAGCACCATTTTGGTCCCTCGACACAATTACGGGTATATTTTGGCCACCGCAAAATTACGGGTATATTTTGGCCACCGCAAAATTCTCACCCACTATCACCATCTCTATTTCCTTTCTTCATCGCTTTTCCTTTGCTACCCCTACTCCAACAACCCCAATCTTATTTTTTTGGGGACCAATTTAGCATTTAAAATTATGTATTGTCAATTTTGCACTCAAATATGTTACATTCGACACGCATGTGAGTATTTCAAACCAAAATATGCATGTATTTGTATCAAAGGGCCAAAATGGTATGTTTTGCATTTGTAAGGGACCAAAATGCATCATTTTAAATGTGAGAGACTAAAAAAGTATAAATGTAAAATGTGAAGGACTATTAAGGTCATTTTTCCAATTAATTATAACACTCAAAAGGATAAGTGGACAATCAGTTAACCTATCTATATGTGTGTTGAAGAGGAAGAGAGGTTGAAAAGGAAAGGATTGTAAACTGTTCATCTGGTATCACAAGGTCATAATGCGGATAGACCTAAAAGAACCAGAAAGAAGAGTGCAAGGACACCAAATAAAGGAGCATCCAACCATAATGGTTTTAGTGGTAAATGCCATTTTTGCAAGAAGAAAGGACATATGTTGAAAGATTGCTTGAAACGCAAGGTATGGTTTCAAAAAAAAAGAAGTAATTTCAATTTATTTGTATGGTATGAAACCAACTTAATTGCTATTCTTTCTAATATTTGGTGGCTTGATTGTGGTGCAACTATTCACATTTCTAATAATATGTAGGGATACCTTACAACCCGCCAACTATTGATAAAGGAAAGAACAATACTAATAGGGAATAAAACGGGAGCAAAAGTTGATAAGACCATTGGAACATAAAGACTAGTTCTTAAATCAGGCATTTCATTAGATCTTCCCAACACCTGTTATGTCCATTTATTTTCTAGAAATTTAATTTTCATGTCTCATCTTGATTTACATGGTTACAAATTTTATTTTGGGAACCAATATTTTACTATGACTAAAAATATATTTTTATTGGTAGAGGTATTTTGATTGATGGATTATATAGAGTGGATCTTGATTTTAATTTTTCACAATCTCTAATTTTCCTACATAGGAATGTTAATGTTTGCACCAAACGTAGTTATGATAATGAAATTTCATCATTGTCATGGCGGTATAAGCGCTTAGGTCATATTTTCAAAGAAAGACTTGAGACTGTAAAAGATGACATTTTACCAACTCTTGATTTTATAAATTTTGATACTTTGCATTAAGGGCAAGCAAACCAAAAGTATTAAGAAAAATGCCATTAGAAGCTTAGGGTTGCTTGACCTGATATACATAGATATTTATGAACTATTTCCTCCTTGTACAACTGGTGAAAAATATTTTATAACCTTTATTGATAATTTCTGACGTTATGAAAATATCTGTCTAATTATGCAAAAAATATGATGCTTTCAAAATTTTAAGGTAGAGATTGAAAATCAATTAGATAGAGTAATTAAAATTGTAAGATCTAATAAATGAGGTGAGTATTATAGAAAATATAATGAAACTAGTCGTAATTTAGGACCATTTGCTGGATTTTTTCAAGATAATGGAATTATAGTTTAATATAGAATGCCGAGGACGTCTCATCAGAATGGTGTGGGTGAACGGTGTAATTGAAGTGTATTGGAAGAAGCCTATGGTTCGAAGTATGATTACTGACAATACTCTACCTAAATTTTGTGGAGTGAAGCTATTAAGACAGCCATGTGTATTTTAAATAGAGTTCCTACTAAAGTAGTAGCTAAAACCCCTTATGTGTTGGCCCAAAAGTAACCTAAGAGGGGGTGAATTAGGTTATCTCAAAAAATAAATCTATTGAAGTGTTTAATGAAAATGCAAACTTTGTACAACAAATGAATACTTAAGCACAAATGATCAAAGTTAAATATTTAACAATCAAAACTTAAAGAACAAATAAAAGATTGAGATAAAAAATATCAAACCAAACTCCCAAACTTCTCAAGGTTGGAGTATATCCACTAGTAGTGCCTCTTCAAAGAAGGTGAGGCAATAACCTTCTTGTACACAAAGTAGGCTTACCTTTGCACCAACTAAGTTCCTCTAGTTGAGTCAAAGGATTTTACACTGCAACTCACTTTTGTACACTTGTTATCTCTCCAATCTTATACTTGAAGATCACTTAGTAGTTTACTCTTACTCACACTAATTCCCTTTAGTTGAGCCAAGAGAACTAAACTATCCAAACTAATACAACCCACAATATTTTAGCCTATTTCTCCCCAATACAAGTGTTTGTATTGAATGTAGTAGTTCCTCTCTCTAACCATTGCATTTACAGACTTGGGAGTATTTATAAATGCTCAAACATTGCCTCCAACAATTCTTTAATTGCTATTTTCTGTTTATTGGAAAACTAGCTGTTAGATCTTTCGGACGGCCGATGCAGTAAGTGTGCGTCCGAACGAACTAGTTGTTGGACCTTTCGAACGGCCGCTGCTAAGCTTTGCATCCAACGCTGCGTCTGTTCCCTGGAAGGTGTCTTTTCCTTCATCCGAACGTGCGTCCGTTCGATAGTCAGTGACTACTAGAATTGATCGGACGCTATCCTTTATCTGAGGCTTCAAGTTCTTTGGGTCAGATGATTACCATCGTTCGAGGCTGCTTTCAAGTACTTTGTGTCATCGACGATTATCATCGTCTGAATTGTCTTCTTTTTGGACAATCATAAACTTCCTTAGAGTTCTACTAGTCATTTTTTTGATTATGTTCGGACAATCATTTACTTTCGAACCTTCCTATTTTTCTACACACTTGTTTTCAAACAGTTAGTATGATTTTGTCATCATCAAAACATGATTATCATAGCTAGGGTCTAACAATCTCCTCATTTTTTATGATGACAAATCAATTGGACAATTCTAAAGACAACCAAAACATACGAAGTATAAGACAAGAGGTTTTGTTCCTTATTTTCTCAACCTTTTGGCATCATCAAAATATAAGAGTAAGGATAATTTATACACACAATCTCTCCCTTAAACTATGCATGCAATTCAAGTATATAGAGGATAAGTCAAGTTCAAAACATTTCTTCCCTTCAAGAATATAAAATGAAGTATAAATGAGGAAATCTATGCAAAGGATTAACATCAAGGCATTTATCACTCATTCCTTACCAAAAGGCATCATGAGTCCAAACAATAAAGTATATGTAATGCAATTGTAAGTTAATTTCTAATGAATAAGTCATTTAGAAATAAGAATGCTCCCCATTTTCTTTTGCAAGTAGTGAATTAATATAGATAAATTTTGGGGATACTCATTCGCAAGCATTCCAAACAAATTCAATGACATAGTTAACTAATATTCAAAAGAACAAGTTGACATTAACACATTCTAAAAATTTAAATGTTACCCATTTCAATGTCATTTTAGCTTATATGCTTTGAACACCCTCCATTAATAATTCATCTTGAATCCTTTGGTGCTATCCAAGCATACCTACATACAAATTTAAGCAACAACTTTTGGTACCCAAACTTTCTTGGGTCCAATTGGGTTAGTAGCATGTTTTATCACCCAAATTGCCTTCATTCCAAATTTCTCATTTTGTTTAACATAACAATCATTTTTCACATGACCATGTTGATGACAGTAATTGTAAATAATATTCTTATTGCCAAAAAAAAAAGATTTTAGATTTTACAAAGCATAAACCATCTTTTCTAAAGGTGACAAAATTTTTGTTGATATGCATAATTCTAGTTCTTTTCTTTTCAAATACATTTTCCTTTTTCTTTTGCAAAAATACATCAAGATCATCTAATATATTCTTTAGTGAAGTTTGATCTTCCTTGATCTTGGTTTTTACATCAAATCCCCTTTTTAAAGAATCATTTTCTTTTGTCAACAAATTATTTTCATGCACAAGTTTTGAGTTTCCACTCAATAAAGTATTAATCTTAATTTTTAAGTCTTTGTTCTTAGCATATGATTTTTTCAAAAATTCATGCATTTTAAAAATAAATGATTCAACATTATCATCAGATGTCATCACATGAATTTTTACAAGAATCATAACTAGAGGATACCTTATTATCTTCAATGGCCATGAAAGTCATTTGAGTCACCTCATGTTTTTCTTCAACTTCTCCATCCGAATTGCAATCATCCAATGTGATTTGAAATTGTTGAAGTGAGAGTTTCCTTCATTCTTTCTTCTTCTTAGATGGACACGCATTTGGAAAGTATCCCAATTGGCCATATTTATAGTATTTTTCACTTCGCTTCTTGCTTGTATCTTTTTGTGAAGCGTTCAATGCTATGCTTCTAGTCGTCCTTACCTCCTCATCATCTTGTACCTTATATTTCAATTTCAATACAAATGAGGTTAGTGAATTCATCAAAGAGTCAATAGGCATAGAATTTAAATTTTTAGACTCTTCTATGGCAATGGATTTAGGTTCTCATTCCTTAGGTAAAGTATTTAAAATCTTTCTATTCTTTTCACCCAAGAAATATTTTTTACCTAAACCTTCCAAATCCTTTACAATATCATTTAACCTACACCACATCTTGCCAATATTCTCATTAGGTTCCATTTTGAAGGATTCATATTTAGCCACAAGAAGTGACTTCTTTTGCTCTCTTATATCTTCATTTCCTTCATAAATTTCTTTCAATTTATCCCATATTTCCTTGGCCGATTTGCATCCTTTTACTTTAGTAGACTTATCTGCATCCAAAACAATATACAAAATATTCATAACTTTAGCATTTAAAGATAAATTTACTCTATCTTGTGCATTTACCTATATCTAGTCTTAGGCCTTAATCTATGTGTATTTTCATCAAGAATATTAGCCTCAAAAGGACCTTCATAAATAATGTACCACAATTCAATATCAATGGATTGTATAAAAATTTTTATTCTTTCCTTCCAACAAACAAAATTAATGCCATTAAACATGGGAGGTCTAGTAATGGAATGCCCCTCTAAAAACAAAGAATTATTGGTTGACATAATGATCTTTACTTTAGGGTGATTAAACCAAAACAAGAAGAGAGCAAGCTCTGATACCAATTGGTCGCCCAAAAGCAACCTAAGAGGGGGAGGTGAATTAGGTTGTCACAAAAAATAAACCTTTTGAAGTGCTTAATAAAAATTCAAACTTTGTGCAACAAATGAAAACTTAAGGACAAATGATTATCAAAGTTAAATATTTAACAATCAAAGTTTAAAGAACAAATAAAAGATTGAGATATATCAAACCAAACTTCAAAACTTCTCAAGTTTGGAGTACATCCACTAGTAGTGCCTCTTCAAAGAAGGTGAGGCAATAACCTTCTTGCACACAAAGTAGGTTTACCCTTGCACCAACTAAGTTCCTCTAGTTGAGCCAAAGGGTTTTACACGACAATCTCACTTTTGTACACTTGTTATCCCTCTAATGTTACACTTGAAGATCACTCAGTAGTCTATTCTTGCTCACACTAATTCCCTTCAGTTGAACCAAGAGAACTAAACTACCCAAACTAATACAAACCACAATATTTTAGCCTATTTCTCCCCAAAATAGCTCTTGCAAGTGTTTGTATTGAATGTAGTAGTTCCTCTCTCTATCCATTGCTTTTACAAATGGGATATTTATAGATGCCCAAAAACTGCCTCCAACAATTCTCTAACGGCAATTTTGTTTACTGGAGTTTTCCAGTAAACAAATAAACTAGCCGTTAGATATTTCGGACAGTTGATGCAGTAAATGTGCATCCGAATGAACTAGCCGTTGGACCTTTCGAATGGCCGCTACTAAGCTTTGAGTCCAATGCTGCATCGTCTTGTCCTTCATCTGAACGTGCGTCCGTTCGATGGTCAGTGACTATTGGAATTAATCAGATGCTATCCTTCGTCCGAGGCTTCAGGTTCTTTGTGTCGGATGATTACCATCATCCGAGGCTACTTCAGGTACTCTGTGTCAGACGATTATCATCGTTCGAATTGTCTTCCTTTGGGAAAATCATCAACTTCCTTAGAGTTCTACTGGTTGTTTTCTTGATTGTGTTCGGACGATCATTTACGTCCAAACCTCCCTGTTTTTCTACACACTTATTTTCAAAATATTAGTACGATTTGGTCATCATCAAAACATGATTATCATAACTAGGGTCCAACATTATGAATTTTGGGTTAGTTAGAAGTCAAGTTTAAATCATATACATGTTTGAGGTTGATTCAGCTCTTACTGAAGCAAGGGTTTACAATCCACATGAAAGAAAATTGGATCTTAAGACCATTTGTTGTTATTTTATTGGTTATCCAGAAAAGTCCAAAGGATATCCATTTTATTATCCTAATCATCATAATCGAATAATAGAATCTAATAATGCTAAGTTTCTTGAAAATGGGAATTCCAGTTGGAGTCATGATAAAAAAGAAGTTGTATTGATTCCAAATGTAGAGGAATCAATTGAAATGAACAACTCACCCATTACCGCATCTACACAGGTGAAAAACATTTCTAATACTTCATTTCTTGATAAAGGATATGATATCATTATACCTATTGATACACATGTTAGTGATCATCCAAATAATTTGCGAGGTCAAAAAAAGTTAAGACTAATGCAATTTCAGATCTGATATATTTACAAGAGCATAGCAATACCAGTATTGATGATGATCCATTGACATTTTTACAAGTCATAAATAGTAGTGAATTCAATGACTGGATGCATGCTATGAAAGATGAAATGGTATCCATGAAAGCTAACCAAGTTTGGGAATTGGTTGAATCACCCGAGAAGCTCGTACATATTCAATGTAAATGGATATTTAAAACTAAACAAAACTCTAAAAGTAATATTAACCGTTATAAAGCCCAACTAATAGCTAAAAGATTTATTCAAAGAGAAGGCATTAACTACAATGAGACTTTTCTCCTATATCTACGAAAGACTCCTTTCGAATTATTATGGTTTTGGTAGCATTTTGATTTAGAACTACATCAAATAGATATAAAAACAACATTCTTGAATGGAAATCTAGATGCAGAATTTGAGGATGAAGGAAAGGAAAACTTAGTATGTAAGTATAAGAGGTCCATTTATGAATTTAAACAAACTTCTGGCCAGTGGTATCTTAAGTTTCATGCCCCTCCTCACGAAATTCCACTCTCCTCTATCTCACTCAAGTGAATTGGTTTCGAAACCATAAAAACCTTTGGATTTCAAGAAAATAAACTTGTCTATGATTGTATATATCTAAAGGTTAATGGGAGTAAGTTTATATTTTTGGTGTTATATGTTAATGATATATTGCTTTCTACTAATGATTTAGGCATGTTACGTAAACAAAAAGTTTCCTTTCCAAGTTTTGAGATGAAAGATATTAATGATACATCTTTCGTATTTGGCATTGAGATTGATAGAGATAGATCTAATAGAATTCTTGATTTATTTCAAAGGTATTATATAAACAAAAATTTTGAAAGATTCCAAATACCAAATTGTTCAGTAACTCCATCACCAATTGTTGAAGGTGATAAATTTAGTCAAAGTAAATATCCTTAAAATGAAATTGAGCGATGCCAAATAGAAAATGTACCATATGCCTTAGCTGTGGGAAGCTTTATGTATGTTCAAACTTATACATGACCTATAATTAGTTTTGTAGTTGGAATGCTCAAAGATGTGTATAATCTATGATACACTTATCTACTAAAAAGGTAATGCGTTATCTTCAAAGTACCAAATATTTAATATCCTCGTCTATAAGCACAGTGATCATCTTGAAATTGTTGGATATACTGATTCAAATTTTATGGGTTGTGGATAGTATGAAATCTACTTCTGGAAATATATTTATGCTCGTTGGTGGTGCTATATCATGGAAAGTATCAAACAATTTATAACTGCTTCTTCTACAATGGAAGAAAAATTTATAGTATGTCATGAGGTTCTCAAGATATTTATTTGCGGAATTTCGTTGAAGGACTCAAGATTGTGGATTCTATATCTAGACCCATAAAGTTGTGTTGTGATGATTCCGCAGTTGTTTTCTTCTCAAAAAATAATAAGTGATCTAGTAAATGTAAGCACATTGAATTGAAAGATCATGTTATTTGAGAAAGAATTTAACAACAAAAGGTGTCCATGGAGCATATTAAAATTGACAAGATGCTTGCAGACCTACTCACAAAAGCATTGGTGCTAAAAAAATTTTGATCTTGATAAACTTTGAATATATGCTTATTTATTGTTGGAACACATATTTCATAAGAATATTATTTCTTGATTTGTTCACATTATTGATTTACAAAATACCATTCGAGATGTAATATTTTGGACCATTGATAGATATTACGGATTTGATTGTCTATTTTGTTCCTCATTTAGTTTGTCTACGTCTAGTTGTTGAATTTGTGATACATGAAAGAATATATATATTATGTGATATACAACCGCCATAATCCATGTGATATACAACCGCCATAATCCATTTCAACAATTTTGTATAATAGACAAAGATTAATATTTGTGGCCACTTTATTGAATCCACATTAATATTTATGTGGTCATTTATCCAAGTGGGAGAATGTTAGAATATTAACTCTATTAGAGTTAATGACCATTTAATATTCTAACATTAATATTATTATTATTTTTCCACATTTAATTGTAGGACAAAATTGCCATGTAAATAATTGGATAAATATAATATATGACATATTAATCTAAAAGAAAATAAGAGTATCATCTATGGATAAATCTTTGGGCTAAATAAATCTTGCAATTAGCTCTATCGCTGAAGCGTTTAATCGGTTAAAAGAACTTTCCTATTTGTTGGATTCTATGATGGGAGGAGTCTTAAATTACTTTATAAATAACTCTTGGTCCCTCTACAGTAACATAAATTGTGTAATTCTACCCATCACTAAACACACAATAGTATAGATAGTGAAGGGAGGGAAGACCATAGGAGCAAGGTACTTCATCTTGTTTAAGACGACTTGATTTTCATATCGCGATGGCTCAAGGTATGTTTCGTTAACAATATCTTAAATTGTACGACTTGACTTTTATATCACAATGGCTTAAGATATATTTTCTTAACAATACCTTAAATTGTATTTGTTAATCATAAACGAAAATCCTGCCTAATTTATATTTAACAATTCCATCTTGCAATTAATATTGTTCATAAAGATCAACATGACAACTCTATGGTAGTCGGCTCCTGAGATATAAGATTTAATTAAAAACGTCTCATGTTTGTGATTGAGAAACAAACATGGTGGGGTGCCCTTGAACTAAGGGACACACTTCGATAATAGTATTCGACAAAGAATAGCTAAAAATTTACTACTACTAATTGATTTGCTAAAATAAACAGTTAGGTAATCGTCCTATACTTAGCTTCTATAACATGGTCCAAAAGTTAGGTTCCTTCCAAATAACTAAATTAACAACCATATATTCATTAGCCTTCCTTTGAAAGTTGAAACTTGACATCTAACTTCCATAGAATAGTTTTGGTCATCCCTCACTAATTCCCCTAGGAAATCTTTTACATCGCCATGCTTCACACTCGCAAAATTTTTAGCTAAATGTGACGTGCCAAAACCTGAACTTGTTAGTTTTTAGGACTCAAGTATTTACATTTGTATTCCACAAAAGATTTTACACTATTACAGGATGAACAGATAGTATAAGAGACAGATATTACCATAGTTGATTTAAGAATAAATCTTTCTTATATTATCGGTAATGCTTTTTTTTATACCAAATAAGTGTAGATATATGTCACATATACATTGTTTAAATATCAAAAGTTATTTTTATACACGTACATGAATATAATATACACTTATGGTATAAAAAAAATTTCACCATTAATGTAAAAAAGATTAATACTTAATTTTAAATGTAGTTGGCCCTCAATATCCGACCCTTTCCACATCTCTATTACTCGCACCGAGAAAAGAAAGGAAAAAAGAAAAAAAAAAAAAAAGAGTAAGGAACACAAATGCACACACATTGTAGAAGCGAAATGGAAAAATTGACAAAAACACATTGGGCAATTTCGAGATGGAAAAATCTTATGTATCCCTTTTTTTACTCACTTGTAAATCTTATACTTTTAATTAAATCTTACATAACGATTTCAACAATAATTAATGTCATCTATCCAATAAATTAAATTTAACAAATGTCATGGAATCTATCGGCAAAAATCAAAGGCCAAATATTATTAGTATGTAAGTTTTTTCCTTCTGTCTAGATAAGAAAGACATTATTGGTCCTTTCTTCCACTATATTGAACCTGTGAAATTCAAGATTTTTAGTCACAGAAAACCTTTCACCATGCATTTAAGGGACAGTTTTGTAAGTCTGCATGTGCTCTCTGCTCTCTTTGTTTTCACCTGCAAAGTCCTCTTCTCCCTTGTATGATTCCATTCTTTTTCGTCTCAAAAGTCAGACATCAAGACCTTTATTTAAACTAGGTTAGATAGAGACCCACTTAAGTTTCACTCAGAAATTCCCTCAACGACTCTTTTCTTTCTTACTTATATATGCCTCCTTCACAAAAACCAAATATGTCTGATCAATCTTCAACAACTAATTGCTTCTTTACCTACACAAAGATAAGTTTCTTCACTAAAATCAGACGGTTCCTCCTCCTCAAGACTCCCAAGAGACAATATAAACAGTCAGATCAGACAGAAAAATTGAAAGTGATGGAGAAAGAGAGTGATCAAGATGGTTGGATGGTTTTGCAATTTGTAGAAAGAAGGGCTGTAAAGGGTCTTCATTTTGGGAGATGGGAAGAAAAAGAGTTGGCAGCTAAGGAGATAAAGAAACTAGCTAAAGAAGACTTGAAGAGGAGAAAATCAATGGCTGAACTTGGTGTTATACAGCCTTTGGTGGCTATGGTTGAATCAGATGTTTTAGAGAGGCAGAGATTGGCTGTTCAAGCTTTAATTGAACTTGCAAATGGCTCTTTCACGTAAGTTGATAATAAATCTAATTGAATTTCCAATATGGTCATTTTCATTTCATTCTTTTATGGTAATTGCTATTTGAATTTTTTGTTAGTTCAGGTTTGTTAACTAGCATCCTAATTTGCATATTTTAGGGATTTTTTGTTTTCTTATTTTTAGGCATAATTTGCTTTTTTTGAAATTGAATAGAATATCAAATTTCAGCTGAAGAAATTAACTGGATACGGCTAGTGTCTAAGTTTCAGTAAGAAAATTGAATAATCTAGAAATCTTGATCTTGATTCATTAAATAGAGTGTTGGGTTTACAAATTGTACTTTACAGCTTCTGTTTGTTGCTACATTTTTTTTGTTCTAATTAAAAGCAGAGAGACAAAACAGAGTTTTAGCTAAAAATGTTCAAAATTTAGTCAACTATATTGCGTAAGATATTGATTGCAAACCAAATTTTGGTTCCCCACCCATATGGGAAAGAATTGTTTTTAAGAAAAAAAAAAAATATTTTTCCTATTGCACCACTACGCCCAAGTCATAGAAGTAAACGGCATTTGTAGTGTGGTTGATTTTCAACCACAATGAGTATTATTTTGATACTTTAAATTTCTTTCGAGATATGGATAGAAGCATTACAGAAAATTGATTGAGGATGGATAATAGCTTTAATTGTTTTATTCGTCTCCAGTATTTTTGAGCTTAAAGGAGCTCAATCACTCAAAACATAATAAGTATTATATCAATTTAATTATTCGTTTGATTTTTGAAGTGATTATAAAGTAATAGTATAAATTTCAAAATAACAGATACATAAATAAACACTTAAATTTTACTTATAATTTTAAGGGATAAATTTTTGTTTAGTTGGATGAGTATAAAAAAATAAATGATATGTATTGCCTAAAATATAATCAGAGAGGTTGATTGTGAGATTACGTCTGTCTTCCTATTGTCATTGTAACATATGATAGTTAAACGAAAGTTAGGGAACTAAATTTTGTTATATAATTTGAGGCTAAGAAAATATTAAAAAAAAAATGTTACACATAAAAAACAAAGAAAGAAAGATAAGCTAGTGGAAATTATGTGGCCAAAGATCATTGGATAAGTAACTAACTCCATAAAAGTTATCGAACCAACATGGAGCCCAGTGCCCAATTTTGACTTTTAAGAGTTCATATACAGAGTGCACGTGAACTTGAGGAAGGTTTTGTGCTGCCTGAAATGGGTTAGATTAATTGAATTCAGTGGTTGGCGATTGGAGCAGTCTTCTGCCAGTAAACGAATTGGTTTGTTATTTAGTGTGTCCAGTGTCCATAAGCTATCTAGCAAGTTGCAATTCTTGTCTGACTCTCGTACAAAAGAAATTAAAGTAAAACAAAACTCTTTCTTGCAAATAATCAATTACAATTCCCAAGTAACAATGTTTTAAATTGAATTACTAGAAAACAACAGTCCAAGCTTCTTTTATCACTTTGACCATAAAATTCCCCCACCCAAAATCCATTTAATTTCGATGATTAGCTACAAGCTTCTTTTATCTTGTTGACCATAAAATTCACCCTCCCAACATCCATTTAATTTTGCTGATTAGCTAGATATTTATTTTTTTTTATTTTTTGCTTTTCAGGAGAAATCATAGAGGAAAAATTAATAAATAACCATATTTAAAGTGCAGTCGAGTTAGTTTTCAGGTAATTTACTAGTCTAAAAAAACTTGTGCAACTTTTCATGATGGATTGATTCTATGATTAATCTAAGACATTAAGTCAATTTTTTTTCCACAACACAGTTAGTCAATTAGACTGCAAATTTTGTTAGCTGTAAAATCTACTATATATTGATGACTCTGAATTCTGCAATCACTACTTTATTTTAAATTTTTTTACCCATTTTCCTATTGTAAATACAATTAATGAGCTTATTACATACCACCAACTAAGAAGAAGCTGAATTATTATTACCACTTATTGATATGTTTAATACTAATTTCAAGCAAAGAATTATGAGGCTGTAAGATGCTGACTGCTTGCCATTGGCTACTAGTTACTACACAACAAACTGCAGAGTCCAGGAAATGCACAATTCTTTCACCAACTTGGATGTCATCCTATCTGTAGTGAATATAATAACTCTGCTTTTGTTGACCATACTTTCAAAACACAGATTTGTTTTGAAGAATCCTAACCCCCACATTGACTTCTCGCTACCAAATAATTGATTTTTTTTTCTTTTGGATAGTTTAATTTGGCCCCATACTCCACCTAATTGAAAGATCTCAAAAAAATATAGTCTAAGTGATCCATACCCAGCCCATTTCCTATTTGTTATCATCAAACGGTAGTTTGTCAAAGTGATTCTACCTTAAAAATTGTCCAATCTAACCTATTTTAATTATTAATTTTTGTAAACAATGTATGTACGTTAGACGACTAAAATAAGATCATATGACTAAACGGTGATAAGAGTCAAGAATTTCGTGAAATGTAACTTAATCTGTGGAAGAAATTGAATATAAAGAATATGGATAAATGACACCTATTTGGTATTGGAAAGTGAGATTTTGTGTTTATCGCTTAGAATATAATATTCTTTGTGAATATACATTTCTTTGTATAGAAATCAAAGGTTGTTTGCAATATTTAAGTCATGAATTTTGTTTGTTCTGATTTCAGGAACAAATTGCTTATGGTGGAGTCGGAAATCTTATCAAAATTGCCGTACAGAACAGACCAATTAGATGAGCCAACAAGGCAAGATTTTGCACATTTGCTCCTGTCCTTATCATCCTTATCAAACATTCAATTCCCTGTTTCTTCAGCAAGAATTATTCCTTTTGAATTGTAGTCTCAATTCTTGAGTCAAGTTCAAGTGTTGAGACAAACTTATTATGCCTGGGTACATTGTACAATTTGTCCTCAGTGTTAGACAATGCTGGCAATTTGGTAACAAATGGAGTGGTTAATACTCTCTTGAGGCTTTCTTCATTAGCCGAAGCATCGGAAAAATCCCTTGCAACATTAGGAAATTTGGTGGTTACATCAACAGGGAGGAAAGCTTTGGAAAGCAATCCAATGGTGCCAGAAAATTTAATTGAGATATTGGCATGTGAAGAGAAACCAAAATGCCAAGAGTTATCGGCGTATGTTTTGATGATTTTAGCTCATCAAAGCTCTGTTCAAAGACAGAAAATGGCCAAGGCAGGAATTGTACCTGTTCTTCTTGAAGTGGCTTTGTTGGGAAGTCCTTTAGCTCAGAAAAGAGCTCTCAAGTTATTGCAATGGTTCAAGGATGAAAGGCAAAAGAGAATGGGGCCTCATTCAGGGCCACAGGTGGGAAGGTTATACGTTCGGATCGCCTGTAAGTAAAAGGGATGTGGATGAAGGGAAGAAATTGATGAAAAATATTGTTAAAGAAAGCTTGTACAAAAATATGGAGACAATTACTCGAAGAGCCAATGGTGATGAAAATTCTTCTAGGTTTAAGGCCTTGGTATTAAGTTCCAGCTCTAAAAGTTTGCCTTACTAAGAAGTTTGTTATAAGCATGTTGAAATACAGATTTTTTTTTCTTAATCTTTCACAATAAAGTATACTGTTTGATGTTCCACGAGTAATGGGACATATAAAGAGAACTTTTACTAGAGAAGAAAGGACAAAGTATATGCTTCCATGAAATTACACTCAATGCTCTTAAAAAAGCATTACTATCTTTTGCCTGTGTATAAGCAACTTGAGAATATTAAATTTGTTCTCTCCCAAAAAAAAAAAAAAAAAAAATTCAAACTTATAACAGCCATAAAAAAGAAAAGAAATGACCTTAATAGTTCTTACATTTCATATTTGTATATATTACCTTTTAATGCCTCACATTCAAAATAAAACATTTTTGTGTCTAAAAATTCAAAACGCATCATTTTGGTTTCTTGATACAATTACAGGTATATTTTAACCTAAATACTCATATGTATATCGAATGTAACATATTTAAATGCAAAATTGACAATACATAATCTAGAAAAGAGGATTGAAACTGTTGGAGTAGGGGTGACAGAGGAAAAACCGCAAGAAAGGGGAATAGGAATGGTGATGGTATGTGAGAATTTTGGAGTAGTGGTGATAGAGGTTTTAGTAATGTCGTTTTATATTTAAAATTTGTGTTTTGTCAATTTTGCTAATAAAAAATGTAACATTCAATAGACATGTTAGTGTTTGTACTAAAATATACCCGTAATTGTATCCAGAGATCAAAATATTGACCTTTGAATTTTTGATAGATTAAAATTTATCATTTCGAATGTAAAAGATTAAAAAAATATAAATATAAAATGTAACCTACTATTAAAATTATTCTCCCCAAATAAAACAGTCTTAAGTTAAATTTAATACTTGATCAATTGTTTCCATTACGTGGGCTTGGCCTAGTTGGGTGGTTTAGTACCAGTTGAAATTTTACATGTACTGCTACTTTTTTTTTTTTTTTTCCTGAAGAAAACATTAGAATAAGGGTGGCTAGCTCAACTCTCTTGCTGGCCATGGACACATAGTTTTATGACTTGCAGTGATGATTGCAATATCCATCAAACTTACAATTGAGTAGAATAAAAATGGAATTTGAAATATTTTAATAATTTGGTAATCTTACATCCTCTGAATCCAACCTCCACTCCACTGGCTACATTCTCTTGCTTATCAAAAAATAATTGTTTAAATATGCTCCAAGTTTAACGTTACGCATCCAATCAGATACCAAAGTAACTTAAATTCTTACGGGAAGACTGAAATGAATTGGAAATTAATGGAAAATATCAGAGTGAAAATATTAATATACCCTTCCAGGTCAATAACAACCATCACCACTTTGTGTGGACCCCAATATACTTGTTCCATCAAAAGTCCTCTGCAACTTCCATTAACCATCACCTGATCACCATCTCTAAACCTCATTAGCCATCACCAGCACCTCTCATCAATTTACACGCTCTTACCCTTTCTTCTCCTCCCCAATTCAAACACAGAAAAACACAAAAAATTCACAAGATCCAAGCAGCCTAGAACCCGAATATTCGATAGCATTGGAATGGATGGTGGTCGGTTAATCAGCTGGATCTGAAGCAATCGTACTAGCACTCCTCAAAATCCTGTGTCTGAACCCACTTCGCAAGGGTCTCCTCACCCGGAATCTCCGACCCTTTCTCTCTATGGTCCCATTTTGTCTTTTCTTTTAATGGACATCTACCGAAAGTATGAAACCGGATCCAGCCTCGTTGATCGCGTCGAGCAGGTAAATAAACCAGTCAAGAAACTCAAGGTTGCGCGGATTGAGGAGGTCAAATCTATGATTTGTGGTTTATTTTTTGATTTTAAGGAAGCCCTTTAGGACCATGTTTAAACTCTTGTTTACGGTTAAATGCGATTGGCAAATATGAGCTAGTAGAAGCTTTAGTTCTAAGAATTGAGCAATCTGATGTCATCGGAGACAACAGCAGCCAAGGTGGGAAATCAAAGTAGCGGGGTCCGGTAGAAATTGAAGGAATATGTTGTTGACTTTTGTAAGGGTAATTTTGCCCTTTAGCTAAAAATAGCTCTGGCATTAACATAATAGTTCTGGCATTATCACCACCCATTGGTAGCTTCTTATTTTTTGTTCAAATGATTCATGTAATATGACCTTTTTTTCTTTTGTGGGTGATAAAAGGAGGCCGTGACCTAACATAAACTACCCTATCTTGGGTAAGATCTTTTTTTATTAGTAAAAAAATAGAAACTATTGTAGTTCATCATTCGATTATCACTTGGTTAAAAATATTAGTTTTTTCTTTTCTTTTATATTCTTATGCAAGAAAATCAAAATCAAATCACACCAAACTTTTGTTCAACTAATTGGTGCGTATTTAATGTTATTTTCTATTTTAATTTAACCCTTTAACTTAAATTTACTATATAATTTAAAAATAAAAAATAAAAAACTACTACCATAGCAAGCAACTTATTAACCGAACTCAATAGTTTAGTAGTTAAATATTATCACACATCCCTAACAAGATTATGGGAAAACTTGTGTATCTTATTCTTCGAATACAATTGTATAGGACAAACATACATACATGCATGCAAACAAACAAACAAACACACACACACACACACACACACACACACACATATATATATAAACACACACACACACACATATATATAAACTAAGATACAAAGTGATTAAAGAAAATCCTACTAATCAAGACCAAAAATTAAGGAACCAAAATATACACTTGACATATTTAGACATATAAATATATGCTTTACATATATACGTTAACATCTCTCCTCAAACTCAAGTTGGTTTAGTACTTGAATTTCAAAACTAAATTAAAAAAAAAAAAAAAAAAAAAAGTCTAGGAGAGATTAGTCTTAGTAAAGATATCAGCAGTCTAATTAGAAGAAGGGTTAGAGCAAAGCTTTACAGTTCCTTTGATAATGTGGTGACAAACAAAATACCAATCATTTTTAATGTACTTGGTTCGCTCATAAAAAAATCATTGTGGGCAATTTAGATAGCACTCCGATTGTCAATGTGAAGAGTCGCAGACGTTTCATGCGAAACACCCATGTCAGAGAGTCACCAACGGAGCCAAATAAGTTCTTGAGTGACATCAGCAATAATACGATATTTGGCTTCATTATTGAATCGAGAGACAATAGTTTGCTTCTTATTGCACCACGATATAAGAGAGTTGATCACTTAAAAAGAATCCAATTCCTATGGTGGAATGCCGATCAGTAAGGTTGCTTGCCTAATCAGCATCAGAATAGGCCTGTAAGAAAAGAAAGACCGAAAAGAGAAAAGAAAGACCGCGATACAAGGTGCCCATGGTATATTGTAGAATATAAAGAACATGTGCAATGTTTTAGTGAGAACTCTAAGAACTAGCCAGAAACTGACTAACAATATGAACAGCATAAACAACATCAGGATGAGTCACAGTAAGATATGCCAAATTACCAACCAGCTATGGATAAATAGTTGGATCAAGAAAAAGTGAACCATCATCAGGAGTAAGATGAGCATTGGTTTCTGTTGAACCCCAGTTATGATAATCATGTTTTGATGATGACCAAATCACACTAATGATTTGCAAACAAGTGTGCAAAAAAGTAGGGAGGTTCGAATGCAAATGATTGTCCGAACAAAACAACCAGAAGACTCCACAGACGCAAATGACTGTCCGAAAGAAAGAGTTTTAGACGATGGTAATCGTCCGACATAAAAACCGTGAAGCAGTCCCGGACGAAGAACAGCGTCCAATCATATTTTTAGAAGACATTGCATTGACCGGACGCAGGTTCAGAAGCATTCTCGGACGTCCGAACGAATACCCTCAGAGATCGGACGCCGAGGCCATGCATCGGATGTCCGAACATTGCAGGTCCAACGGCTAGTTCGTTCGGACGCACACTCATAGTATCGGCCGTCCGAAAGACCAAACGGCTAGTTTCTCAGTAAACAGAAAATAGTCGTTAGAGAGCTGTTAGAAGCAATTTTTGGGCTTCTATGAATACAAGTGAGGTCAAAGATCAGGTTTATGAAAATAGAGTGGTTTGTATTGGTTTGGGTAGTGTAGTTCTCTTGGTTCAACTAGAGAAAATTAGTGTGAGTAAGAGTAGACTAGTGAGTGATCTTCAAGTGTAAGAGTGGAGGGATAACAGTGTACAAAAGTGAGGTTGCTGTGTAAAACCCTTTGGCTCAACTAGAGGGACTTAGTTGGTGTAAGGGTGAGCCTACTTTGTGTTCAAGAAGGTTATTGCCTCACTTTCTTTGAAGAGGCACTACTAGTGAAAATATTCCAAATTTGAGAAACTTGAGAGTTTGGTTTGATATTCTCTATCTCTATCTTTATATTTGTTCTTTAAGATTTAATTTTTGAAGAGCTCTCTATTTATTATATTCATTTGTGCTTAAATGTTTATTTGTTGCATTTCCATTAAACACATTAAAAAGGTTTATTAGAGTGAAACAACCTAATTCACCCCCTCTTAGGTTGCACTTTGAGGGCCAACAATTGGTATCAGAGCTTTGGTCTCTTTATTTTGCTTAAATTGCATTAGAGTAAAGATTATGGCAACCAATGATGTTTTATTTTTAGAGGGGCATTCTATTTCTAGACATCCCATATTTAATAGAATTAATTTTGTTTATTGGAGGGACAGAATGAAAATTTTTGTTCAATCTATTGACATTGATTTGTGGTATATTATTTATGAAATATCCTTTTGAGGCCAATATTCTTGATGCAAAATACTCATAGATTAAGGCCTAAGACTAGATTTGAGTTAAATGCACAAGATAAAGTAAATTTATCTTTAAATGCTAAAGCCATAAATATTTTGTTTAATGCTTTGGATGCAATGAGTTTTCCAAAGTGAAATGTTGCAAATCGGCCAAAGGAGATATAGGACAAATTGAAAGAAATCCATGAAGGAAATGAAGATATTAGAGAGTAAAAGAAGTCACTTCTTGTGGCTAAATAAGAATCCTTCAAAATGGAACCTCATGAGAATATTGACAAGATGTATTGTAGGTTCAATGATATTATAAAGGATTTGGAAGGTTTGGCTAAAGAATATTTCTTGGGTGAAAAGAATAGAAAATTTTTGAATGCTTTACCTAAGGAATGAGAACCCAAATCCATTGCCATAGAGGAATCTAAAAATTTAAATTCTATACCTATTAAGTCTTTGATTAATTCTCTAATCTCCTTTAAATTGAAGATGAAATACAAGGTACAAGATGAGGAGGCAAAGGGAAAAATAAGCATAGCATTTAAAGCTTCATCAAAAAGGAGAAAAGACTCAAGGAAGCCTTACTTCAACAATTTTCACATCACTTGGGATGATTGCAATTCGGATGGAGAGGTCGAAGAAAAATATGAGGAGGCTCAAATGTGCTTTTATGGCACTTGGCAATAGTGAGGTATCCTCTAGTTGTGACTCTTGTGATGATTCATGTGATAATGATAATGATCATGTTGAATCATTTATTTTTAAAATGCATGAATGTTTGAAAGATTCATATGCTAAGAAAGAGTTAAAAATCAAAGTTAATGCTTTATTGAGTGCCAACTCAAAACTTGTGCATGAAAATAATTTTTTGACAAAAGAAAATGATGTTTTGAAGGAAAAATTTGTTGGAAAAACCAAGATCATGGAAGAACAAGCTTCATTGAAGAAGAGATTAGACGATCTTGATGATATTTTGAAAAAGAATAAAGAAAATGTTTTTGAAAAGAAAAGAACTAGCTATGTTTTTGAACAAAAATTTTATCACCTTTTATTCTAATGATTTGTGCTTTGTTAAATCTAAATCTTCTTTTTATGGCAATAAGAATATTATTTGTAATTATTGTCATCAACATGGCCATATAAAGAAAAATTGTTATGTTAAAAGAAATGAAAAATTGGGAATAAATTCTATTTGGGTGATTAAGCATGTTACTAACCCAATTGGACCCAAGAAAGTTTGGGTACCAAAAGTTGTTGCCTAACTTTGCATGTAGGTATGCTTGGAGAGCATCAAGGAATTCAAGATAGATTATCAATGGAGGGTGTTCAAAGCATATGAGCCTAGATGACATTGAAATTGGTAACATCTAAAATTTTGTGTTAAGAATGTGCTTTCATTTTTTTAAAAGATGAACTATGATCTCTTGAATGTTACTTATCTATGTGATTGAATTTGTTTAAAATACTATGGAATATGTATCCCAATTTTTGTCTATAATGAGTCACCTCTTGCAAAAGAAAGGGGAAGCATTCTCCCTTTTTCTTTTTTTTTAAATGGATTATTTTGCATTACAAGAAATTGCATCACACATGCTTCATTGTTTTGATGATGCTTTTTGGTAAGGAATGAGCAAAAATTGTTTTGATCCTAATTCTTTGCATGAATTCAGTAGAAGATGCCTCATATCTTATTGAATACATATTCTTAAAGGGAAGAATTGTTTTGCATAACTTGACTTATTCTCCATGTACTCATGTGAATTATATTCATCTTTCAAGGGGGAGAATAAACTTAGGGGGAGATTGAATTGCATTATTTTTCTTATGTTTTGATGATGCCAAAAGGGGGAGAAAATAATAGACAACACTTCTTGACTTATGCTTCATATTTTATGATTGTTTTTATAATTGTCCAAATGATTTGTCATCATCAAAAAGGGGGAGATTGTTGAACCCCAGTTATGATAATCATGTTTTGATGATGACCAAATCATACTAATGGTTTGCAAACAAGTGTGCAGAAAAATAGGGAGGTTCAGATGCAAATGATCATCCGAACAAAACAACCAGAAGACTCCAATGGATATTTTCATGACTGTCATCGTCCGACACAAAGAACGTGAAGCAGTCTCGGACGAAGAACAGCATCCGATCATATTTCCAGAAGAAATTGCATCAACCGGACGCAGGTTTCGGACGCATCCTCGGATATCCGAACGAATACCCTCAGAGACCGGACGCAAAGGCAATGCATCGGACGTCCAAAAGGTCCAACGGCTAGTTCGTTCGGACATACACTTACAGTATCGGTCGTCCGAAAGACCAAACGGCTAGTTTTTCAGGAAACAGAAAATAGCCGTTAGAGAGCTGTTGGAAGCAAACAACTTGTAAGAGCTATTTGGGAAGAAATAGGCCAAAATAGAGTGGGTTGTATTGGTTTGGGTAGTGCAGTTCTCTTGGTTCAACTAGATGGAATTAGTGTGAGCAAGAGTAGAATAGTAAGTGATCTTCAAGTGTAAGAGTGGAGGGATAACAGTGTACACAAGTGAGGTTGTTGTGAAAACCCTTTGGCTCAATTGAGGGACTTAGTTGGTACAAGGGTGAGCCTACTTTGTGTACAAGAAGGTTATTGCCTCACCTTCTTTGAAGAGGCACTACTAGTGGAAATACTCCAAAATTGAGAAGTTTGAGAGTTTGGGAGTTTGATACTCTCTATCTCTATCTTTATATTTGTTCGTTAAGCTTTAATTTTTGAATATTTATTATATTCATTTGTGTTTAAGTGTTTATTTATTGCATTTCCATTAAGCACATTAAAAGGTTTATTTTTTTAAACAACCTAATTCACCCCCCCTTAGGTTGCTCTTTGGGGGCCCAACAGTTTCAATAGGAGTAGATGCAAACTTATTGTCAGTCAAACCAGCTTGAGTAAGAAGATCATATGTATCCTTGGCCTGTGTTAGATAGTATTTATCAATTATTGAAGATACCTTGGGACCTAGGAAGTAATTAAGAAGACTAAGGTCTTTTATCTAGAAATGAAGGTTCAAATAATTCATGAGGTTAGTAATGCAAGTAAGATCATCCCCATTGATTATAATGTTATCAACATAGAAAAGCAGGAGAATAATACCATGATTAGATCGACAAACAAAAAGTGCAGAATCATAAGAACTAGATTTGAAACAAAATTGTTAAACTGTGTGACTGCTTAATTTAGAGAACTAGGATCTTAGAGATTGTTTGAGACCATAAAGAGTTTCGTAAAGTTTACACACCTTGCCAGGGTATATAGAGTATGCTGGTGTTGGATACATATAAACTTTTTCTATTGAGAAAAGCATTTTTCACATTCATTTAAAAATATTGCATTGCTGCATGGTGGTAACAAGAAGTAAGCTTTTGACCCAAGTAAGACGAGCAACTGGTGCAAAGGTTTCTTTATAATTAATGCCATATTCCTACGTAAAATCTTTGGCAACAAGATGACTTTTGTAGTGGTCGACACTATCATCAAAGTGGGTTTTGATTTTATAAACCCACTTCCACCCAATAAGTGATTTATTCGGAGGAAGATCTACCAAATCCTATATGTGAGTTTTCTCAAGAGCTTGCAACTCATTAGACATAACTTATTATCATATGGGATTAGAACAAGCAACTTTGTAGGATACAAGTTCATGTAAAAAAAGAATAGTGAAAAAGCAACAAAGCAATCACGTGGATGAGTAAAAGGTTGTCTTACCTTAATAGATGGACAAGTATGCAGAGAGAGGATGAAAGAGGAATGGAATTGCTGGAGCTATTAGCTGGACATTGATCCTTGAATGAAATGATATTGGAGCCATCTGAGTAGATACTCTCCAGAACATCTAGAGTAAAACCTGTAGAGGGAACATGATTGGGAAAAAGGTCAGGTATGGGATGAGTAAATAAAAGGTGGTGTAGCTGTCACAGGCTCTCCAAAAACTAATGATATTCACTCTTAATAATGTAGCAATGATGAGTTCGAGTCATTCCACAGAGAATGGGGTTTATTATTGTGTTTAAAAGGAAAAAGAGAAAGGGGGCTTTAAATAATTTTAACTAAAAAAAATCTAAGGCAAGAATTTTAAATCGAATAGAATTCAATTACAGAAGAATCTTGGTTTCAGTCACATCCACCATAGAAATTCTATCAATTGATCATCGATACCAAAAGATAATGCAATTTCAGACCAACCATGTGGACTAACTGGAGAATTAACACGAATTCCAATTCAAAGTTGATTTTTATTTCTTTCCTAAGGTTGGTTAATTTTCAACACGCAATCTAGTTAACCCTAACTATTAAATTAATCCAGACATGCATCAAGGATTACTTAATAGAGGCATTAAAATCAACAGGAAAAATTAGGCTAATTAAACATAAAAACACGCGGCTATGTCAATTAGTTGATTATTTTTCCTAAATTCAATAACTCTAATCGAGCAATCATTAAATTTAATTTCGTCATAGATTTATTTAAACACAAGCGGTTAAAATAATCTAGCTGTAGATTAATTCTAATAACTCACTATTCTGCAGCAATAGTAAATTAGAAAGAACAATCATATAATTAATGCAGAAAAATAATCAATACTTCATATAAAAACAAATAAATTTAAGTACAAAGGTTTCACAATTTAATAGAATCAACCACGGCTTCAATTCCCTTAATCAAGAAGAGGGTTTTAGGCACTAAGTACCATGGAAGAACACACAAGAATAACTGCTGAAAACTAACGAAAAAACTAAGAATAAGAGTCATCTCCCTTATCTTATGCCTTGTAAAGGGTATTTATAGTGAATACTAGGATTAAAATCCGTGTTTACGGATAAGAACTTGAAATCGGCTGAAAAAGAGTCCTACTAGACTAAGAAATTTGCCGAAAATTAAAAAAATCACGTAACCCTTCTATGTCCCACGCATATGTGTGCCTTTCCCCTCGCGAATGTGTGAGGTCAACGATTCTGAAATTTTGCTCTATGGAAACAGTGCACGAGCGCCGATTAAGGGTTGCACATGTGCGCTAAGCCCTAATACTGCGCTTCACTTTCGGCCTTGATTTTGTCCCTGATGCTCTTGGAATTTGGAAAAGTGTAAAACACAAAAGTTATAGCTCTTTCTCTTGGCTTTCCAACCAATGTTGTATCAAATCAATCAGAGCTCGGACTAGAAAGTTGTGTATAAGATACAAAACAGCGTCCAAATTAGTTGATTAGGGCTTCATACTTGTGCACATTTCGCCCTTGGAATTTTTTTCCATCGTTTTCATCCTTTTCGGTCCTTTTTCACTTTAACCCTGCAAAAACTAAGAATAACCAATTCAAGCTCCATATTAACTCAAATTTTGCTTACAACACATAAAAACCCTATAAATAACACATAAAATGTAGAACAATTATGAACTTATCAAAAGGGGTGAGGAAGAGGGACAGAGATTAAACTTGGATATGGAGAACATTTTATATTCCCGAAAGATGACATGATGGGAGATGCTTAACCGTTGAGATTGGGGATCCCAACTATAGTATTCCTTGTGTTCAATATTGTATCTTGTGAAACAACATAATCTGGATAGTACTTCTAATTTGGTGTGTTCATAGGGTGATAGAAGCACAAAACAAGCACAACTGAAAGCTTTCAGGTTGTTATAGTTTGGAGAAGAGCCATATAGAATTTCATAAGTGGACTGATTATTAATAATAGGAGAAGGAACCTGATTGGATAGTATAGATAGCAGTAAGAGTAGTTTCGCTCCAAAAACACTTTGGACAGGAAGAGAAAAGTAAGAGAGCACATATGGTGTCAAGAATATGTCTATATTTACGATCAACATGACCATTTTTCTAGGAAGTACTTGGAAAAGAATGATAGAAAATGGTGTACTGTTAGCGAAGAAAGTTAAGAAGGGAGATTTCTTTGTATTCCATGATTTTATTAGTCCGAAAAGTTTTGATAGTGCGAGAAAATTGAGTTAGATCATAAAAGAAAAATTACGGTAAATTTGTTGTAATTTAGCTTGTTTTTCATGAGATAAAGCCATGTGTACTATGTAAAATCGTAAACAAAGTATAATGAAGTACTTAGAACCTTCCATAGTAGATGTAGGTGAAGGACCCCGGATATCCGAGTGTACTAAGTCGAATTATGCATTTGAAATATAGTTACTGATAGAAAATGGTAGGGCATGATTTTGTAAGTTGACAAGAGATATAATCAATTGAGCTCATTTTGGACAGATTCTAATTGACCACTAGATACTAATGTTTTAAGTCGGCTTAAGGATGCATCTACTAGATGAGAATGCTAAAGACTCAATGAAGGAATAGAAGATGAAAAGGTTGCTGATTGCGTAGATCTAGGAAGAAACTTGAGGATGTCTAATTCAATGAGCGTTCGACTTTATGACTGGTTTCGAGGAACTATCTAGTCTGACAATCTTGTAAAAGATAACCAGTAATAAAAAAAGAGACATCAATGCCAAGTTAAACCACCAATAGATAAAATGTCATGTCAATTTTGAAACATGAAAAGTGTCTGACAAGAAAAGTGATGGCATAAATATAGTGTCTATGTGATTAACATGCATAATAGATCCATTAGTTGTGTGAATGAAAGAGATATGCAAGGGTTGTTTTGAAGAAAAAATGGTAGAATCAGATGTCATATGATTAGAACAAGCAGAATCTAGATACTAGGAGAAGTTTAGAGAGAATATGCATGATGGTCGACAACTAATTCAAGATTAATAGTGGTTACTGAAATTGAAGGAGATAAATCGAATTTATGCATTGAAGTGGCACTATAAGAAGCCATTAGCATAGAATAAGGACAAAACTGGAGTACAGAAGTCAAGAGTATGGAAAAATATCACCTTAGAGGTTGTATTTGAGAAAACTGAGGTCACGAACAGATTCAGAACATCAAAATAGTGGGAACTGGATTGACCCCAAAATTGAACCGGGTAGATTAAAAGGGAACTGGAAAGAGAAGATGAATGACTAGTGAACTGAACCATTTAGATCAGAATGAACCAGAATAGAAGGACCAGTGTTGAAGTGGCAAGAAATAGGATCTATGTAGTAGCTGATTGGTGCTGATATGTCGATGACGTTGTTCCTACGTGTATGATGACATGGCTTCTACGTGGACGATGACGTGGCTAAAAATATTGGACTAGAATGCTGACTTGTATGACATGTGTCTAATGACACGGCAAGCTTTTGATGATATGGCTATTTGATAACGTGACTTCTTTTTGGATCACCTTTCTTCAACCTCAAGAATAGACTCGTTTGTTAAACAAGTTGCAGATTGCGTTGGTGGCATGTGGAGGTGCGTTGAGGCTCTTCAGGCCATGAAAATTGACATGGATGATGAGAAAGGATGCCAAACACTTTTGAAATTAGTAATTGACAGAATGGATCACTGGATTTGATGGGTAACCAGAACAGAGACCTTAATACTTGGAGATCTTGATAGAACCAAAAAAAAGGAAAACACAATAGAAAAAACCCAGGGATTTTGGCTGTTAAAGAAAAAAAAGTTAGGCCTCTAATTTGGGGCTCTGATACCATGACAAGATTATGGGAAAGCTTGTGTATCTTATTCTACTAATACAACTGTACAAGGCAAATATATATATAAATAAATAGACTATATAGACTAAAGACTAAGATACAAAGTGACTAAGAAAAGTCTTGTTAATCAAGACTAAAAATTAAGGAACCAAATATACACTTGACATATATTTAGACACCTAAATATATGTTTTACATATATACATTAGTAGTTTGGAATTTGCAATGAAATGTAAAACAAGTGTATTGGAAATGGAACGGAACGGAACAGAACTAAATGTTAAATCCTAAATATATAAAAATGGGATTTCACCTACTCTATGGTGTAAATGCCCCGTGCGCTTTTGTGGAATTAATGGTATTTATTAAGTGTGTTATGACATTGAAAATACTTATTGGGTGATTATGTTTCTCCATTTAAAGACAATGATTGTGTTTGCTTTGATGGGTTTATTGAATTACCCTTTGTGTACTTTTTTGTCCATGATTTGGTAAGGGAAAAGGTGATGGGGTGATGTCATTTATGAGTTTTCAATGGCAAGTTAATGTTAATGGGAAACCTCAGCGTGTGCATTGTTCAGTGAACGGTTGTTAATAGGGTTGCAAACGAATTTGTGAGCTGCTCAGTCAAAGTTTAGCTCGAGTTTGGTATTGATCGAGTTCGAGCCGAGCTCGCTCGAGCAATTCATTATTTGAGCTCAAACTCAAGCCTTTATGTATGAGGTTCAAGTGCTTGTGAGCCCATGTATATATTAATTAGTGTGAAATATCTATTATATCCCTTATTTAATAATATATAATTTATTAATTTATATTAGTTAAGCTCGTTTAAATTCGAATAAGCTTGAACTCAAACCCAGTTAGTACTTAACGAACGAGCTCAAGCTCGAGTTTGAATTTAATAGAAATTGTCGAGGTTGAGCTCAAGCTCAACTTTCATGACCTCGGAGAGCTTGAGCCCTAAAATTTTTATTCGAGTTGAGTTCAACTAGGAGTGTGTTCAATCTCGACTTGTTTACACCTCTAGTTGTTAATTTCCTTTTTTTTTTCATGTTACCTTCACTAATGGTTTTAATGGTTTTTCAATTTTCTCTTTTTTATGGTCTTTCGTTGATTAAGAACATGCAAATTCCTTTTTTGGCTGCTAGCTTTGTGGCTCTTTGTTCTTTGATCAACCTATGTCCATTACTTACAAAGCTTTCAATTAAAGTTGATCTACTATTGGTATATTAAACCAACCCCATTCAATTTAGGAATTTTAGTGATTGAGTTTGTAAGGAATTTATTTTCTAATTTATTTGATTTTATTGTTATATTGGAGATTGATTTAATGTGGAATTATATCCTAAGTATGATAGTTGAATCTGTTAAGGAATTAGATTAGTTGATTCTTATATAAGTTCATTGTTTAAGTGAGCAAATTGGGTATTCAAAATTTATTAATAAAATAGTCCTCCTGAAATTCTGGTCGATTGTCTCCACAATCAAAATATATTCTTTGTTATTATTTTTGTTGGCTGATTATTGTCTTTGATTGTTCTAGTTGGCATCAAAGTGCTAAATACAAGTGGTTCATCAAATTCGTTTGTGTAAGAAAAGCCTCACTACTGTCTTATTAGCTTTTGGCTCTATTTTTGGTTTTTTGACTTTACAAAATTAACTCTTACAAGTGATATCAGAGCTATAGATTAACAAGAGTTTGATTTTGAAACATTTATCAAAAATTGGAGAAAATAGATTTTGTGGTATAGTACTCGAATATTGAAAATCAGACCAAAAAGTGGTTGGTCTTGTAATAATCGTTGTAATGAAATTGACCCTAGTTTGACAAATATCTAAAAGAGGCATCTTGTCGTGAGATAGAAAACAATCGGGAAAAAGATTCTGTCAAATTATTGGTGTTAGACAACGATTGGAAAAAAATCGTGTCAAACTATCAGTTACGGAGTTTGATCAAGGGAGGCCAAGAAATCCAAGGGGTGACAAAAATTTCAATATTTTGTGGAGAAAAATTTGTTTGAAATTGTCATTGAAATTATTGTTGAAGGGGATAGTATGGTGTGAATGGATTAATTTGGAAAAATTCTTTGATAAAAAAGAATCGATTGAGAAATTATATTTGAAATACAAGATTCATACACCGGTGATGGAGGCAAGGAAAAAGAAGACCATTTACAAGTTAGAGTTGCACACGGATTATAATACGACGATGGAATTTTGCATAGAAATTGTGGTTCGAGATGGCGTCGGACCAGATTGTGTTGAACTGGATTTCGTGAGATTAGTTTAAGGGAGGCTATGTTGGCATATTAAACCAACCCATTCAATATAAGAGTCTTAATTTAAGTAAATTTTAGCGATTGAATTTGTAAGGAATTTATTCTCTAGCTCATTTTATATTATCTTAGACTAACAGATTGATTTAATATGGGATTATATCCTAAGTGTGCTAGTTGAATCCGTTAAAAAATTAGATTAATTGATGCCCATATAAAAGCATTAATTCATTGTTTAGTTGAATAAATTCAGTATTCAAAGTTTATTAATAAAATTGTCCTTCCAAAATTTCTGGTGGATTGTCTCCACGGTCAAAATATATTCCTTGGTATTATTTTTGTTGGCTGATTCTTGTCTTTGATTGGTATAGAGGGGCTGATTATCGTTTTTTATTGGTATAGTTGGCATCAAAGAGCTAAATACTAGTCTCACAGGCATTGGCATCAAAGTGCTAAATACAAGTGGCTCATCAAATTCGTTTCTTCTTATTAGCCATTGGCTCTATTTTTTATTTTTTGGCTTTACAAAATTATTTTTAGTACCTACATTTACTCATGTTGTCAATTAAAGTTGATCCAGTGGGAGAAAGCAGGAGTGATTGCATTTGAATTTGGTACATGAAAAGGCATGTGCATATCATGCACAGACCCCTGCATATATAGTTCTGGAGTATATGCAAGTTGACGAGGCTGTGTTTTACTTTGTGAATTAAAGTTGATTGAGTCATGCTCTAATTGCAAGAAATAGGAGTGATTGGATTTGAATTTTAGAGGAGGTGTGATTTTCTTTAGCATGGTGCATGCAGAGGCATATGTATATCATGCAGAGTTATATGGCCCAATTCGTGTAATATTGCTTAGAATTCAAACCATCATAAGTTCTTATGCAGGGTAGATTAAAAAATTCCATGGTTATCTATAATCATTAGCTTTGTTGTTTTCTCCAGACCTGTAATATGTTCAATATATTTGCAAGAAGAGCATATATATTCTGACGTTGATAATTTAAATTGGTTAATATTTTGTGATAGAGTTTCATGACATAGTTAAATGCATTGTGGTTAAGTTATGGTGTTGGCAGATAAATATCACTTAAATAAGGATAAATTACCGGAACTCCCATGTTATATGGCTTTTATACTCATAGTACTCATGTGTTTTGAAAATATACCTTAAACCTACATCTGGTCTTGACTAAATGGTAAAATGGACGGAAAACATACAAACTAACGGTTTTGGTTGAAATTACATTCTTACTCCCATATTTAAATTAAGATAAATTACTGTAAAACTCTCATATAGTATGACTCTCAAACTCATAATCCTCATATATTTTGAAAATATACCTAAACTCCTATGTGGTTTGAACTGAATGATAAAACAAAAAAAGTCATCCAAAGTCATGTTTTTTAAATTACATTTTTACCCCATATACAATTTAACACTAAAGCTGCCATTTAGATAATTAATCTCTCCATATTTTTAAAAATTTTAGTTTTCAATTTGTATGATGAAAAAAATGAAAAAAATTACATTACTCTAGATTACAATTAAATATCTGTAAATTAATACACGAAAAAGATAAAAAGAATTACAGGAAAATACCTCATGCATCCTTGTAGTTGTGCTTTTTGATTGTAAATGATGGATAAGTGTAGCAAATTTGAGAATAGGTTTATATAAGTAACAATATGAGTAGGTTGGGTATACAATATTTTTTTTTTTTTGAGAGAAAATGAATTTTTAGGCAACAACTCGCAATAGGTGCATGAGTGTAAGTAAATATGATTAGTTTAGATGATTTATATTTATTTTACCATTTAGTATAGACTACATGGGGGGTTTAGGGTATATTTACAAAAGTACAAGGGGGTGATGGGTTCGATATTCATACCACATAGGGGTTTATGGTAATTTATCCTAAACCTTTTAAAGAAAAATTATGTTTTTCATTAAACACGTTAGTTTTCAAACACATTTAATTTGGATGATTTTCGTCTACTTTACCTTTTAACGCAAAGTAAGGGTTTAAGGTATATTTTAAAAATATATAGAGGTTATGAGTCAAAAGGTTATGCCATATGGGAGTTTACGATAATTTACCCCTTAAATAAATATTATACAAGTGTTAATGGAACTCCTATTTAATTTTGTGACTTACGATTGAGGGATATTGGCCAAGAAGTTGATCGACTGGAGAAGTTTGCAGCG
Source organism: Cinchona pubescens (assembly GCA_025175665.1). Classification (NCBI taxonomy): domain Eukaryota; kingdom Viridiplantae; phylum Streptophyta; class Magnoliopsida; order Gentianales; family Rubiaceae; genus Cinchona; species Cinchona pubescens. Next base: position 789,976 of record JANKKI010000030.1, on the reverse strand, counting down.
GTTCAAATATCTTGAGATAGGGATAGTATTCTAATGGCCACGTGAAAGAACTATACATTGTGGAATGACATAAATATGGAGAAAATTTATATAAAATTTCTGTACTTCACTTAAGAATACAAAGAAGCCTTTATATAGGCTTAAGTACAATAAAAACAAGGAAACTAAATATCTGGCTAATCAAAACAAATCAATCAAAGCTAATCAAATATACACTTTCCTTGCATACATTAACATTCCCTCTCAAATTCAAGGCTAGTTGAACAAAAATCAACTTGAGTTTGGAAACTAAATTGAAAAAACGTCCAGGAGGATGTGCCTTGGTAAAAATATCAGCTGTCTGATTAGGAGATCGAACAGAAAGAATCTTCACAGTACGGTGCAAAACATGATGACAAACAAAGTGACAATCAGTCTCAATGTGCTTGGTGCGTTCATGGAAGACTTCGTTGTGAGCAATTTGAATACCACTCTAATTATCACAGTAGAGTGTAGTAGGAGACTCATGAGCTATTCCCATATCCAATAATAACCAATGAAGCCAGATAAGCTCTTGGGTGGCATCAGCAACAACACGATACTCAACTTCGGTGCTAGAACAAGAAACTACAGTTTGCTTTTTACTAATCTAGGATATGAGAGAGTCACCCAAAAAGAAGCAGAATCCTGTAGTAGAACGTCTATCAGTCAGATTCCCTACCGAATCAGTATCATAATATGCACGTAACTCAAGAGAAGAGCGAGAAGAGAAGAGAAGATCTTAATACAATGTGCCCCGAAGATATCGAATAATACGAAGAATAGCTACAAAGTGGAAACTCTTAGGACTAGTCATAAATTGACTAAAAATATGAACAACATCAGCAATATCAAGACAAGTAACTGTAAGATTCACCAAACTGTCGACTAGTTGACGATAAAGAGTTGGATCATGAAGGGGTGTACCCTCATCTAGAGTAAGATGAACATTGACCTCAATAGGGGTCGGTTAGCAATCTTGTTGTTAGTTAATCCAATCTCGGGTAATGAGACTCTGATACACATATTTGGCTTGTGTGAGATAATACCTAACAGATGATGAAGACACCTCAAGATCGAGAAAATAATTAAGCAAACCCTGATCTTTCATTTCAAAATGATGATTCAGATACTTCTTGAGTTTAGTAATACTAGCGAGAACATCACCAGTAATGACCATATCATCTACATAGAGAAGTAGAAGGATGATACCATGAGTTGGCTAGCGAACAAAAAGAGCAGAATCATTTGAGCTATTTAGTTCAAACCAAACTGCTCTACTATACGACTAAATTTTGAAAATTATGATCTTGGAGCTTGCTTTAGACCATAAAGAGCTTTGCGAAGTTTACACACATAGGGGATTATTAAAAATATTAAAGTCATAAACGTGACTTTTTTCTCCCAACAAGCACATCTCATTTCATAGTGGAGTATCCAGGTGGCGGCTGCATATAAATCTCTTCAGAAAGATCACCATTAAGGAAAGCATTCTTGACATCCATTTGAAACATTTCCCAATGTCAGACAGCAGCAACAACAAGTAAAGTTCTAATAGAAGTTAGTCGAGCCACCGGTGCAAAAGTCTTTTCATAGTCAATGCCATATTCTTGTGTAAAACCCTTACAACAAGACGAGCTTTATAGCAATCTATAGTGCCATCAGAGCAGGTTTTGATTTTGTAAACCCACTTACATCCAATAAGAGATTTATTGGCAAGAAGATCAAACAGATCTCGTGTATGAGTTTTCTCAAGTGCCTGCAACTCTCATCAGATATAGCTTGCTACCAAACAGGATTAGAACAAGCTTTTCTATAGGACGTAGGCTCATGCAAAGAAAGAACAGTGAAAAAACAATGATAATCATGAAGACAAGTAGATGGTTCTCTTACCCTAGTTGATCGACGAGGAGAGGAAGGTAGATATGCTGTAGAGGACTCAAGAGGAGTAGATGTGGTAGAACCATCAGTTGGATAGTGATCCTTAGATGGAATGTGGTCGTCTGAAGAAGTAGCCTCAGGAACAAAATTAGGAGAAGCTATGATAGGAGTAGTATCAGGAAAAAGATCAACTATAGGGTTAGTAAATAGAGGCGGAGAGGATGTGTTGGAGAAGGATTAAATTTAGAAATTGAGGAAAACATTTTATGTTCCCAGAAGATAACATGACAAGAGAAAGTAAATTGTTTAAATTGAAATTCCCAACAATGATAAAATGTAAAATTTTACCATATCCTATAAAGCAACATAACCTAGCATGAGGTTCTAACTTGGCTATGTTTATGGGGTTGTAAAAGAACAAAACAAGCACAATCGAAGACTTTTAAGTTCCTATAATTGGGAGGTTAACGATAAAGACGCTTATAAGGGGATTGATTATTAATGATAGGAGAAGGAACCCTATTTATAATGTAAACAGCAGTAAGAGCAGTTTCATCCCAAAAATACTCAGGACAAGAGGAAGAAAGTAAAGGGGTGCGAGTAGTGTCAAGAATGTGTCGATATTTACATTCAGCACGACCATTTTGTTGGGAGGTACCTGGACAAGAACGATGAAAAATAGTGCCCTCTTGGTGAAGAAAAATAAGAAGAGATGTTTCCTTGTATTCCATGGCATTATCAGTTCGAAGAATTTTTATAGGATACGAAAACTAAGTTTTTACTATTGTAGCAAAATCCCGATAAATTTGTAGTAATTCAGATTTATTTTTCATGAGAAAAATCCAAGTAAAGAAAGTAAAATCATCAACAAAGATAACAAAATATCTAGAACCACCCATATATGTAGGTGTTGGACAAGGACCCCACACATCAGAGTGTACTAAATCAAATGGGGCAATTGAAACAGGTTCACTAATGAAAAATGGTAGTGCATGATTTTTACCAAGTTGACAGGAAACGCAATCAACAAAGTCATTTTGTACAGATCCTAACTGGCCACTAGAGTCTAATGATTTAATATGACTTAAAGATGTATGACCTAGACGGGAGTGCCAGAGACTTAATGAAGGAATGTTAGATATAAAAGCGGTAGATTGCACTTGAAGTTGTGTTGGAAGTTTGAGATCATCTACCTCAAAGAGATGCCCAACTTTACAACCTGTCCCGAGGAGTTGTCTAGTTTGACGGTCCTGCAAACAACAATCAGTGATAGAGAAATAAACATCAATCCCAAGTTCAACTACTTGTCCAATGGAAATAAGATTTAAAGTTAACTTAGGAACATGGAAGGTATCAGGCAAAGAGATAAAGGACGTGGAGATAGTGCCTATGTGATTAACATGCGTGAGATGATCCATCAGCAGTTTGAATGGATGATGTAGGTGAGTTTTGTTTTAAAGAAAAAATAGTAGAATCAGATGTCATGTGATTAGTACATGTAGAATCAAGATACCAACTTGACCTTGAGATTGCAGGGTATGTAGTATGGTAAGATGGAATTAGTTTAGATAATACCTGTTTGATGACCAATTCAAGATTATCATGAGTTACAGGAATCTGAGAAGAAGTAGGAGCTACTATAGAACAATATGAAGCCATTAGGATAAGAATAAAAGATAAACCAAAAGTAAGAAATAAGTATTAAAGGAAAACAGAACCTTAGAAGCCGATTTTCAAAATACCAAGTTGATATATGGATTTAGAACGTTGAAAACAGTAGGGAACCGAGTTGAATCGAAAAGGAACCAGATAAAATATTTTTGGTCTATGAACTAGACCAGATAGACCAGTTGAACTAGAGTAGAAGCTTTGACGTGGCAGCTGACTAGATATGACGTGGCTAACACGTGGCTAATCGATGTGGCGCACACGTTGATAGATGACGTGGCAGAAAAATAGGCATTTTCTGATGACGTGGAAGACACGTGGCAGATGACGTGGATCAATGGCGTGGCAAAATTGATGATGTGGCTGACAGGTGGACTAATGACGTGGTAGAAATATTGGACTTTACTGCTGCTGTGGATGACACGTGGGCGGTGATATGTTAGAAATTGATGATGTGGCAGATGACTGGGATTGTCTTCAACCTTGGAAGCAGACTCGTTTTTCCACACGAGTCAGAAATAGGTCAAGGGAGCTTCCGGGTGCGTGAGATGGTTTTCGGCCTCCGAAAAACAAGCAAAATGACCGGAGAGGACTTAGGAATAATTTTTTGGGATTTTGGAGAAGAAATAACCAGAAAAACCCAAGGAACAGGAATTGAAAAACTCAAACTGGTATTAAAAGAAACTTACGCGAAATTGACCGAGGAAAAGATTTAGGTCCCAAGGTGGCGCTCTAATGCCATGACAGAAATATGGAGAAAATTTAGTATATAATTTTTGTACTTCACTTAAGAATTCAAAGAAGCCTTTATATAAGTTTGAGTACAATAAAAACAAGGAAACTAAATATTTGGCTAATGAAGACAAATCAATCAAAGCTAATCAAATATACACTTTCCTTATATACATTAACATGAAAGACTTTGGTTTCCTGGCAAATCCAAAAAGATATGTGATGGAGTTTGGATAGATAAGCTTTTTTTATACTTACTGCTGAAGGGACAATGATCAGTTTCGGATTATGCATATTGATGATACTTGCTCCAAAGAAGCTCCATAAAAAGACGATTTTGGGGATGTGCAAGAGGAAGGAAAAAAAAGAAGAACATCAGAGACGAAAAAAATCCAAGAATAAAAAACAGAGACGACGAGATTTGAGTACTAGTATTTGGTTTTCTTATAATATTATTATTTATTAGTTCTTTATATGCTAGTCAGAGGGAAATTCTATTGGAATTTCTTTTAGTGAATATAGATTATAGGGCTTAATTGAAACTTGAATTCAAGAACTTATAACATCATCCCTGTAATCTTATCAATCTAATCCATAAGAATTCCTCTTATTTTCTATTTATTGCATCCATATATTATTGTTTAATATTATTATACTAAATTTTTTTATATATATATATTTTTATATTTCTTAATTAATTGAAGGTGTTTTCTCGAATATATATCGGGGAAAGAATTAATAAGTAATTTATACTAAATAGCATAAATTATTCAGGGATAGGAACCCACTATAATCTAAACCCTATTTAAATATAAAAAAAATTTTGTTGGTATAAATTCGGATGTCAAGTGACCAATTACTTTCACATGAAAAACCCATTAAAATTCTACGTCCACAAATTTTCTTATACACGTCTAGTGGGGCCTACCCCTCTTCCCATCTTTCCAAGAGATACCAATATATATTTATTTATTTATGCTTGATTTACTTCAATTTGATTTTTGGATTGGTTTAGCATATTCACATTTTCTTGTTGTAGGGAATCAAAGAAATATGAAGCCTTACATTTGCATGTAAAGGAAAATTTTGAATATTGAAATGTATTGAAAGCAAAACTTTTCCAAAGATTCACTTCTTGTTCTGTTAAAAAATATGAATGCAAGATTAGAGGTGGATGCATGAAATATGGAGACATGTCTCATGATCATGAGAATCTACAATGCCTGAATTTATTTATTTTTTTCTTGTCATGCATTGCAGGCATGCGTTCATTTGTAATGTATATGGAAATAACATGTAATCAATGAATTAATTTTTGGTAAGATCTGACATATTGGTTTATATTCATTTCTAAATTCATTGTTAAAAAAAAATTCTTTTCAGTAGGACATGACGAAGTTTACGTTCATTCCAGAAATAAAATTTTCTAATAAAATATTTTCAAAAAAAATATAAATGCTTAGCACATAGTGCTAGCGATTTTTTTTAGTGTTCATGTTATACAGAGTATATTATTCATGTTGAAACAAAAAAGTTATGCTGCTAAACATTTAAAAAAAAATCTTTTAATACAATTAAAAAGCTTTTCCAAACAAAAATTAATAAATAAATAAAATTGTTATAATTTATTATTATTATTATTTTTGTTTGCAGGAAGGAAATTGTGATCAAGATGTCAAACTTCATGTTGGTTATATTCAAACCATTAACCACAACCAAGACTTGGAAGAGTTTCTTAATGACTCTTTCGCCTCCAATCGTATGCAATATTGTCCAAGTGGGTGACCAATAGTTTCCTGCACTAAATGCGTCATCTATTAAGAGGGCTCATGCAAGGAATAATTCAAGGCTTTTGGGCAACATAAAAATAATGTGTCGTTTTAAGGAAGCTCCTTACTCCAAAAGTACTATTATGATGGGAAGAATCCCTTACACAACTTTGGTTCCCTTGAAAAACAAGGAATTCAAACCAAAAAGGGATATATCCAAAAGGAGGAACCATCCCTCCATATTTGGAGTTCTATAAAAAGTATTCCATAACAAAAAATGGCACTCCCTCCTAGGGAAATTCCTTTGACAGCTCCATAGAAATTGGGCTCCACAAGAAAATGTGGCACTCTATGACAATTGACCTCCCCAACAAAATTTGGTTCACCCTTCAAGGGGAAAACCTCAAAATGCAGCGTTCTATGGTAATAGAACTTCTACACAAGGCATGGGTCACCCTTCGTGGAAAAGACCTTCGGCATTCCATAAAACTAGAGTTTCACCTCAAAAAGCGATTGCATTTCCTAAGACAGTCTCTGCATAAACAATGGTGTTCTATGAAAATAGAACTCCAGTACCAAAAAGGGTTTACCCTTCATAGGGAACACCTCTATAAAAATGGAGCTCCAAATCAAAAAAACAGTTATCCACCCTAGGACAATATTTTCACAAAAAATGGCGCTTTATGAAAATAAAGCTCCAAAGCAAGGGAATCCTTTGATTCACTTTGGTAGGGATTTTCTCACCAAAAGAATGTATTCATCCCTAAGAAAAGACAAATTATTAAGATACATGAACCTTGTCCGGAGTGGAATAAAAGAGGATAGATCAACGTGGCAAGAAAATCATACTGAGAACAAGTAGAAGGTGTGAAAATCTTAAAATCTTAGATTCCCCACTAAGGGATGAAGTCATTTGCAACCAGTGTAATAGGCCTAGAGGAACTATTGCAAATTCTGGCTTTAAATTTCCACAATTGCGTCAAATAGTGCATTAGGGGAAGTTAAGGTCTCAAGCCAAATCCATTCAACCTCTTTTGCCTCGTGTGCAAATGAATAAGCTAGCCATTCTGAGCGATGATAGAGCTTTACTTGGATCAAAAGGGAACTTCTACTTGAGGAACGTCGTAAATACGATGGTGGTAGAAGTAAAACCTGTTGAACCTCTTGAATTTAAAAATCAAGATGGAAGTCGAGATAGGAGAAATTCACTATAATGAGACCTTGGGTACTAACAAAAAATGGTACCAATGTTAACAAAAAGAAAAAAAAAGGTCGAAAGAAAAGCAAGGAAGGTCAAAAAGGTTCAATCTGGCTCAAGTACTGGTCTAATAGAAAAGGAATTCTTCAAAAAGAAAAGCATTGATAACTTGTCAAAATGGACAAAGATGAATCACTCGTTCTATGTCTAAAGGAGTCACTATTGGGAAAAACGTGCAAATCCCAATTGAGGGATCATCATCCAAAAAAACTTCATCTCTTATCGAAGGCTCAAAAGGTCCGCCAGGAAAAGTTACAATCATGGCAATAGAAGTTGAGAATGATAGGAGAGAAAATTTGATAGAGAAATAATGGAAGAAAGCCCAAGAAAAAGTCTCTACTCTTATGGCTGAGACAGAAAGTCCTAATGTGAAACTGTCTCAATATGAGGGAAAGCATGTTCAATCGCAACAAACGGCGATGCCACAATTCTCAGCATATGTTGGGAGCAATGGGCAAGCTAGTTGCAGTGCCAATCCATGAGAAAATTTTTACCTCAACACTGGGGGCAATGGACAAAAAAAAATATAATCCTTGGGAAAATTCTTGTCCAAAAGTTGAAGGGAATAATATCTAGCTGGAATTAATAATATGAGTAATATAGATCCTAACCTTATCAGTCTCATTATAGATATTATAAGAAAACAATTTAATCAGTGTGAGGAAGGAGAAAATAATTACTCAAGGTTAATCTCCAAGCCATATCCTTCATAGATTGACAAAGTTCCTTTTCCATCTGGCTTTATTCAACCAGAATTCAAGATATTTAACGAAAAAGGAAACCTGCGACAACATGTTTCATATTTCCTTTCACTGCTTGCTCTACTTGTATAAAATAAGCACTTGTGGATGAAATTATTAGTTTAATCATTGGAAGGCTTTTACTTGGTATTCAAATCTACCAGAAGGGTTAATTCCTAATTGGGAAACTGCGGTGAGTCAGTTCTACAATCAGTTCAGCAATACGGAAAGAACTATTGGAGTTGGTGAACTCACTGAAACAAAACAAAAGGACAATGAGTTAGTTTCTGATTTTATAGCAAGGTGGCAAGCACTAACTTCTAAGTGTCCACAAAGTTTCAAACAAGTTGTAAATGGTCCGGATGTGCTTGAACAATTTTAAGCATGAGCTCTCTGTTCATCTGATGCCTCAAACATTTGAGGGTTTCAATGACTTGTGTACAAAAGGCCATGACATGGAAATGCATCTTAATAGAGGCGTTCTAAGTGAAGACCTACAGAAAGAGTCGAAACCATAATGGTAGAGGTGAGAAGAAAGCAACCCATGATCATTGGAAAGAAAAAGGAAAAATGATAAAGCAAGCGAAAATAAGAAATGCGAAGACCTCCATCATTAAAGCAAAGAATTGAAAGATTTCATTCCCTGATGAGATTGTGGATGACTTTCTTAAGGAATTACTTGAGCAAGATTGAATAACCTTGCCTGATGTCAAAAGATCACAAGATGCAGGGAAAACAGACAATCCAAATTACTGTCCCTATCATCGTTTGATCGGACATCCAATTGAAAAATGCTTTGTGGTAAAGGAGAAAAGTCAAATGTTGATTGATAATGGTGACATTGAAATCCCTCATAATATCGAGAAAACTTCGTCTAACCCAATACTTATTGTGGAAAAGAAAAATTATCCTCAACTGGAAAATCTTAAATCAGAGGATAATGAGAAAGGTGATGGAGAATGGATTATTTATGAAAGCAAAGGAGCAAATGAGCAAAGAAAAGACATCAAATACTTCGAGAAAAATTGGTCCAAAGTCTAAGGACTTGTGTTTTAGAAAAAAAAAAAAAAAGAGAAAGAAATCAAAACCTCAAAGAGAGAAAGTAAGAAGAGCAAGTTGAAGAAAAACAAGAAGGTGGAAGATTCTGTTGGAGACTTACTAAAGAGAATCTCCTAGTCTCGGTAAGTCTAGATGAATCTAGAAGAAGGTTTTTGTTCCAAAAAAAAAAGTCGAGGAAGAAGAGATTGTTCTTTCTTGCAATTCTATCTCTATAGGGGAGAAATTGAGTGATGATGAGGAATCTTTCAATGAAAATAGAATTGATTCACCAATTTATTTTTCTAGGTCATCACTAATGTCATCTCTGTTCTAATATACACTAGCAACTCCTATTGGATCATCGATATCAATAAGCTATACAAGATCCGTAGTAGGTGACTCATCTGAGAAGTCATGTCTGGGGGATATATCTTCTTGTCAATCCTTGCCAAACTTTGATTCTTTTCCAACGAGGGTTCAAGGTCAAATTCTTTCATAACCAAATTGTCCAATTTATGAGCGATAAATTTGGGTTTTACACCCTCAAAAGATAAATTGGCACAAATATTAAATAATTAAAGAGTGTTAAAACCATGACAGCTCTAAAAAGAAAATATAAGAGACATTGGTTGTACCTCTAACTCTGAGATCAAAAAAGAATCACGAAAAAAATCAAGGGTTTAGAAACACACGGATGGTGTAGAATTATCACTTGATAATGACATTTGATTTAAGCCAAATTAATGGATTCATAGAGAAACTTTTCCAGATGATCATGATCTGTACCATTCCATACCTGCAGCAAATTTATATTATATGAATCTTGCTCAAGATGATGATAGAAGTAGTATTAGGAAAGGATTCAAAGTTTGTTCATGTTTCATGTAATGTGATCACTATCAACATTGATTTTGGCAGTGAAGAACGTGGAGTCTATCAAAATGCATTAGACCAAGCAAAATGTGAAGGTCGTACTATGAGATGGTATTTAAACCTATTGCCAAATTCAATACCTGATTGGGATACATTGGTAGACATATTTTACTGTACATTTTACATACCAGACATATGGCAACCTGATTGGGAAGAATGGGAGGCAGATGAGAATGAAAAAGTATATGTTCAAATATATTTTTCACCCAACAAAACTATAGATGAAGCCATTGAGAGTGTGCTTCAAGCGAGAGTAACGACCTATCTTCTTCTAGAAAATTTCTATACTACAGATGTGATTGACATACATATCCTCAAGGGTATCAGCTCCCGAATTTCATAAAATATATAGGATATGGTTCACCTGAGGATCATTTGATATTGGTTCTACACTTTAGAAGAATTGACAATGCTCTCAAGATGGGAAACCGTGAAGAACATTTTCCTAATTGAACTAGTCCAGTATCGTCAGGATTCTCAATATTTACGTCAAAGAGTTATAGCTAAAATAATGAAACAACATGAAAGACAAATGGATGATGACCAAGAATCATCAGTAGATTCTGTCAATATGGTTCAAATTGTTGATAATGATATTGAGGTCAAAGATAAGGTTATAAAAGGTTGTAGCTCATGTAATTGAGGGAAGACGAAAAAGACTTATTCAAGTTCCATCAAGGAAACTTAAGGTCTGTCTTTAAATGATCAAACTCAAGGAGGAAATTAAAAAGTTAAATATGACATTTTGAGTCATTTGAAGAAAGTTCCGACCAACTTAGTGTATATGATGCACTTCCTATTTCTGATGACGTTCAAAAGTCTCTCATTTATGTATTTATGAAACCTGAAGACTTTCAAGAAGAGATGAACCCAAAAGAAAAACCATCAACAAGTGTCAATGAACAACTAAAAATTGTTCACATAAATGCTACTGTAGTACTTACCTTTTCTAAGAATGATATCATGACTGATGATCCAAATCACAATTTCCCTCTTTACATAAATGGGGTGGTAAATAATTTCAAAATCTCTCAAGCCCTAGTTGATGGGGGTTTATTGGTCAATTTGTTACCAAGAAAGGTATAAATTGCACTGGACATCGCCAATCAAGACTTCAATCTTGTAATGTAGTAATCCAAGAGTTCAATGAAAATGAACAAAGTTCTATTGGTAAAGCTACAGTAAGATCAAAGTTTGGCAAGTTAGAAAGAGATGCTGAAATCCTTGTGATTGATGTTGACATGTCCTACAATGTTTTGTTAGGACGGCCCTGGCTTCATAATAATTGAGTAATCCCTTCTGCTTATCATCAGTGCTCAAAGTACCTCTGGAGAAAAAATGATAAACAAGGTTGCATTGTGGCAGATAGTGCCCTTTTTAGTGAACGGAGTTATACTGTGTAGATGCAAGATACTTTCCTAATATGTTAGAAGCAAAAGGAAAGGAGAAAAGTACAAGAAGTACTTCAAATAAAAATGCCCTTCTTTATGTTCCGAAACCTTTCTAGTGTATTAGAGACAGCTTTTGAACATTCCAATCTATTACAAACCTTGTAAGATGATCATGTTATGCCTTTGAAAAGTTTGGAACGTTCATTTGTCGATATATATATAGCTCCTTTCAAGTACTTAAAGGAAGGTATTACAGAGAAATTAAATTTCATGCTTTGGGAACTTAAATTATCAATCTCCCAAACTTATTTTGAAGGCACACAAATCAAAAAGATCTCACAAAAATGTGAATTTTAGCTCGAGAACAGTGCAAATGTTGAGAAAGAATAGATTTGATCCAAATGGAAAGGAAAATAAAGATTTCTCCTTGAATTCGTTATGAATGATGAAAAAAAGGGTTTTAAATCATGGTGGGAATGTATGCCAATTTCTTTAGGGATTGGGGTATAATGGATATGCACCCAATCCTATTGCTGAGAAAACTTAAGAATCCTTTCGGCCATGAAGCCATTCATGCTTCTGTGAATATGGTCACAGTTGATGAAGAAAAAGATGAACCCAACCAGTACCCCTAGAATTTGAAAGATAGTAGACAAGCTGCCGCAGATGAATTGCGAGAAGTTAATTTAGTTACTGAAAACGAACCAAGGCTAACGTATATAAGCATTGCTGTGACAGAAAATGAGACAGAACAATACATCTTACTCTTAAAATAGTATAAAGATGTGTTTGCTTGGACAAATGATGAATAGCCTGGATTAGATCAAAAATTATAGTTAATAAACTATCAATTCATCATGGAAAGAGGCCAATCAAACAATCTCAAAGAAGAATGCGCTCTGAATTAGTAGCACAAATTGAAGCAGAAATTGATAAACTCATAAAAGTAAGGTTCATTAGAGAGGTATAGTATCCAGCCTGGCTTGCAAACATTGCACCCGTGAAGAAAAAAAAGGTCAAATCCGTATTTGCGTTGACTTAAGTGATTTTTTTGATCCAAACTTATCCTAAAGATGATTTTCCACTTCCTATCACCGAATTGCTCATAGATTCAACTATGGTGTATGAGACTTTGTCTTTCATCAATGTATTCAGGATATTATCAAATCCATAGCCTTTAGAATCTCGAAAGGTGTTTTTTGCTATAACATTATGCCCTTTGAACAGAAAAATGCTGAGGCAACATACCAAAGAGCTATGGTAAATATTTTTGGAGATTTACTATATGATTGTAATGAATTCTATATAGAAAATGTTGTAGTAAAAACCAAGAATAGAGATGATCATGTTGTTGATCTCAAGAAAATCTTCACAAGGTTGTGGAGATACCAATTGAAAATAAATCCGCTGAAGTGTGCATTTGGTGTTACTTTAGGAAAGTTTTTGGGCTTTGTTGTCAGATATGGGGAAATAGAAGTTGACCCATCCATAATAAAAGCTATACATGATATGCCTTTACCTAAAAATCTTAAAGAGCTAAGGAGTTTGCAAGGAATTGTTGGCTTATATAGAAGATTCATATCTAATTTGGCTAGAAGATGCCAACCATTTTCAAAGCTAATAAAAAAGGATTCACCTTTTATTTTGGATGAAGTTTGTCAAAATGCTTGTGATGACATTAAAACTTATTTAACAAAGCCTCCAGTGCTAATGCCCCCTAAGCTATTAATCTTATATATACAACTTTGGACAATTATAAGGAGCTCTTCTAGCTCAAAAGAATTGAGAAGGGAAGGAAGTTACTTTGTACTATTTTAGCATAACTTTGATAGGTCTATAATGGAATTATTCGCCTATCAAGAAATTTTCCTTTCTTTGGTCTTCTCACTTCAAAAGTTGAGACATTATTTGTGGGGATAAACTATCCATTTAATATTAAAGGCAGATCCTGTCAAATATGTGCTTTCTCATCCTATTTTAATAAGAAGATTGGCTAAGTGGTTAGTGATTTTTAATCAATTTAGCATTCAGTACATCCTAGAAAAACCCATAAAGGGACAAGCACTTGTTGATTTTCTTGCTGCACATCCAATTCCTGATGATTCATCTTTAGCTACTGACTTCTCTGACGAAGAGGTTATGCAAGTAGAAATTAAGGAAGGATGGGAAATGTATTTTGATGGAGCATCTCGCAATCCTAAGGGGAAATGAAGTTACGACCCAAATGAAAATCATTCAAGAATTGGGATTGTTTTTATCACCCTCGGTGAAGGAATCATCCCTTATTTTTTTCTTTGACTGAAGGATGCTCAAATAATGAAGGGGAATATGAAGTAGTCATAACTAGATTGGAATTTACTCTTCAAATTCCCATAGACAATTTAATCATAGATGGAGATTCTGAATTAGTTGTGAAACAACTTCAAGGTGAATAGTCAATTAAAAAGGCTAGCCTTATCTCGTATTGTGAGCATGTTGATTACCTTTTGTCCAACATTGCAAAGGTTCAAGTTCAGTATGTACATCGTAGTTTTTATACAAAGGCTGATGCTTTTGAGCAAGTTTGGCTATTTCTCAAAGTCTAGTAAATGAAGAGACTATGAATGTAACCGTAGGGACTCAAAGAGTACTTCAGTCCTATGATATAGTCAAAGAGGAGGTGAAAGCTGAAATTACTATGACCACTCATGAGATCCAAGAAAGCTCAAAAGAATTAGAGAATTGGCATAAACCTTTCATTGATTACCTTCTAACTGGATAGTTAACAGGAGAGCGAGCGAAGCATGTTGAAAATAAAAGTTGTGCTACATAATTTATCCTTTGGAAAGATGTGTTGTACAAAAGATCGTTGGATGGAATGTTCATGAGATGTATTGCCAATAAGGAAATCGAAGAAGTAATGAAAAATGTGCATTCTGGTACTTGTGGAGCTCACCAAACTAGCTTGAAACTTCAAATGCAAATAAAGCATCTAGGGTACTATTGGCCCACTATGATTAGTGACTTCATTAATTTTGCAAAAAAGACGTTAACACTGTCAGTTTCATGGTGAATTTATCTATCCAAATTTTAGAACCTCTACATACTTCTACAAACTCAGGGCCTTTTGCAATTTTGGGGATAGACGTCATGGGTCCATTTAATCCGCCAGCTCATAAGTATATTTTGGCAGGAACAGATTATTTCTCCAAATGGGTTGAAGTAATCCCACTCAATAATGTTAATAGAGAATATGTGGCGAAATTTGTAAGGACACACATCATCTGTTGATTTGGAGTCCCAAATTCTATCATTGCTGATTTCAAAGGTGAAGTATTGTATAAGTTATATGACAAGTAGAATAGAAAATACCATTAATCTTCAAGGTATCATGCACCTACTAATGGTTTAGCTAAAGCATTCAACAAAACTATAAACAAGATTTTGAAGAAAATGGAAAGAAAGAACAAGAGAAATTGGCATGAAACCTTTTCAAAGCTCTTAGGGCTTATTGTACTACTTACAGAACTGCTACTAAGGTGACACGTTATGCTCTTGTCTTTGGGAAAGAAGTGGTATTACCTATGGAAATACATATTCCTTCTTTAGGAGATGCAATTCAAAGTCCATTACTCATGCAGAAAATGCCAAAGTGCGATTGGCAAAACTTGAGAGTTTGAAGGAAAAGAGGCTCATCGCCTAAAAAATCTTAAAATGTATCAACAATGAATAGAAAATTTTCCTTTAATAAAAAGGTTAGGTTGTGATATTTAAAAAAAAAAAAAGATCAAGTTTTGATGGTAGAATTCCAATTGCGGTAACTCAAAGGACAAAAGGACCTTAGTTTGAACCAAAATAGGAGGGTCCTTATGTTAGCAAGAAGATGTATTCAAATGGTACATATCTTTTCATAACAATAGATGATGAAAGAATCATTCCATCCACCAATGCAAGATTCTTAAAGAGGTATTTTCCATAAAATGCCTTGAAGCAAGAAACTTCTAGCAAATCTTGCTAGGTTGAAAACCTTGAAAAGGGTGGCCTAGGTAAAAATTTGGGCAAAAAAAAAAGGATAGGTTGAAAACCCAAAAGGGTGGCCTTAGGCTAAAATAAATGTTGGAAAAAAATCACTTTTGAACTACGTATGACTTGATCCCTTTTACAAAAGGGTACATATGAAGTATGGAATCATATCCAAGTTCAATCAAAAAAAAAAAAAAAAAAAAAAATATTGAAAAAAAAATCACCTTTGAACTAGACAGGCTATTCCTTTTGCAAAAGGGTATGTAGGTTTAGCTTGGAACCATATCCAAGTTTAGTCGAAACAAATAAAAAATGCATTCGATTCTTAATATTTTGGAATTGCTTATATGAATTCCAACTAATCACAGTTATTTTACCATTGCCAAAAAGAACAAAAGTGTTTTGGCTTTTGTATAAGTCAACAAAAGACATATATTCCAAATATAAATAAATTAAGTACTTTCCTAATTTGAAATGGATGCAAAACCATAGCTTTTTTATTTCAATATGACATCTATATGTTAAGAAGAGATAACAAAAAAAATCCTAAAAAAGTAAGTCGTGGGGATTCCCACAATCAAAAAATAGGAAACTCTCATTTTTTTAAAAAAAAAAAAAACCTAAATCTACTATAAATCAAGTAATCAAAGTAAAAGTTGGTTCTTCAAAGCCTCCACAGCCTTCTTTAGTTTCTCTAAATCTTCATTGTGAACATTTTCTTCGGCAAGGGCACTATCAGCAGAAGATTTCTAATCATCAAATTTTGTTTTCAATGCAAGGAGTTTTTTACTAGTATTGATTAATGTAGACTCGTGCTTGTTCAAAGTTTGAGCCTCAACAACACGACGAGTTTGAAGCAAAGATAAACTCATTTTCAACTTGTTAATTTCCCCATCAAGGATATTCAGTGAATTCTTCAAAGAAGAGACATCTTGTACTAATTTTCCATGCTCTTCATTTAAGGATTCAAGTTGTGAACAAGTAACTTCTAAACGAGCTTCATATGCAAGCGATTAGTTCTCCCCCAAAAGTGCCATGATTTGACAATAAAATCCTTTAGAATCTCGTAAAATTGAAAGACATTTATGGGATTATTGGAAATTAGGCAAATTTGAGTACATTATTTGCCACCTTTATCATTGTCAATTGGTCCAAAGGATTCATAGAAAACAATTGATTAAAAAATTTGACTTGACAATCTCTGCAGCTATGGTAAGAAATTCTTGCATGGAGGAATAAGAAACATTTGTCACTGGTGGTTGGAGGATAAGGTCATCAATGTATGATCTAAAGGATTCTCTTTTAGATGACCCTAAAAAAAGGAAGAGAGCAAATATATTAGTAATGTTGTTTAAGAAAAAAAAGTAAAAAATAAAAAATATATCCTTGCTCCTCAAGAACCTATAGATTGCTGGTTTTCGACTTTTATTCCAATAATAAAAAAAAGAATGAATAAGCATATGGGCAATAATAACATGTATATATATGTGCTAAATTATTAATATTGAATCAACTAACCTTATTGAGTAGTCACCGAATCTGGAGTGTAATCATTAAGAGGAGTATAATCGAAAAGTTCATCGTTAATTTTCATCTTCAAGATGAAACATTTCCACTTACCCTTTGAAGAAACCTTGTCAACACTTTCGAATGCCACTTCTTTTCCCTTACTAAATTTTCATTAGTGGGAGAGAGGTGATTAAAAGAGTTGAAAGACGAGGTTCATCGTGAAATCGACAACTAGAAAATGTCTTTACCTTTTTGGTTCTTTTAGTCTGTAGGAAACCACTACGCATAACAAAGACACATTATCAAACAAGTTATAAATGTCTTTAGTTGATGGTAGTTAATAAGACAAATGATTCAAGATCATCTAAAGAACCAAAAGTAGTTGGACCATGCTAAAAAGAACTTTCGTCAGTAGAAAACTTGACCGAACGAATTAGTCCATCTTCGACTATGGATGAACACATTCTCTCTGATTTCCTAGGATCAGTTGTTTTACAGAGTCGGATAAGATTTACAGAAAGATCTTTGGTGAAACAATCAAGTCGCTCGTAAAACTTGGATAGGAAAATATCATCTTCTTCCTTTTCTGTTGGTTCAAAAAGACGCCATATCCCGTCTTTGCTGAAGTTTTCTTTGAAGCAGGAGTATTGGTGATTTTCTTACTTACCTGAGGATAGAACATAATCACGGAGTAATGATTGTCTCTCCACCAAGTAGTATAGGATAAAGTTACCGGACATGGTCCATCATCAATTCCAGTGGTAAGACGTGCTTCGATATCATGATGGCACAGTCTTTACCAATATTGAAGTAACGCAATAAGATATAAGCCATCCTGACATTTGGTGTCAACATCTCTAGGATAATGTTGTCCATATCCAAATTGGCAACCAAAACTAATCGGCTAATAAGCTTCGACAATGAGATTGTAACCCACCCGATAAGTTAATATACATGGACGGATTGAGAGAAAGAGTGAGAATATTCGATGAAACAAAGATGAATCTTTATCTTGAGGATCATATTCTTTTAAATCATGGTTTTCCAAAAAATTCACATATGGGCAAAATGAAAACTCAACGGAGTTCCTAAAAAGATCTAAGTCTATATAATAAGTGAGGTAATAGAGTTGGTGAACTGTCTCTTGTCAAAGATAATAATGGAGCATTTGGGTAAAATAAATCCCTATGACTATAAGTCCTAGGGAAATAAATGGCAAGACACCCAAATAGATAGTGAAATGGACCTCTAACGAACTATTTCCCAGGTTTCTCTACACTAGAAATATATACCAATTGCCGGTAAAGATAAGCTAATACAGGAGTAGCCAAATTATATATGTCCTTGTGCAAATGGAAATACACGCCTACTTAAACAACATGCAAGGAAGGCAGCTAACATTGTGTTTTGAGAGTAATCACACCTGCATTCAAACAGAAAGTCTTCAATTTTCTAGAAGTCTATAGTGTATGAGTTAGGGTGATTAGGAATGGGAAAGATAAAGCTGTAAATCCATGCTTGGAAAGTTAGTTTGGCACCTAACATTTGGAGGAGACTATAAAGGTCAAGAGTGGCTTGAGGAACATGGTTAGACCCAAGTATTTCATTTGAAGGGTTGCACTCATCATAAAACCCACCACATAAAGGAAGTCCTCCAATATTTTAAAGATCCACTAAAGAAAGACCAAGCTCTCTGTAGAAAGTATGAAAGGTATTTGTGCTAGGGGACCATTTCTCAAGCAAAGCCTTAAAAACATTTGGATCTCCTGAATAGAAAAAATAGTGATAGTTCTACAACTACAAAAATTCCTATGAATTTGAGAGCTTCCTTGTACTTTTGAAGCACAAATTTTACCCAAAATACCCAAGCTATAGAACGAGTGCGTGAGGAAGGCCCAAAAATGTTGAGAGACCCAAAAGCCCAAGTAATAGTTATCTGCCTACATCTTTCCAAGGAGAGTAGAAAGGAATGTGTTCCCGCTCTTGAAGAAGATAGTGGCTCCAGAATTGTCACAGATGCCGTTTTTGCCTTCTTAACTATTCTCGAAGCATTAAAATTTGCAGTAGGACATAGTACAGGTCAAGTCCATGATAGAGGTTACTATTGAGGTGCTAAATAAGTCCTCCATCAAGTTGGGATATTAAATTATATCTTTTCAATAGAGGACAGTTCCTATTCAACTCTTATACTTTTATCTTTGATTGATAAATTTCAATCATTTCTAGTGAAAAATCATGATGGTGACTGAAATTCTCTGCAATAGAATAGAGTGAAATGAGACATAATATATGAAATGAGACATAATATTTCATCATATTTCGTATTTTATAAATATTTCCAACTTACAAAAAAAGGAAAGTAAGAAGAAGACAGTTATTCATTCTAAATATATATCATTTCAAAAAAATGATGTAAAAAAAAAAAATAGAAGTCAATATTCCAAAATGATATACATCAGTCAAAGATGAATATCACAGGAGGCTAAAGTACCATACATTTTATGGTAACCACACGAGGGTGAAATACCATATATATTTTATGGTAATCACATAGGGATGGAACCATATATTTTGTAGGAAACCACACAAGGGTGGAACACCATATATTTTGTGAGGAACCACACAAGGGCACCGACATACTTTATGGAGAATTACACAAGGGTGGAATACCGTATTAATAAACTAGGATCCAATATTAATGGCTTACCAAGGAAATTGCATTAGAAACAGATTTCACTGAATATGCAAAAAAAGGATTGAATTTAAAAAAAAAACATAAACGATGATCAAAAATATTTTTATCTGAGGCTTATGATAGGATTGTTAGATTTGAGTTTCCATATAAAAAATATCATTATCTATATTCATTAGTTGTGAAGCACATGATACATGGACCATGTGCTAATATGGATCCTAATTGTACTTGCATGAAGACAGATATTGGCTGCAAATATCATTACCCAAAAAAGTTTGCTGAAACTACTAAGCATTCAGCAAATTCTTATCTAATCTACCGTCGAAGGAATGATAAAAAGGCTGTCAAAATCCATGGACATGAAATACATAATAGGTTGATTGTGACACATCATCCATACCTATTATAAAAGTTTAATTGCCATATGAATGTTGAGATATGTTCAACGCAATTCAAGCTGTCAAATATATCTACAAATATATATAACACACAAGGGCATGATAAAATTTTATATTTATTGAGTACAGTTTGAAGCTAATCAGATGATTGATGAAATCAGAAACTTCAATCACCAAGATACATTTTAGCACCAAAAGTAATGTGGCATATTTTTGCATTTGATCTAAATGAAATTTATCCTCCTGTGATTACTCTTCTTGTTCATCTGGACCAGCAACCAATATCATTTCCAGAGGACCACCCTCTTTATTATATACTACAGAATGGTAATCTTTCCAGAACAATGTTGACAGAGTTCTTCAACATGAACAAGCATGACATCTTTGCTTGAAATTTGAAGTGCTTATATATTAAGTTTCTTGAATACTTTCTGTGGAATCAGATGTGGCAAGCTATGAAAAGTTCAATAGCAGAAGAAAGTATTTGGAAGGATTTGTGGTGCTCATCCTACAAAAGGTGAGCAATATTATCTAAGAGACTAGTAAGCTTTTATAGCATATTACCTATTAAAACCAACCTCATTTGAACACCTAAGAACTGTCAATAATGTTGTTCTTTCAACCTTCAGAGAAGCTGTAAAAAAAAAAATTAGGACTACTATGTAATGACAACAATGCTAAACATTGTTTAGTTGAGGTTATAATATACTAACTGCCAATGATTCTTCGACATTTGTTTGCTAATATTTTAGTATATTGTAGCCCAAAGATTCCTAAACAATTGTGGCTCCAATTGAAGAAGTCGTAGAGGTAAGTCTATCCCAGAACATATTGCTAGGCTTAAAGTTTTAAAAGCCATTAATTGCATTTTACAATCAATGGGAAAACGCCTCAATGATTTTGGCTTCACTGATATTCCATTCTGTATGCTTGAGACTGAGCAAGATGCTAAAGAAATTGAAGTGGAGGAAAACATTATCATGGCCAGGGAAGATTTAAAAGCAGTAGAACAATTGAACAAATATCAGAAAAATAGCATATGATAGAATCTTGCATTGTTTAGACAATTTATAATTGGCAGCTGCTTTCTTTGTTGATAGTAGGTGGAATTGGAGGCAACTTTCTTAGACTAGGTTCTTCTCATGAGACTATAAGTTCTCAGTTTTACATTATATTGCCTACAGCTACCTCTAAAGTTGCATTTTCAATTTTACCTGGTGGTAGAATAGCCCATTCAAGGTTTAGAATTCAAGTGAATGATGAAAATGCTAAAACTTGCAACATCAACAAGCAAAGTGCAACAAGAAGATTATTAAGAGATGCTAAGCTTATGATGACAAAAAGGAAATCAGTTGAAACTCTAAATGAAATGTTACAAGACATCATAAACAGCTCAGTCATCTTTGGCGGCAAAGTTATTATCTTTGGTAGGTAAAAGAGATGAAATTGTTAATGCAAGCTTGGTCATGTTACCTCTTAGGCCAAAGCTTGAAAAGCTGAAACTGACTAAGTATATGCGAGTTCGATTGGATTCTAATTTTGCAAAGTTTTTGCTAAGAATTGGAGATGGTATCATGAGCCAATGGATAATCAAAATCATATCCAAATTCTTCAACATTGAGCATTCCTTTTGTGGATGATAATACTCTTTAAGACAATTAATACATACTATCTTCTCGGATATGCAAAACTTTACACTGTATATAGGAAGAATCCTGAATAGAGCTATTCTTATACAAGGAATGATTTTATTCATGAAATCAATAGTATTTTGCTTCAACAATTTCCTGTATATGGGAAAAAGTATTTCAGTTTTGACGAATCTATAGGATTATCAAGGTAGATGCTGCATGTTCTTGCACACATTTAACCCCTAAGGGATTCCCAATGCATGAGTTAACACTAAACAGGAATTGCCCAGTAATGATTATGAGGAATATTAATCTTGTAGAAGGATTATCAAATAGAACATGACTGATTTGTAAAGAATTCTCATACAATGTTATTGAAGTTGAAAAATTATTCGGTTTTTTTGCAGGCAAATCAATATTTATTACACGAATTCCTTTATAGACCTCTTCTAATGATGAATTTGGTTCCATTCCTTTTAAAAGAATTATGTTTTGCAATGACAATAAATAAATCACAATGTTAAACATTAGATTTTATTGGCCTTTATGTAAAAGAACCTATATTTTCGCATGGTCAGCTTTAAGTTGCATTGTCAAGAGCAAAAACAATCGCTAATGTTAAGGTCTTAATCAGACCCTTAGATGCATACACTGAAATCACCAACCTTACCAAAAATGTTGTTTATGATGAAGCAGTATAATTAGTTAAATGAAGTTGATTAGTTTTCTATGCATGCTTTATATTATACGGTAGGCGTAGAATTTTTACGAGATTTTCACGCCAAAGTGTTTTGTCACTTTGAGGCCTAAATTTATACTACAAAAATTCCATTATATTTGAATAATTTTTAAATTATAACAGGCTCGTATTCTTGAATAATTTATAATTTTTAGTGTAAATTACTCATTGATTACTTATCATGTTATATATTCAAAAAATTACCCATTACATTGAAGATTAATCAAGAGATATAAAAGGAAACAAAGAAATGTTAGTACAATAATATTACTGCAATAATATAAAATAATAAAATATGACAATTCTAGTACTTAATAAGAGACAGGTATCAAGTATTATAGCTGAATTTGAACATAACCATAGAAGTACTTTGAGAAAATTAAATGCTATATGGATAGAACTTTTGATTTTCAAGAGTGAAATTCTAATGAATTTCATGTATTTAATTGTATAATACTAAACTAACTAGAGAGTAAACCAAACACCAGCTTTTTGCCTCTAGTCTTGCCTATTCAAATCTCCAATATTTTTTTTCTCGGGTCTCTGCTTCTTTCTTTTTTTGTTCTCTGATCTCCTCCTGTAACCTTCCGTAGCTTTCCTATTTATAGGCTTGATTGGAGGCTTTTCCATCCAAACTTAATCTTTCTTTGAAATATGGTTGAGACCTTATCAAAATTGTTTCTTGAATTCGAAAAGAATCCCAAGTTTGCATCATTGGAGATAAAAGCAGATAGTTGATTAGGATTTTTATAACAATCCAAACGTAATTTGAACTCTTGCATATGAATATTCATCTAAATTCAAATTTTAAGCCTTTTTTTTTCTCCATTTTTATGTTGAACATCAAATTGGACCTCAACTATATTATCTGCAAGGAATATTTGTATTCTCTATCCTTTTCACATACTTCAAATTCAACTTTAGATTCAAATTATTTTATCCTATCAATATCTCTAAAATTTAGTTGCCAGCATATGCCCTCTCGTGATCCGAGACTTTGCACTTTGAAAGGCCGGATCACGATTCATCTTGGCAACTATCTATGGGATTTTTCATGTAGATTTTTTTTTTTTTTGTTATTTTCTTGAGAAAATTTTTAGTGGCATAATTTAGTATTTGACTTAATGAACCATAAAATAAAATATGGGGAACCACTCGAAAGTAGAACACCAAACATTCTACGGGTTCTCAAGAAAGTGAATTCAAAATCTCCAAAGTAGAATGCCTAAGAGAAATCTATACTCGTGATCTTGCAATTATAAATGTTCAATTCATAACTCATAACTCAAGAAAGTGATAACAAAATCACTAAAGAGGATTGCCTAAGAGAAATTGCTCATGATCTTGCAACTATAAATGTTCAATTCACTACTCCTCATGAAATTTGGCCATACCTTTGAAAGAATCTTTCTGAATATTCCCTTGTATTAATATAATTATATACCATTGTTTTTTTTTTTCAAAATGGTATTGGTTGTCGATAAGGTTTCAAGAAGGCTTGAATATAGAAGGCCTTTTCTTATTTCTTTTGGCATTTATATTTTATGTTAATACCGATATCATTTAATCCTTTTTTTTGGATATATAGTTTAATGTCTATCATGTAGGCAAAAAAACCAACTATTTTTTTCCTTTTTTTCATATATAGGATTTCTTTTCTATCATGTTGGTGTAAAGACAGGACCCAACAACATTAATTAACGAAACTAACTATTTTTTGTTTGGTAACATTATAAAATAAGGAAACCATAGATTCCTTTCTTGGACATTTTGTTTGGATGATAACATTATATAAAATAACAATACCAACTTCTTTTTTTTGGATTTTACTTTATTTAGCATTTACATATGCAAGACAAATATGAAAGGTCAATTTTGTCCAAAAGATGAAACTTTTTTTGTTCTGTTTTGTTTTGGCTGCCATTTGTATATGCATGGAAAATACAATATTGATTAATTGGAATTCACATGAGCCAATCCAAAAATATGAAAGACCAAACATTTTTTTGTTTGTTTGTTTTGTTTTGACTGAACTTGGATATGATTCCAAGCTATCTATATACCTTTCTGCAAAAGGGATCAAGCCAGACATAGTTCAATAGTGACTTTGTTTTCACACACATTTTTTTGTTTTGTTTTGACTGAACTTGGATATGATTCCATGTTGCCTACGTACCCTTTTGTAAAAGGGATCAAGCCAGACATTGTTCAAGAGTAGGATTCTTTTATTGGCCTAGGCCTCCCTTTAGGATTTTCAACCTAACTTTTATGTGTCCTAGGCTACATTTATTTATTTATTTATTTTTTATCTAGTGGGACTTTTTATTTTTTAAAATTTCCTTAGAGGCATCTTATGAAAAATACCTCTTTAAGAATCTTGCATTGGTAGGGGGAATGATTCTTTTGCCATCTATGGCTATCAAAAAGTATGTACCATTTCAATACACTTTCTTAATAACATAAGGATCCTCCCATTTTGGTTCAAACCTCCCCCCTGTCCTTCGAATTACCACAATTGTAGTTTCGTACCATCAATACTTGATCTCCTTTTTTTAAAATATTGCAAGTTATCCTTCTTGTTGAAGGCATTTCTATTTGTTGTTGATACATTTCAAGATTTTGTTAGTCCATGAGCCTCTTGAATCCAAACCCTCAAGTTCCGCCAACTGCACTATGATATTTTCTTCATGAGTAACAGACTCTTGAATTACAACTCTTAATGAAGGAATCTGTATTTCCAAGGTAACTTTAAAAAGACTTTCAAAAACAAAACCATAATTTACGGTGTTTACTTAGTAGGAGTTCTGTAAGTGCTTCGAAAAGCTTTTCATGCTAATTTCTTTTGTTCTTTCTTAGCATTTTCTTCAGAATCTTACTTGTGGTTTTGTTCAATGCTTCAGCTAAACCTTTAGCAGGTGCTTGATACCTTGAAAAATAATGTTATTTTATGTTGTACTTGTCATATAACTTATACAATACACCACCCTTGAAATATTTTTCATTATCAGCGATGTTGGAATCCGAAACTCCAAATCTGTAGATGATGTCTATACTCATAAATTTGGCTACAAACTCGCCATTAAAATTCTTGAGTGGGATTTCTTCAGCCATTTGAAGAAATTGTCTGTTGCTGCCAAAATATACTTGTGACTTGTTGAAGATGGTGTTGAATGGACCCATGACGTCCATGTCCCCAACAACAAAAGGCTATGAGTTTATAGAAGTATGTAGAGGTTCTGATGGTTGGTGAATAAAATCACCATGAAACTGACAGTCTTGACACCTTTTTGCAAAAAATTAATGTAGTTGTTTATCATAATAGGCCAATAGTATCCTAAACGCTTTATTTGCATTTGAAGTTTTGGGCCAGTTTGGTGACCTCCATAAGTACCAGAATGCATCTCTTTCATAACTTCATCAATTTCATTATTGGCAATGCATCTCACGAAAATTATATCGAATGATCTTTTGTACAACACATCTTTCCGAATAACAAATTGTGTAGAATGTTTTTTAAAACATGTTTTGCTCGCTCTCCTGGAAATTGCCCATTATAAAAGTAATCAATGATGTGTTTACACCAATCTTGTAGTTCTTTTGAGCCTTCATGATTCTCATGAGTGGTTAGAGAAACCTCAACTTTCAAGATTCTTTGACTGCATCATAAGATTGTAGTACTCTTCAAGTCCCTATGGTTACTTTCATAGTTTCTTCATCTACCAAACTTTGAGAAGTAGCTAAACTTGTGAGAGCATCAGCTTTTGTATTAAAATTACGACGTATATGTTGAATTTGAACTTCGCCTTGGAATCTTGGACAAGAGAATCAATACGTACATAATAAGGGATAAGGCTAGCATTTTTTATTGAATATTCGCCCCGAAGACGTTTTACAACTAATTCAGAAACTCCATATATGACAAAATTATCGATGGGAATTTGAAGAGCAAGCTCAAGTCCAACTTTGACCGTCTCATATTCTGTTTCATTATTTGAGCATCCTTCAGTCAAAGAGAATGAGTAAAGATAATTCCTTTATTAGGAGTGACAAAAATAACCCTAATTCCAGACTAATTTTTCTTAAGGTCATAACTTCTTTTCCCTTCTGGGCTTTGATATGTGCCATCAAAATACATCTCCCATCATTGAATTTTACTTGCATAACTTCTTAATTGGGAAGTCAGCAACTAAAAGTGAATAATTAGGAATTGAAAGTGCAGCAAGAAAATCAACAAGTGGTTGTCCCTTTCTGGCTTTTTAATGGACGTACTGAATAATGAATTGATTCAAGATCACTAACCACTTAGCCAATGCTTCCTGTTATAGGACGGGAAAGCATATACTTGATAGGATCTGCCTTTGATATTATATGGATAGTTTTTTCCCCCAAATAGTGTCTCAACTTTTGAAGTGGCAACACCAAAGAAAGGCAAACTTTCTCGATAGGTGAAAAATTCAATTCAAGACCCACCAAACTTTTGCTAAAATAATGAAAGTAATTTCCTTTCCTTCTTTATTATTTTGAGTTAGAAAGCTCCTAGAAAATTATCCAAAGTTGTGATATACAAGATTAATGGATTTTTTTTATTGGAGCCATTAGTACTGGAGGCTTTGTTAGATAAGTTTTACTACTACTGAAAGCATTTTGACAAGTTTCATTCCAAATAAAAGGTGTGCCTTTCATGAGTTTTGAAAATGGTTGGCTTTTTTCAGCCAAATTAGATGTGAATTTTCTAATATAAGCCAACCTTCTGCACAATCTCCTTAGCTCTTTAAGATTCTTAAGCACAGGCATATCTTGTATAACTTTTATCTTCGGATGGGTCAACTTCAATTCCTCGATATTGGACAACAAAACCCAAATACTTTCTACAAGAAATATCAAATGCAGATTTTAGCGTATTTATTTTTAATTGGTATCTTCGCAACCTTTTAAAATTTTCTTGAGATCTCCAATGTGATCTTCTCCATTTTTTACTTTTACTACAAGATGATCTACATAGCATTCAATAAAATCATGTATTAAATCTCCATAAATATGTACCATAGCTCTTTCTTATGTTGCCCTACCATTTTTTAATCCAAAAGGCATCTAACTTTATAGCTGAAAAAACCTTTTTCGGTTTTAAAGGCTATTAATTCTTCATCCTGAAAGGCAATATGGATTTGATTATATCTTGAATACCTATCCATGAAAGGCAATGCCTCCTACCCCACAGTTGAATCCGCAAGCAATTCAGTGATTATAAGTGGAAAATCATCTTTGGGATAAGCTTGGTTCAAATCCCTAAGTCAATGTAAACACGGATTTGACCATTCTTCTGTTTTCACGGGTACAATGTTTGCAAGCTATGTTGGACATTGTACTTGTCTAATGAACCTTGCTTTTATGAGTTTATCAATTTCTGCTTATTTTGTGCTACTAATTCAGTGCGCATTCTTCTTTGAGGCTGCTTGATTGGCCTTTTTCCATGACAGATTGATAGTTTATAAACTGCAATCTTTGGATCTAATCCAGACATCTCGTCGTATGTCCAAGAAAATACATCTTTATACTCTATTAATAGTGAGATGTATTGTTGTGCCTCATTTTCTACCATAGCAGTACTTATATATGTCATCTTTGGTTCATTTTTAGTTCCCAAGTTAACTTCCCAAAACTCATCCACGGTAGCTTATCCACTCTGTTCAAATTCTATGATTGATGATTGGGGTTCATCTTTTTCTTCAACCATTGTAGCCATATTTACAGAAGCACTGATGACTTCATGGTCAAAGGGATTCTTGATTTTCTTAGCAATAAGGTTGGATGCATACCTATCATATCCCACAATCCCCACGGAAATTGGCGTATAGTTCCACCATGATTTAAAGCCCCTTTTTTGTTCTTCATTCATAACAAATTCAAAAGAGAAATCCTTATTTCCCTTCTATTTTGATTAAATTCATTCTTTCCCAACACTTGCATTGTCCTTGGGCTAAAATTCACTAGATGTGACATCTTTTAGATTTATGCCTTCGAAACAATTTTGGGAGGTACATCATCCAAATTCCTAAAACATGAAACTTTATTTCTTTGGAGTACCTCCCTTTAGTTACTTGAAAGGAGTTATATATATCAACACATGAACATTCCAAAGTTTTCAAGGGCATAACGTGTCTTTCAAGCTTTGTAATAGATTGGGATGTTCAAAAGCTGGTACCTTTGGCTTTCTTTGTGATTTTGGAACAAAAATAGGGCATTTTTCTTAGTAGTACTAGTAGTACATTTCTCCTTTCCTTTTGCTCGCACAACTACCTACTAGTATCTTGTATTAGCATAGTATGATTATCCCACCTCACTAAATGGAGCACTATTTACCACGATGTGTCATTCTTCATCATTTTTACCTAAAGGTACTTTAAGCACTGATGATAAGTAGAAGGGATTACTCCATTATTATGAAGCCATGGTCATTCTAACAAATCAATATAGGACGTCTTAGCATCAATCACAAGGAATCCAATGTCTCCTTTTTTTTCGCCAATTCTCGTTCTCACTGTTGCTTTACCAGTAGGTCTTTGTTCATTTGCTTGAACCTTTAGATAATCACATTAAAAGATTGAAGTCTTGATGTAGCTAATACCTTTCTTGGTAGCAAATTGACCGCTGAGCCTCTATCAATAAGGGCTCTACAGATTTCGAAATTAATTGCCACCGTAGTTATTTAAATGGGGGCAATTGTTATTTGGATCATCAAGCATGATATCATCTTTAGAAAATGTAAATACTATAGTGGCATGATCAATTTTCTATTGTTTATTGACACTTGTAGATGGCTTTTCCTTTGGGTTCATCTCTTCTTGAAAGTCTTCATGTTTCACTAATGCATAAATAAGAGACTTTGAATTTCATCAAACATAGAAAGTGCATCATATACACTAAGCACGGCTGGTACTCTTTGTAAATGACTCAAGATGTTATTTTAATTTTTATGATTTCCTTCTTGAGTTTGGTCATTTAGAGACAGACGTTGAGTTTCTTCGATGGGAACTTGAACAACTCTTTTTTGTCTTTGCTCAATTACATGAGCTGGATAAATGTGTATGATCTTATCTTTGGCCTAAGGATCATTATCAATAATTTGGACCATATTGACAAAATCTACTAATGATTCTTGGTCATTATTCATCTGCCTTTCATGTCGTTTTATTATCTTTGCCATAGCCCTTTAACATAAATATTGAGAATCTCGATGATAATGAATGTTAACTCTCAAAAAGAGAGACATTTACACACATTTTAAACAAATTAATCCGTTTTCTACGGTATCTTGTTCAACAACAAGGGATATTTTGTGGTAATTTTAGGGGTTTAGAGTTAAAATATTAGTTTATGCTTTTTTTATATTTAAAAATACACTTAGGTATTTTATGGTGTTTTTGTAAGTTTGGGATAAACTAAAGGTCAAACGAGCTGAAAACGGAGCAAAACGGCGAAGCCAAGCACTAAGGCCCAGGTATGGGTGCACCCCAGATGTCTGAGCCACGACTAGGGATTGTTGCCCAAGAATGGGTGTACCTAGAGGACCTGAGCCATGCCCACGTTATGACAGCAACGCGTTGTTTCACGATTTTTAACGTTTCTAGGGTACTCGATGTTCGTTTTGGGCCCGTAATAGAGTGTTTCGAAACTTATTTAGGGCTCTACAAATAGTAACTATTCAAACCTATAAATAAGGGTCTTTAGGACCTAAATAGCATGTTATAATTCAGTCTCCCTCTTGAGGGCTGCAATTTAGACAAGGGTTTTTTCTAGTTTTTCAAGAAGAATTGAAGAGGAGGCTCAAGATTGACAACCTTGGATGTATCTAAATCTTCCTATTCTTCATTATAAGAACATAATTTAAAGTAAAGTAGCCGTAAAATATCAGGAGTTGATCAATCTTCCGGAGGAGAAGAATCATCAAGGCAGATGACGAAAAACGCGACTATAACTTGTTTTTCTCTCTTTCTCTTTCCTTCATGATTATTTACTCTAGAATGGTTGTAAAACATTGCATTGATGTATTTATGACTACGATGATGCATTAATTTCATACTAGAGTTTTATTCCAATTTTACCGTGGATATTGTTTGTTAAGATTTTGATTGTTCTTGTTGATTAGTTATGTTTGTTTGCTTATTTGAATTGATCTTAATACTTCTAGATAACTGATCACTCTCTAGTTGAATTGTAAACCGTATTTTGAATTGGAAGAGGATACTTAGGGTTAGGATGAGTTCAAATAACCTTTGTTTAGAACAATTACCAATAGATTAAACCATTTCGTGGGTATAGATAGAAATATACCTGCTCATCTTAGGTAGTCAATTCTAGGATCGCATCAATGCATTAATAGGGGTTTTAATTAATATAGACATATAGTGGACTGGTCAAGACTAATAGATTTGCAATGTCTCTTAACCGAACTTGCAATTATTACCGAACCCCTAGATTATTAAACAATATGTGAAATTGATTGAACAATGAACTGAATTAGCATTCAATTGAATTGGTAAAGGAAGAATAAACCATAAACATTAATAATATGAACTTTACTCTAGTTGCTTTGTTAGTTAATTATTTATTTACTTTTATTACAATTACATTATTGTGTGTTTAAATAGAATATTATGTGCGTCACTTTGGTACTTAGCAGCAATTTTGTCAAGCATTGTCCTCATGGGAGTGATATCTACTTATCACTTTATTACTTGTAATGATACATGCGCTTGCATGTGTAAATCGTGGAACAATGAACTTGTTCTCTTAGGAAAATTTATTTCATGGTTTCCCATCTTGTGATTGTCCATTCTCCTAAAAAATAGAAGCAGCCACATGCTACACTATCTAAAGATAATGGAAATTGCTTAAGACAAAGTGCAGATACTTAAGCAGTTGGTCGGCATTGTACTAAAAACCTTCTCAAATGATCTTTAGGTGAACTATGTCCTGCATACTTTATGAAATTAGGAGTTGGTACCCTTGAGAAAATCGGGTATCAATCACATCTTGAGTATAGAGATCTTCTGGAAAAAAAAAAAATCAGGACTTACTCTTGTTTGAATTGCACTTTTAATGGCTTCATCTATAGTTTCATTGGATGGGAAATATGTTTGAACAGATACTTCTTCATCCTCATCTGCCTTCTATTCTTCCTAATCAGGTTGCCATATGTTTGGTACATAAAATGTAGGATAAAATTTGTCTGCCAAAGTATCCCAATCAGGTATTGAATTTGGCAGTAGGTTTAAATACCATCTCATGGCACGCCATTCCAAAGACAATGGAAACTGGCTTAAAAGAAGAGCATGACTTTGAATAGTATCTCCACTTGTCAACTCGATAAAAACCAAGTGTATCCGTGGGCCCATTTATACAAAAATTGTGGGATATTGTACCATTGAGAGTAAGGGACCTAATCTACCCAAATAGGGTATAAAGTTTTCAACATTTTCCTCTGGGCATAATTCTTCTATATGAGTCCAAGAGATTGTTATCTAAATCAATAAGTACCTTGACTCTTGAAGGGTTTTATCGTTGCACATTTACTACACATTTTACTTGTTTTAACATATTTTGTCAAATTCGACATTCCTTATTGCCAAAATCAATGTCGATAGTGATCACATTACAAGAAACATGAACAAACTCTAAATCCTCCCTTGACACTACTTCATCATCTTGAGCAGGGAACATGTAACACAAATTTGTTGCAAGGATCATACCATTGATGTGTCTCATACCAAATGTCATCGTCAAGTAGCAATTCTACATGTGTATTTGAATATTTCCAAACCCTTGACTTTTTCGTGATCCTTTTGTGTCTCAAAGTCAGAGGCATAACCTATGCATCTGATATCTCCAATATTTTATTTTTGGAGCTGCCATGGTTTTAAAACTCCCTAATTATGTAAAATTTATTCTAATATATCTGTTGACTTTGAAAAACCAAATTTATCAACTTATAAATTGG
Organism: Cinchona pubescens; assembly: GCA_025175665.1. NCBI lineage: Eukaryota > Viridiplantae > Streptophyta > Magnoliopsida > Gentianales > Rubiaceae > Cinchona > Cinchona pubescens. The sequence continues at coordinate 757,577 of JANKKI010000030.1, read as the reverse complement.
AGAATTTGGTTTTGAGAGAATTTGATCTTAGACCCTTGCTAGATTTTCGAACTCCAATATGGATAAACAATCAAAGATTGATAAGGGTTGGTAAGAAGACATGTCTCCCAAGCTTGACTCCTCATTTGAGTGGAATGAGTCAGCTATTATAGATCCTATATGGCTTATTGACATAGGAGATCCCACGGTAGTTGCTGGTATATATCGGATGATATTAGTTATGACCTAGAGGAATGAACTGGGGAATCAATTATGTAATCATTGAAAGATTCCTCATCATCACTCAATTCCTCCCCTATAGATATGTAATTGCAAGAAAGGACAATTTTTCCATCTTTCCTGTTATGGCCACAAAAACCATTAGGCATGAATTCATCTAGAGCATACTGGGACTATAGGAGATTGAATCAACAAATCTTCAACAGATTTTTTTGCCGCCTTGGTTTTCTTTGATTTGTTTTTCTTGCTTTTCTTTCTCTAGGAGACTTTCATTCCCTTTTTCTTTTTGTTTTTTGAAAGACAAGTCTTTGGACTCTGGAGCAATTTTTCTCAAAGCATTTTTATGGCTTTTGATTTATTTTTCCTGGTTTTCTTTCTCTTGGAGACTTTCATTCCCTTTTTCTTTTTGTTTTTTGAAAGACAAGTCTTTGGACTTTGGAGCAATTTTTCTCAAAGCATTTTTATGGCATTTCTTTGCTCTTTGCTCTCATAAACAACCTATTATCTATCACCTTTATCTACTACCTCTGATTTAGGATTTTTTCATTGAGGACAATTTTCCTTTGTCACAATACTTATTGGGTTAGAACAAGTTTTTTTCGATATGAGGGATTTCTGTGTCCCTATTATCAATCAACTTTTAAATTTTCTCCTTCACCGCAAATCATTTTTAGCAATTGGATGTTCTGTCATAGGTATAGTAATTTGGATTTTCTATTTTCCCCATATCTTGTGGTCTTTTAACACTGTGAATGGTTATTAAGTCTTCCTCAAGAAATTCTTTAGGCAAATCATCCACAATCTCGTCAGGAAATGAAAGTTTCTTTTTAATTCTTTTACTTGCCTTTTCATCTTCCTTCTTCCTTCCAATAACCATGGGTTGCTTTCTTCTTGTCTCTATCATTACAATTTCGACTCTTACTATAGCTCTTGACATAGAACGTCTCTTATTAAGATGTATTTCTAAGTCATGGGCTGTTCGCCTCAAGTAGAGTGCAAACTAAACCAAGTAATAAAATAAACCACACTATACCTATTACTTTATCCTGACTCTCGTAAGTATGTAGTAGTACATGACTAGTGGGAATCATCCCTCAAGGATTGTTGGTTAAGAAATTACAAAGATTCAAGAGTCTTTGTATAGTTAGGCTAAGCAATAATTTAAGGAACACTAGCCCTAAACATGATCAATTAAGCAAGTAATCAACAAGGAAAGGGATATCTAAACTAATCTTTAGAAAGCAAATAAATATATCACTAAACTATTTAAAACAACTAAATTAAAAAAAATCCTAGAAAGCAAGTAACCCTAATTTGACTAAAGGAAACACAAAGCAAGTATCAAAGCAAAAAGATTTCCATTTTCTACTAATTTGAACTGTAGAAATTTGTAAATAAAACTAGATTAATACTAAATATTTTTGGACTTTTTGATAAAGTAAAAGAAAGCCTACTAAAAATTAATTCAAGGAAATGAAGATTTTTAATTAAAAAATACTAAATTAAAAAGAACCCCAAGAACTTCAAAGAAAATTTGAAATTTAAGAAACTTAGATTGCAAGTAAATTAAAGAGAAAACATGTAAAATTTATATCTACTTTTGGCAAATGAAAATCCCACTAAAACTAACAAATCAAAATTTAAACTTGCTAGGAATTAAAGACGAGATATAAAGGAAAGTTAGAGAACTTTTACCTTGAAAGAAAACTTGAGTCTTAAGCTAAAACTAAACTACTCTAATCTAATAATTACCAACTACAATACTATTTTGTGTACTTGAATGATTTACAAGATATGATTTAAAGAGCTGCTCCCGAAAATTACAAGTATACCCAACTACTTAAGCAAATGCACTTCAATGTTGTGATTTGAAATAATCGATGTTGTGATATCAAACTAAAAATTACATTTTGAAATCTCGCCTCGATGTCGCAACATTAAATCTTCCATTTCGCAGCATCGAGTTTCTTCCAGCTCAAGTCTTCAATCTTCATCATTTGTAATTTGCTCCTTGGACTTTTGTGATCTTGAACTTTAACCCTTTTAACTCTTATCTTGCAAAATACTTAATTACACAAGTAGTCTAATTAAACTAAAATTAAAAAAAACCATATTAATATCATAATATTACATATAAAGAAAGTGCAATTACCTAATGCAAATAATTAAGCAAAACCACTTGTGAATAAATTACCAATAATAAGGGTTAAACTAACAAAAAAGTTATGGTTTATAAGTAGAAAAACTCTAGCATTTTGCCAGTCCCAGGCAAAATAAGAAAGAAAGAGAACCTTACTAAACATGTAAGTAATAACACACCACCAAAAACGACATCACAAAAGATAAGCAATGGATGTATTAATGAACAATAAGGAAATCTTTCATGTGACCTCAAATACCATATGACAATTGGACCATTTTAGCTAGTCACTTCAAGTTTTCAAATTTTCTAAAAATCACAAGTTCATATGCTACACAAGATTTCAAATAACCAAGCATGAACCATTCTCAAAAAGGTTTTCAAAAAGTAAGTTCCATTCATTCAAAATATTGTTTTTTTTTCTTAAATCAAAAGGGTTACCAATTTGTTCAACTAACAAGGTTGCATGGAAATAGAAGTTCATTAGAAGTCTACCTACATGCACATGTTATACCAGTTGGAAACATTAATCTATCAAGTAATGAGTAGACATGATATCAATGATAGGTATTATAGACATTTCTCCTTGAATTGTTAGTATTTTAAAACATAATTCCTAATGGCCTATTTCGGAGAAACAACATAGTTATGTGTCGGAATCATGTACTCGCCTTATTACAATTCTAATGGCTTATTTCAGAGAAAATAATATGGGTATATGCTAGAATTCCTTGCTCACCTTATTCTTAAATGCAAAATGATTTGATTTTTTTTTCGCATGGCCCTACACCAAGGAAGAGGAGTAAAATGTACCTAAGATTAATATTCAACACCAATCATTCACAAGTCAGAATAATATTCCCTAAGAGCTGCCAATATACAAAATGTCCTAAATCCCTCTTATTCCATTTAAACTAATTTTTCCAAAAGACAAATTGACCAACAAAGTAATACTCATGATTTGATCAAAGCAATATTTAAATGAATTTAGCCAAAAATATTAGTGCCCCTTTTTGAAAATAGCAATACAAAGTTTTAGTTGCAAATTTTGTATATTCAAATTCAATTCAAATTCATGAAGTGTCCCATTAAAATAGTTCAATCATATGATATTGCAAGTCAAGTGTCATCATCGAGTACTAAATTGATCAATTTTCCATCCAAATGTCATCAAACAGATATATAAAGCACAAAAAAGGCCATTCCCAACACAAGAAAAAAAAACACCCGTAAACTGGACACTTTTATTCTAAAGATGAGTAAAACTCATCCATCCATTCACCTAAAAATTCACAACAAAAAACCTACATACGAACAAACTTAAAACCATGTGTATCATGAACTAAAATTAATTCTAATCAAACCAATCCAAATAAAATAGTTACCAGGAGCAACTTAAGCCAAACCAAGTAATCATCCATAAAGTTCAAAGTATTCAATTCACTCATTCATGTACCAATAATTATTCTTCTTGGCATTAGCCTAAGGCCCTTGGCCAACTACCAACAACTCAATCAAAACAAACACTAAGAGCAACAATAAACTAACAACCAAGCAATTGATCAATAGTAAAACCTAAAAATGATTAATCCACAATCAAGCATTAATAATAAGTTTACTTGGCATCAGTTTAAGACCCTTAGCCAATCTACTCCAAAATAAAGTATATGAATCCAAATACCACAAAAACCATAAAATAGACAAGATAAAGTTCTAAAAATGATAAAAACATGAAAAATAGAAATGTCTTCAAATCCCTCCACGTGCATAAAATAAAGAAAGGTAAAAGGTATTAGGAATGAGGTGGTTTTTCTCCATGTGCCCAAAGCAGTCACTTTCATCATCGGCCTCATTAATATCTCTCTCCATGTCTTTTTGACCGTCTTCTCCACCACTGTGTTGACTTTCCTCGAAATCCTCATCCTAAGCCTCACCCATGTCACCAGCTTGCTATGGTTCTCCTTAACGCACCGGTCCCTTAGGTGGTGTATAGAAGGCCCGCCTACTAGGTGGACCATAATGCCATACTAGAGGTGATCTCGTCTAGATCCATGTACTTAATATCCATGTAGCTTAATATCGTGGCCCTTAGAGCTTCATCGACAAGCGCCAAGTTGTTATGAAGAACCAGCTGGCTATAGGTCCAATAACCCTAAGGTTCATTGCATTCCTCATCAGTATTTGGTGCATTGAATACAAAGTCTACAGGCATGGGAATGTATGATGACCATGGAAGATATGGTGGCAGCTTAGTAGCTTCTCCAAGGTGCTGATGCCTCTCAAATTCTTGTATTATTTATACATATATTCCCTATTAATTCAGCCTCTTGGATGAGTTTGAGGCTCTCCGGGAGTGATGGGACATCCTGCATCAATACATCAATAAGTGATTAAACTTGTAGCATAAAAAATAGGCCTTCCGGTTCTTCCACTATCTAGGAATTCTTGCCGAATCAATTTGCCAACATTAAGAGGTATTCCCTCAAATATAGCATAAATAAGACACACTTTATCCCTCAAAATGTAACTCAATGAATTTGAACCCCAATTTATGCAACTTATGAATAAAACCACAACTTAGCTAACAAGGATAGACCCTTGCGAGGAAATTTCAACTCCCTATCATTAGTTGCATACATAACCCAGCTTACATTAGTAGACACAAAGCTTTTTTAATGGAAATCATGTTCTTATTTTTATCATTCATCAACTCCTGTATCATTCATGATCAATAGAAGGTGTGTTGAAATAATCATTGATCTTGTCAAAACTGAAATAAACCAACACCCCTCTCACTCTGACTTTGCCTTTCTCTAAATCACACATATTATAATGAAACTCTTTAACTGAGTTTGTATAACCCTGCTCAACTACTTTATCAAAACCTTCCCATTGCCTTGCCTTAAGTTGCGCTTCTAATTCCAACGTTACTCCTTCATAATCCCCCCCAATTCATTGACAAATCAAATCTCCTTTCTCGAATGACCTTGTGTTTTGCATTAGCTTTTAATAAATCATGAGCATGATCACTCAAAAATTGGGGTTCCATGTCGGGTTCAACAATGGGTTCCCTACTAGTCCCTTCCCTTACTTCTCTTTTTGAAATCTCACCTCTACCCCTACCTCAGTCTCTCTTGCCATTACCAGATACACCTCTTGTCATTTTAATCAACAATTCAACTCACAAGAAATATTGAAATCAACTTGGCAAACAATTCTTCAACGAGAAAAAAATCCAAGAATCCACAACAATTTTTCACAATTACAATATCAAAATAGCAAACCAAAACAAAAATCAACCAAGTTTAGCTAAGAATTTCACAACCCAAAATCAATTCTTCAATTCACCAAAGAAAACCCAAATATTCAAGGGTAAATTCATCCAGAAAATTCCAAGAAAACCAAGTCTAAAATCTCACAAGTTAATAATTAATATATCAATACTTACGGGTTTGAGCTCTTAGGCAGGATCTACCCAATTTGAATTAGAAACCAATTTGAAGCCTTGAAGCCACTTGGAAACTTGAGGAAATCGCAAGTTAATCCCTTGAAAACTTTTATTCTTGCCCCATAATTGATAAAAATCTTCTTCTAAGATGTTTTGGAGTTCTTAATGTTTGAAATTTATGGTGTATTATGGAAGAAATTGGAAGATTGGAGAAGAGGGAAGGAGATGGGTACCACTAGGTTTAGAAAATTTTGAGGTATAAAGTGAAAGAGAAACTGAAAAGGTGCTTAAAAATTGATTCTGCCCAATTTTGATGTCGAAATCAAATACTCAATGTCACGACATCGACTAACATATGCCTGCCAGATGCACATTGGGGTTGTGACATCAAATGTCAAGTGTGCCCCTCACGTGTTTGGTGTCGTAACATCAAAATGGGGTGATTTTATGCCTTTCCGGAAGTTCGAAGTTGATGTCACAACATCGTTCTAAATTGCTTGCAAAATTGATTTTGATTTCGTAACATGAAAAACTCGATGTAGCTACATCGAATTGAACTTCTGCCCTTTGTGATTTCAACACAGTGAATTTTTCTCACTTCTTTCTCACTTCACCGCAAGTCTTCTCACCACCTACAAATATTACAAAACACAAGAATTAGAAGACAACTTCCACTGATTCCTTAGCACAATTTATTCAAAACGTAAATAACTTTTTGAACCAAAATTCAATCAAAAGTAAACCAAATCAAATCAAATTAAAACTAAACAAGAAATAACACTAAAAATAAACAAATCATGGTTTTAAACCTTGGGTTGCCTCCCAAGAAGCACTCTTTTATAGTCACTAGCTTGACTATGGTATGACTTGATCAAATAGAGCAATTAAGGATAGTTGGCCATCATTTTCTCTTTGGTCTCTATGGGAAGAGTTTGATTCCTTTCTTTTCAATTAACAATGCTCGATTCCTGGGCCTCACATGAACAAGTCATTTTTTTCCAAGAATTTGCCAAAGCTGGTGAACCTTATATCACACCAATTTGTTTGTCATACCACCCTTTCTTCTTTTTGCGTATTTTCACCCTTTTCCAACAAGACTTTCCCAATCTTTTGAAATAACCTATTGATTCTTTATCACATCACAACTCATTATCGAGCGGCTTTTCCTCCAAGTTATTTTTCAAATATTCTTTACTTTGTCCACCTCTTTGAGTAAATTGTCTTTTTCAACTTTTAATGCCTCTACGTTTGACCTAATAATAAGAGAATCGAGAGAATGGTTAACACAATTTTCTTTAAAAATTGGAATATTATCATTATAATAAAAAACATCACATTCAACTAACTCATTTTCTACTTGTAAAATCAACTTCTTTTTGTTAACGTCAATCAATGTATCCGCGGTTGACAAGAAAGGCCCCCTAATATCAACAGAATTCTAATATCATTGCTGGTGTCTAGCACTAGAAAATCAACTGGGTAAACCAACTTGTCTAGTTGAACTAGCACTTCCTCCAAAATGCCATATGGTTTTCTCTTGGACAAATCTACCAATCGGAGTATGATTTCAGTAGGTTTTGCACTTGTGATTTCCAACTTATCATAAATGGCCTTCGGTATAACATTATTGCTTGCCCCTAAATCACATAGGATCTGAAGGATGCAATGTATGACCCCTAATGTTCACCAGTATAGTGAAAATACCGGGATCCTTGAGCTTAGGTGGCAATTTTCTTTGCACGATTGCACTGCATTTAGTATGTAAGCACACCTTTTCACCATCATCCCACCTTATCTTTTTAGCTAGAATCTCCCTCATAAATCAAACATAGTGAGGTATCTTCATGAGTTCTTTAAGGAAGGGAATGTTAATTTAGAGTTTTTTGAACACCTCAAGGAAATGATTGAATTGGTTCTCTTTTTCATCTTTCATTGGGTCAATCAACCTTTGGGGATATCGTATCTTCACCGAAGGGTGAAGATTCAAAGGTTCTTCAATTACCTTATTCTTACACCCTTTCTTCTTTTGTAAGTTACTTTCACCCTTGTCAATCTTCTTTTCATCATCACTATTGACCACACTTTGAGTTTCAACCATGATTGATATTTTACTATCCCCTTTGTATCACTCCCTACCATCAACTCTTTTCCACTCTTGCCAAAGTTATAGCATTGGATTGTTCCCTTACCCTTGATCTCTTCCATTTTGCTCTTTTGGATTGGGAATTGTATCGGTTAGCAATGCTCTCAAAGGTCTCTCATTTTGTTGTCTAGCTAATTGACCCAATTGGAATTCTAAATTTCTTGTAGTGGCTCTTAAATTCTCAAGTGTCTCTTTTGATTTTCAATTCCTCCTTGGATTTTCATTTTCTCTCCTTTGAAATTCATAATCTCTCTTCAAATTTTCAAATTGCATTTGGACGATCTTCACCCTCTCTATGAAAGTTTTGATTGTAGCTCAAGGGTGGTGGAGTGTTATATGTTGATATTGAGGCCTTGGTTGGTTGTTAGGATAAGGAGGATTTGATTGGGATTGATAAGAGTTGGTTTGGAAATTCCTTTTGTAAGGAGGTTGATAAGATCTTGAAGATGAAGATGCTTGGTTTTGGAAATTTTGTAGTTAAGGGTTGGGTTGGTAAGAAGGATTTTGATGGCTATTGTTGGTTAATCCAAGAGAAATTCGGATGGTTCCTCCAAGTTGGGTTGTTGATATAACCATGGACTTTGGAGAATTCCTTGAAGTTGATGGTTAACTAGACACATAATTCAATTGTTCATTTCATTCCATAGAAACCTCACATGGTCCATTTAGATGTCCACTACCACAAAAATCACAAGCAAGAGGCACTTGAGATGAAGAAGCCATGGCATTTACGGTGTTTCCCTTTCCCAAATTCTCCAAAGCTCTTGTCAAATAACTCGTACCATCATCAATAATCCTTGTTGAGCAAGCAATGAATCATTTGAGTTCAAATTTAAGACACCCCCATATTGAGTATTGGCTTGTTGAACTTATTGAGCAACTGATTGAGCAATTTGCTTGTGATGGTTGTAGTAGTTAGACACAATCTAGATGTTTAGTGCTTGAACTTCCTCTAGCATTTTGAAAGACAATGAACCATTCTCGAATGCATCAACAATTGATTTGGTCTCTTGAGTCAAACTGTGATCATTATCAAAGGTTTAGATTTGAATCCAAAGGGGAATGGCATGATGTGGGTACTTTATCAATAATTCTTTGAATCTTTCGCACACCTTACTAAACCTTCACCTATGTCTTGCTTGAATGATGTGATTTCATTGCGGAGTTTGGCGGTTCTTGAAGGACACATTCGCCAAAAAGTCTTGGGCTAATTGATTTCGAGTGGTGAATGTCCCTTGTGCATGTGATTACAACCAAGCTTTTTCTCTATCCCTCAATGAAAAAAGGAAAGACCCTCATGCACACGCAATCCACATGGACTCCATTGAATTTATAAGTGTCCAACACTTCTTCATATGTGTATATGGATCCTTATTAGGGCCTTCACCAAATATCGCATTGGCTAGCAATATTTGTATAAGGGTGGACTTGATTTCAAAGTTACTCACTTGCATCGGTATACATGCAATGCTAGAATTAACTCCATTGAAGTTTGGCATTGCACAATCCCTTAAAGGATGACCATTGAAATCTATTCACCCCATTGCCATTAACATTAGCACTTATGCCATTATTCCCTACTCCTTCTACTTGCTCATCATCACCATTGTTGCCAATATTCTCATTCAATATCCTTTGATTACGTTCAGGATTTTCCATGTTGATTCTTGCCATTTCTTGTTGTACTCTCTTCCTCTTTCGAATTTTCCTCAATTCTTTCTCTTTTTCATCATAAAGGCAAATCAAAGTCTCTTTTTGTCTTCTAACCATGCACTATAAGAGTAATTTCAACCAATTAATCACAAGTGCCAATTCAAACTAAAAGCAAGAATTAAACATAGACAAGTAAAGACTACTAATTAAAAAATAAGATTAACTACCAAACTAGTAAAATGCCTAATCTATACTACCCTTAAAGCACTCAATATAGCCAAAATACCATGGACAACCCCGGCCACAGTGCCAAAAACTTATTCACCACGAGTAGAGTGCAAACTAAACCAAGTAATAAAATAAACATCACTATACCTATGGATACTTTACCCTCACTCTCCCGCAAGTATATGGGGTAGGAAGTAGTATAAGGCAAGTGGGTATCATCCCAAAAGGATAGTTGGTTAAGCAATTACCAAGATTCAAGGGTCTTTGTATAGTTAAGCTAAGAAATAATGGAAGGAACACTAGCCCTAAACATGTTCAATTAAGCAAGTAATCAAGTAAAGGGCTATCTAAACTAACCTAAGGAAAGTAAATAAATCTATGACTAAACTATTTAAAACAACTAAATTAAAATAATTCCTAGAAAGCAAGTAAACCTAATTTGACTAAAGGAAAAACAAAGAAAGCATGAAAGCAAAGCGATTTCCATTTTCTAATAATTTTGAACTATAGAAATTTGTAAAGAAAACTAGATAACAACTAAATATTTTTGGATTCTTGATTAAGTGAAAGAAATCCCACTAAAAACTACTAGAAATTAATGTAAGAAAATGCAGATTTTTAATTAAAAATTACTATATTAGAAAGAACACTAAGAGATACTTCAAAGAAAACTTTAGATTTAATAAACTTGGATTGCAAGTAAATTAAAGAGAAAACATGTAAAATTTATATCTACTTGTAACAAATGAAATCCAACTGAAACTAACTAATCAAAATTTAAACTTGCTAGTAATTAAAGACAAGATCTAAAAGAAATTAAAAGAGAACTTTTATATTGAAAGGAAACTTGAGTCTTAAGCTAAAACTAAACTACTCTAATCTAATAATTACCAACTACTCTACTACTATGTGTACTTGAATGATTTACAAGATATGATTTAAAGGGCTGCCACCCAAAATTACGAGTATGCCCTAACTACTTAAGCAAACACGCTTTGATGTCTCAACATGGAATAATTGATGTCCCGACATCAAACTGAAAATTACATTTTGAAATCCCACCTCGATTTCGTGACATCAAATCTTCCACGTCGCGACATCGAGCTTCTTCCAGCTCAAGTCTTCAATCTTCATCATTTGCAATTTGCTTGTTTGACTTGGGTTGTGATCTTGAACTTTTACCCCTTTAACTCTTATCCTACAAAACACTTAACTATATAAGTAGTCTAATTAAACTAAAATTAAACAAAAACCATATTAATATCTGAATATTTACAAATAAAGAAAATGCAGTTACCTAATACAACTAATTAAGCTAAAACACTTAATTAATTACCAAAAATAAGGGTTAAATTAACAAAAAAGTTATAGTTTCGAAGTAGAATAATTCTAGTTTACTATAGTTATCATGGGCTTTAGTACACAGGTCATTCAAAGCATCAAATGGACAGAAAGCTCATGCTTAAAGTTGATCGAGGACATCTGAACCGTTTCAGCTTGTATTAACCTTTGGCCGCACTTGAAAGTAAGTGCTTGCCACCTTGCAATAAAGTCAAAAATTGACATATTTGCTTTTTTTTATTTTTGTTTCAATCAGTTTAGCAATTCCAACAATCCTTTCTGTATTGCTAAACTGATTGTAGAACTAACTCAACATAGTTTCCCATCTGATAGAGGAATTGAACCTTCTAGTGGATTTGAATACCAAGTAAAAGTAGGTCCATCCAATGATTGACCAAATAGCTGCATCCATAAGTGCTTATTTTCTCCAAGTAGAGCGTGTAAGAAAATGCAAAACATGTTGTCGCAGATTTCCTTTTCCATTAAATGTCTTGAATTCTAGTTGAGTAAAGCTAGGTTTAAAAGGAACTTTGTCAATCCATGAGGGTATAGCTTGGAGATTGATCTTGAGTAATTATTTTCTCTTCCCTCCCATTGATTAAATTGTTTTCTTACCATGTCACTTATGAGAGTGATAAGACTAGGATCAATATTACCGATGTTAACCCCAGGCTAGATATTATTCCTTCCAAGGACTATAGTTATTTTGTCCATTGCCTCCAATGTTGGGGTAAAAATTTCCTCACAGATTGGCACAACAACTAGCTTGTCCATTGCCCCAGGATATGGTGAAAATTGGGCAACGCCATTTGTTGTGATTGGACATGCTTTTCCATCTTTTTGAGATAATCTAGTATTAAGACTTTTTGTCTCATCTATGAGACCAAAGACTTTTTCTTTGCCTTTCTTCCACTCTTCCTCTGTAAATTTTTCTCTCCTATCATTCTCAATTTCTATCGCCATTACTGTAACTTTCCCTGGATGCCTTTTTTTGAGTCTTTGATAGGAGATGAAGTATCGTCAGATGAGGATTCCTCAATTGGGATTTGTAATTTTTCCCAATAGTGATTCCTTTGGACATGGAATGAGTAACTCGTCTTTGTCCATCTTAACATGTCATCACGGCTTTCCCTTTTGGAGGATCACTTTCTATTAAACTAGTGCTTGAACTTGTAGAACTTTCTTGATCTTCTTTGTTTTTCTTTTGATATCTTTGCTTATTTTTATTTGCAGTGGTACTATTTTTGTTAGTAGCTAAGATCTCACTAGAACATATTTCTCCTATCTCTTTACTTCCATCTTGATTAATAGATTCAAGAGGTTCAACCGGCTTTACTTCTATAAATAGCCATTATCGTGTTTACCACTTTCTTTAGGTAATAGTTCCCTTTTGGTCTAAGTAAAACTCTACCATCCCTCAGAATGGGTAGTTTATTCGTTTGAACACAAGGCATAAGGGGTTGAATGGGTCTGGATTCGTACAAGACCATAACTTCCCTCGAATACACTATTTGGCCCAATTGTGGGGTTTTGAAGTCAATAATAGTTCCTCTACATCTATTGCACTGCTTGCAAATGAATTCATCCCTTCGTGGGGAATCCAAAGTTTTAAAATTTTCATGCCTTCCACTTGTTCTCGACATGATTCCCTTGCCATGTTTATTCATTTTATTCTACTGAGGACAAGATTCCTGCATCTTGATTACTTGTCTTCTCTTAGGGATTTCCATTTTTATGGAACGCCCAAGGTTTTCTCCCAAAGGAGGAACCAGTTCTTGTATAGAAGCTCTATTTCCATAGAATGCCTTATTTGATGACGAGGTTTTGCTAGAACAAAGGACTGCATTTTGTAGGTTCTCCCCTTGCAGGGTGAACCAAATTTTGTTGGGAGCTCTATTGTTATAGAACGCCACATTTTCACGTGGAGCTCCATTTCTATGGAGCGCTAAAGGAATTCCCCTAGGAAGGAGGACATTTTTTGATATGGAATTCTTTGTCATAGAACTCCAAATTTGGAGGGATGACTCCCCCATTTGGACTTTATCCGTTCTTGGTTTAAATCCCTTTTGCAAATGGAACCAAATTTAGGTAAGGTCTTTTTCCTTTAGGAAGAGCACTTTTGGAGTAATGAGCTTCTTTAACACGAAACACCATTTTTGTGTTGCCAGAAGACCTTGAATTGTTCCCAACATGAGCCCTCTTAATAGAGGACGTATTTAATACAGGAAACTAGTGGTCACCCACTTAGACCATGTTGCATGCAATCAAAGTCAAATGAGTAATTAAGACGTCCTTCCAAGTCTTGGCCATCTTTATTGGTTTGAATATAACCACTAAAGAAGTTTGGTTTCTTGATGTCACAATTTCCTTCCTGTGAACAAGAAAAACAATAAATGTATATCAATTTTTTTATTTTTTTATTTTTATTGGCAAAAACATTTAAGTTAAAAAATATTGGTCAGTGCAATAAACTTTTTGTTTTATATAAAAAAGATTTATATGTATTATGTAAAAAACATTACTAGCACTATGCTGGACATTTTTTTTAAGAAAATATTTGGCCAGATTTCAATTTGGCCAACGCTAGCTTCCATTTGTCACCTACAAAACATATCTTTCAAGAAAGAAAGGTCATAAGCAAATAACACTTAAACAATGGTGAAGATGGCCACGGAGTAAGTGGTATTAGTACTACATGCCCTCATCTTTTTATTCTTTGCTGAAGCTTTTTATTTTGACATGAGCCATGAGCAATCTGTTAAAGTATGAATGTGTTTTATTAATAAAATATTAAACTTTCTTGCAAATGCATTATTTTTTTTAGCATGTAGTGGACATAAGTACAGATTTATAGGAAATATATTCTAGCTTGTACATACTAATATATTGTAGATGCATGCATGTAATGTTATTAGACTACGAAAATTCACTCTTTCTTTGAAAAAAAAAAAAAAAAAAGGCATCGAACACTCTGTGAATGCTTGAACTGAATTTTCTGAATTCACTTCTTGCAATTAGATTTAAATCTGGTCATATATATTTTATTCCACAAAAATCAATTAGTGGGGTGAAAACAAATGAAATATATATTTCTGTGAAACACACATACATAATTAATATATGCATACATGTACTTTTTAATTGAAAATATAGGAGGAGTAGGTCCCATCAAGCATGCCAGAAAATTTGTAGGTTTAGAATTTTTATGGGATTTTCATGTAAAAATATTTAGTCACTTTGGCGGTCCAAATTCATACTACAAAATTTCTCCTATAGTAGGGTTTAAATTATAACAGGCACATATTTTTAAATAATTTATACTTTTTAGTATAAATTATTCATTAATTACTTTTTTCGTTATATATTCAGAAAAAGCAGCATATTGATTATAATTCCGATTAATCAAGAGATGTAACAAGAAACAAATAAATGTTCGTACAATAATATTAATGTAATAATATAAAATAATAAAATATGAGAATTTACCGTACTTAAATATAAAGCAATCAAATATAAGAATTTACCGTATTTCTATAGAATACTTCGATAAAATTACACGATACGAATATAACTTTTGATTTTCTAGAAATTTTACTTATTTAATTGTACAATACTAAACTGACTAGAGAGTAAACTGAACACCAGTTTTTTTACTCTAATCTTACATATTCTAATCTGTAATTATTATTTTTCCCTCGGTTCTCTGCTTCTTTTAATTTTTTGGTCTCTGATCCTCTCCTCTTGTCAATCCACATTTGTATAAGAGAAGGCTAACAGTATCGGAGTATTTTCCCTCCAAACTTAATATTTCCTTGAAATATGGATGAGGCCTTATCAATCCTGTTTCTTGAATTCGAAAAGAATACCAAGTTTGCATCAATGGGGATAAAAGCTGGTCACATGATTAGGATTCTTATAGCAATCCAAACTCAATTTGAAACTCTTGCATGTGAATAGTCATCTGAATTCAAATTTTAAGCCTTTTATTCTCCATTTGTATGTTGAACATCAGATTGGACCTCAACGGTATCATCGGCAAGGAACATTTGTATTCTCTATCCTTTTATGTAATTCTTTTATTTTCACATGCTTCAAATTCAATTTTAGATTCAGGAACTAGATTATTATTTTATCCTATCAATATCTCTAAATGTTAGCTGTCGACATATACATTTTTGCCCATAAAGATAATCTGCTATTCTTTGTTATGTTTATAGCTTTCCACTTATATTCTTTGTTCTGAAATTTTGGTAGGTAAAATGCTTTATTTCATGAACAAATTAGAAATATTTCAATGCTATGTTTCAAACAGTATGATCCTAAACAATCGTTCCAAATCATTGTCAAAGGTATGTAGGCTTACATTCTATTTTGGATCTGCTACTTATTCAATCTATGCATGTTTTTGCATAGGGCCTATTATTTTGCAATATGCATGACAAAAACTCACTACAAGTCTGAACTTTAAGTCTAATCATGTCATTCCCTATTTCGTCCTATGTCTAAAGGTATATATTCCTCATAATTTATATTCACACTAGCTTGTTAAGGATAAAAATCTATAAATTTACTTTTCAGGCAAATAGAATCCAGGTGCGTACCAGTTGTTAACTTGGTTGAAAAGTAATATAACTACATCATTAAAGTTATTTTGTTTGAATATCACCAATCCGAGCCTGCAAGTATGCAATAACATATTATCAAAGACACTTCTTTGTCTGACGCTGAGGTAAAATGTAATGCTTTTAACATCTTTATACATTAAACAGTTAAATCTAGATAAAATGTCCTTGCTATATACTAACACTATCTTCTGCACTAATTACATTTTGCAGCAAACCATAATTCAAGCATTAGGCTACACAAAAAGTCTTTCTGTCGTATTTTTCAGCTGCACAACACTTACAATGTTTAGGCAATACACTAGTCATGAAAATCAATCAGCCAAAATTCCATTTTGGTTTTTCTCCATATCAGCTGCACCGAGCAAGAACGCATTCATCCGACTAGTTGAACAACCAAACATGCTATGTGTTGATGGATATAATCCATTGACTGAACTCAAAGACTTCCACAAATATATGGATTACAAGAGTATTAAAACCAGAAAGACACATACTAAATCTATATTACTATCTGATTCTATTATCTCATATAGTAAATTCTATAATTCAATAAAATAAAAACCACACTATACTTTACAGGTGTCCTATGTATTGTAATCCATATCTTACCACCTCGAACAATTTACCTAGACAAAAAAGATATCCCAATACACGAATTTATTGTTACCAATGAAGAGTAATCTCTCTAAATACACATAATACATTGCCTACAGCCAAACCAATTTGTAGACTGAACATTTTCCTTATAGACACAAAACACTTGTATTAATAATGCGGGAAGAATTTCTGGTTATACTGATAGTTCACAACTGCTTAGCTGCATTGCTGAAATGCCAATTGTGCTCATAATGCAAACTAAAGGTACTTCATTTAATGGCAATACCTTAAGTCCAAACATACAAGTCGAGAACTCCATTTTGCACATAGTCTTTTGGTTTACCATTCTGAATCACTTATTTAACTTCTTTACAATCTTATCCATTGGAACTCAAGTTACCACTATTATCACGCACAATCCTACACTTCCTGAAGCCACTGCCTTGAAAATTGATACTTAAAAGCCTGCCCATTATATAATAATACCAAACAAAATATACAATATAATATCTAATGTTTATACATATTCTTATATTTGACAGGGTAAAAGCAAATAAAGAATACATAAAAGAAGCTATCATGGACATATTATATGACAGACACACCGAATGTGGAGATGCAAACTGAGAATCATGTTTGGAACTCATGTTTGGAACTCTATAATTTATCAATCCTTTACAATATACTTAGATATTACTTTTAACAAATCATCTTTCTGCAATATTCTTTTCCACACAAGGACACTTTGGATCAAAGCAATAACCCACACAGTAATCAGCATCAAGCTTTATATGTGCTCACTTGCCCAAACTGCTCAAGACTTTCAGGAGTACAGATTGATATCCATTTCACTTGCATTCACGGTAACAAGGCTGCACCCAAACCACAAGCAAGGGAAATTCACACAAACTAATGACAACATACTAGAAAACACTCCCAATGTATGTTGCTGATATGCACAAAAAAACAAAATAAAATAAAAAACCCCTATTCAGAGCAAGGTTTCAAATCCAACTAAGTGATAAAACTGGAATGCTTACTACCCAAATAGATGATAAATATGCTGAGCTTATTCTTGGAATAAAAGCCCATCAAATAGCTCAAATGGATGAACAGGTATAATTATTTATCTTACTACTTTTACTGTTATCAGTCGGTTTCTATTTCATGTTGTTGCTGATTTTCCTGATTATTTGAATATCATATTATAAAATGAAAAAGTAAACATTAACTTCATCAATGAAAGGCTAAAGGAAGATAAGTTCTCCTTTCAAATAAAAATATCTTTCTTCACAGCACAAAGAGGCAGCATGGTTCGGTACAATGTAGTTACTTGCCTACTTGCTCAGCCTGAACCTAGAAACTCTCCAATGATCCAGACTAGTGATATAATAGGATACAAAATTGGAGACACCTTCCAAGCAAATGAGGCCCAATCATCAGATAGTATTGCTTTAATCCATCAGCAAGAAGCATCTTCAATACCTACTTCAAAGCCGCAAGCTCAACCGAAACATCAGGAAAGAGGAGTCTACTGTCTCAGCCAAACATCAAGCACAAACACTTGAAAATTGACTAGAGTAAAAAAACTATCTTCGGCTTTATACATCTATCTTTTGAACTTATGTATACTTTTGATTTTGACTACAATAAATTAGCAACCATTTTCATAATTGGAAATGTACATATTATGCTAATTAAGTATGTGCTATAAAAATAAACCTTTCGAATATGCATATAGTAGTCATTGCTATCAACTAGGCTTATAATCTATTACTATCCTTGCTATTAACCATGATTCGTTATGTTTATAACAAGCATATAGAGTGCCATTCTTATATTTATCCATACTTATATTTACTACATATTAATTCCTTAAACTTCATGCACGATTCATTATAGAAAAACTGGGCAACCTCACGCGAAGCCTCAGGGGAAAAACTAGTTCTGAAACTAAAAATATATGTTTAGTGTCTAGAACAAAACTGAATTTTAAAAAAATTTGGAATCGATAGTAAGTCTGAAAGTGCAAACGCTAAAACTAATGAAACTATTAAAGTATTATTTTGCTCGGTAGCTTTAATCAATTAACCGAATAACCAAAAAAAAAAAGTTCCATTCAGTTATTTTTTAATCGATTTTTTTCAATAACAAAATTCAAAATTTACAATCAATGTCTTGATTGTTTTTATTCATTTAAAACGAACACCGAATAAGTTTTCAGGGAAGACAATTAGTTTGGTTCGGACTATTTGTTCGGTTTTGCCGAAGAGTGAACACCCCTAATAACAGCTTCATTTCTTCAAGCCAACACAGAAGCAAACTGTCACTTCCCTTTAAAGTTCAAACTCTAAATAATTATAGGCGACATATCATAATATGAATTTCCTCCAATAATGACATCATTTATATTCCCCATTCCTTACCAAAATTCTCCAACCCTTTAAACAAGATTATATCCCTTTTTTGGGTAAGAATTCTTGGCACTTTTAAGCATTCACATCAAGCAAGGCAATCTTTCAACTGTCTGTTGATCTGACTAAATGATCCATAAGGGCAAGTAGAAGATACGAGTGTGATTTATTTTGGGTCAATATCTAAGCAGAGCTGACAAAGCACAATTAAATTGTGCAGTCATTAAACAAACTCCCACAACTTACAAAGGAAAAGAAGCATGAATACACTATTAATTTGGGATTAAATTTACTACTACGTCCCTTCTAATATATTTGTCACCTTACACATTTGTACAAAATTTTAAGAAACTTTAATATTTCTACCAAGTGGTCATAAATACTCTTATTGAGTTTGCATTGACTTCACATTAAATGACAAATATTTGATAGGATAGAAGAGGGAGTGAGTGATGATGAATTGATTGTTGGGTCTACTAGTTGTTGGGGTTGAGAATATTTTGAATTTTTTGAAGGGTAAATTTGACATTTAAACCATGCAAACCATTTATTTTAGGTAAAGTAACATTTTTATTGGGACATTCTAATATGAGAAGTGTAACAATATAAATGGGACGGAAGGAGTACTATTTTCTTTTCATTAACAACTAGTCCAACTGATTTACATAAGTTTATTACTCATGTTCGAGTCATGTTGAGAAAATATTTTTCACATTTTATCCTCATCAAACAACTGGTGACTAGCATGATTACATACTCTGGTGCACAATAGAGAGATATATGTTGGCACTACCAATTAAAATCAGAACACCATGATCGATAAAGTCATAATGCTATTGATACGAGTTGAGTTTGAACTATTAGTGAAATAGTGTTATCAGTACTAATGTCGATACTAATACCGATTAGGTGGTATTGGTAAAATATCAGGATATATGGCATGACAATAATGTGCACGGAGACAACTTAGCTGAAAATAGGAACATGTTCAACGTTATGCCCAAATAGATAGAGAAAAAAGGAAAAAGTTTAAATTTGAAAATGATATTTGCTGATAGCAGTTATGATAATCCTAGAAAACTAGACTTATATGTTTCCAAAATTTATCGATTTCGGTACTAGTTTCAAACATTTTTAGTGTTTAAGTATCTTTTAGTCTATTTTTTGATTTTATGTGGTAAAACGTGTTAGTATATGTTTATTAAGTATGTTTGTACTTATTTAGGTGTTCATTATCATATTTTATTAGGTTCTTGTGTTCAGAATTTGTGTCATATCATGTTTAACTAAATTCAGTTGGGAGTTAGGTTTTTGTTTGTCTTTGTTTGTCTTTCTTTTTTGGTCTCTTTTGTGAAAATTCTAATTTAAATGCTTATGAGTTAGTTAAGTGCTTATTATAGCTAATAATATTCTCATATACGTTAGGATTCAGTAGGAGAAAATGGCACATCAATCGGACGTAGGACAAAGATCTTAAAGGTAAAACGTTAAACCTGTGCAGAGCTGTCTAAATAGCTCGCCATAAGTCAGCTTACATAGTGGGGTCATCCGAGAAGCATCTTTTTTGGCCATTTTGAGCCCTTCTACAAGGGTAATTGTGTCCTTTCACCCCAACCCTAACCCTAATATAAAAATATATTTTTGGGGCTAAAATCAATGTTTTAACTCAAACCGGAAAGTGAACCGGCAACATTTCCAATTTGCAGTTAAACCGGTTCAGCAGTCTAGTTCAAAGTTTTCTATTTAAAAATAATAAAAGTGCAGCATATCATCTGTTGTCTTAAATGATGTCTAGTTGGTTTTGAAAATTTGTTCTCACCAATGGATCCTAGGTTCAAGTCCGCCCAATGGCCTTTTTTGTTTTAATTCAACACATCAATTTTTTTAACATGACTTCAAAATTCCCAATGAAACTCTAAATTTTCCTTTCTCTCTCTACCCCTTCCTAGTTTGTAGCCGCCTCCTTCTCTTCTCTTCCTCTCCTCCACCTCTCTTTCCCCTCTCATTGTCTGTTCGACTCCCCTCACTCTTCTCTACCTTTGCTCTACCTTCCCTCCATCTCTACCCGTCTATTCACTTCTCCTCTTTCCATCTCTTTCCCCTTCCTAAGCATTCTTCACTCGTCTCCTCCTCTAAATCCCCCTACAATCAGAAAATGGCCAAGCAATCTGGTTGATTGATTTGGGATTGGTGATTTTTTAGAAGAAAAAAGCAAAAAAAAAAAAAAGACAATATGGATTAATTTAATGCTACTGGTTCTTGATTGACTTTTTGAAAAAATTTGTCTTGATTTTTTATGGATTTGGTTGACTGATGATTTTGGAGAAAATATGGTCTTTTTTTCTCAAAAATGAAGAAAACATGGTCAATTGGCTACGATAGTTATTCACTTGTTGAAAAAACCAAAAATCGGTACTAACCGGTTCTCCGGTTCTTACCGATTTGTTTACTTTTTTTACTATTATACTCATCCGAACCAGAGCTATTTCCGATTCCCGATTTAACCGGCCGATCCGATCCGATCCGAATTTAAAAATACTAGCTAAAATGAGCCTCCACAATCTTGTTTTTCTTCTTCTGGGAAGGAATTTTAAATTTCTTCTTCATCTTTCTAGTTTAGCTTTCAAGTGTTTACTTGCTCTACTACTTTGCAAGAATTTCTTTATATTTAATCTACTTCTCTTATACATTTAGTTCATGTTTATTTAAGTTATTGATCTTCATTTATTGCTTTAATCTACTTAACTTTAAATGTCTTTAATTCCTTGTACTAGTTTTCTAGAATTTAGATGTAGTTTAAGTAATAGTTTTCTCTTATGCTTTTTATATGTTTTCTAGTAGTTGATATGCATTAATTAGTTATAGGTTACTGTTGTGTAAAGCCAATTTCATATGGCCAGAGGATAATGGGTTGATTAGGTGGTAAAATGAACCAATTAGGCAATATTAAGGGACTTTAGTGTTAATTAGGAATATTGATCACTCTATTAGTTAATTTGGGTTAATTAACAGAATATGGGAATTGAACCTCTATTATACACATAGATTAATGTTAGATTAGGGTTAGAATTATATCTTGGCAAACTAATTCACCTAGTTGGTTGAATAATTCCATTGGTTGTTAATCAAATTCGATTATCTTAAGGAGTAGGGGGGATCCACTCTAAGGTTAATTTTATTCATAGACTTAATTGCTAAGGGATCCAGAATAGGTAACATTTCTGAATCAATCTCTAATCGGTACCTAAAACCACTTGATTGACCTAATTAACCAAAACTTTAGAAATTAGCTAGCATAAACTCTAACCCTCTTTATTACACTGGTCATTTCACTTAGCTGTTGGTGTAGTTTTAGTTAAATTACATTTTTAAATCAACCCTTCAATTAGTAATTTAGCCAAATATTCGGTAATTGCACGCATTCCTCATGGGAATGATCCCTACTTTCACTAGCTATTATTTGACACCGTATACTTGTGGGTTTTAATCTAGTTAAAGTTAATTGATTTAGATGTTTTATATTTTACAACTACATGTTTGTGTCTCTTTAGACACAACAACTTTTAGTACCATTGTCGGGGAATGATTATCATTATTGATACAATTTGGTTAGGATACTATTTGAAATTTATTTATCTTGTATAATTGTTTCACCTACTTGAAATCCCAAAAAAAAAAATTATTTTTGCACAGTTGTATCCCTTATTTTCAGAATCCAAAAAGATTTTCATCTTTGGTAGTTTATTTGTCTGACTTAAAAAAAAATCCATTGTGGGGTTAGGAGTAAAGCATCCCGAGGTTGGCGCATCTTATTGAGCGTGGAGAAGCATTGGGAACCCCAATTTTTTTCTTCGGAGCCCTTTCTTTTCCTGTCCCCCCGCCCTAGCATAGCGCTTCGCTTTCGGTTCTGCAAATGAAGCAGGAAGATCTCTAGATGGCCGCTAGCTGAGAACCCGAATGAACTGAGAGACAATCCTTCCTGACCTAAGTAGGCCTACCAGCGAAGCAACCGGTACTTGATCGGGCAGGGGACGGTTTGGTTTCGTGCAACGTCCTCGCAGTAGGAAGAGGCAGTTGTCATTTGATTTCACTTGATGGATAGTTTGGACTAGTTAGCAATCTAAACTTTCCTATCCTTTTTTGCTTTTGTTGTTTTAGTCCTTTTACTTGTTTTTATTGTTTTTAGTATTATTTGTCAAAAACATGTAAGAAATGAAGTGGAATGATTCATGCCAAGGATATTATCATCCTTATTACTCTGAATGCATGACCAATGAGTATGTTACTTGTAATTACTCCTCCCTTACCCTAACAATTATCAAATGAAATGGTTTACCCATCCGCAAATTCTTATAAGAGCTATCAAGATTATACCTACTCTTTGTCTACACCTATAGAGTCTACATTTAATCTGGAGTCTCAACATCAAGGGAATTCCTATGAGTACTATGGTTGTGACTATACCTAACTACTACCAATCAGAGGAAAGGTGAACGCAAATTTGAAGACAATAATGATGGTCATCATGGAGCAATCAAATAGTCGTGTGCAATGCTTTCAAATTCAACTAAATAAAATAACACAAAAAGTGGTAGGAACTATTCAAGAGACTCCCATTAACCCTCCAAACACAATAGAAAAGCATGGTGGAATCAACTAATATTCACCTACACCAATGGACGAATGCAAGTTTGGAGATAATGGCTATCAGGAAGGTTTAATTGAGTTGGTTGATTGTGAGTATGCTCAATCCAACAATGAAGAATCCTTTGGACCTAACTTCACAATAATCGAGTCACTTTACACCATATGGGGAAATGCACTAACCCAAGAAGATCAAGAAGATGAACGAGGCAAGATTGGAAAAAATGATGATGACATTTATGGAGAATAAAACCAAATTCATAAATAGAATACAAGACCAATTTGCTAAGTTCCAAAGAATATTAGGTGGTAAAAACCAAAAGACTCTAACAATCCAAGTAAATGAAGAAGACAACGCACTTTGGGTATCAATGTGAAATAGTAGAGTCAAATAGCATGTGCAACCAAGAAGAATCATCAACTTTCTCACCTCTCTTGACCACCATACAGGAAAAAGTGTGCTTTGAAGCACTTGTTGATAAATAATCATTTGAAGAAGATAAAAAGGAAGACTACATCTTGAAAGGAATCGATTACCAAGAACCTCTTGAGTTTGAATTCTCAACAACTAAGTCATTCCACACTTATGTAGATGCATCACCGATACAACTTGTGAATGAGTGTGAGTTTGTCTTGTTGACTACAAAAGAGGTTCCATTTGAAGTGTTTACAAAAAAAAATGTGGCTCAAGGAGGAAAAGAAGAAAGTTAGTTTCTAGAGGGAACCGAGAAGGACATGACAACCACTTTTGTCGAAGTTCCACAAGTCCTTGGAAGCTTTGGATGTGCTAAGCAATGGAGCAAATTCACAAAGGACTTTAACATTCTTGGAAGTCCTCCTTAGTGTTGATAGGCGAGCATTTTCTTTACATTTTCCTTATTTATACTTTATTTAGTTTACATGATTTAGTTTAAGAATCCAGAGGATTAATAAAAGCTTGTAACCTTATGTTAAGTTTAATATGAGTTGTAATTGTGAAATGACTTTTTGGTATTCCTGGTAAGTATTGTTAGTTAATGGCAATGTTGATGGCAATGAGGTATTTATTATGAATAGTGATTGTTATATGCTTTAATTGATGAATTTAGACTTGGTTGATACTTTATTATGGAAATTTTACTTGTTGAGACATTAAACTTGCTAAGTTTTGAGTTAATTTTTGAGCAAAATGTTATGACTGCTTGACATAAAATTGAGAGTAGTTTTGGTAGTTGTTGAATGACTTTTTAAAGCTAATTATGTGTGAACCTAAGTTTGGGGAAGAATTTGGCATATAGGTAAACCCTTGTGCTGTATTTAAACCTAGTTACCCTTATGTGTGTTTTTCCTTTTCTTTAATTGTTTTGATCCCATGAAGTCCCAGTGACCATTTCTTAATGTAACATTGTTGGTTTAGAAAAAGATAGGAAACCTCTAGACTCATGCATTTAATTGAAATTGCATTTGTGTAATTTACTTGGAATTGCACATTGTTTACCCTTGTTTCATGTTGTGCTTATCATTGATGAAATCCATGATTGAGGATTAAACTATAGTTTCACTTCAATTTGTGCTTAGTTGAATGTATTCATATTTACTTAGAATAATATGTTTCCCATCTTCTGTATAAGGTTTTGGATTTTCCAAACATTTTTCAAAGTCATTTACTAGTATTATATGTACATAGTTAGTTTATGTACTCTCTAGTATTATTTTTATTTCTTGTGAAGGTACGAGTGGTTAGATGAGTTTGTAACTCATCATAGGAATAATATAAAGTGTGGTGGTGTGTTTTATCTTGTTCATTTGGGAATAGTTTGTTGTTCTTTGGAACATTGAAATTGGATGTTGAACATAAGTTGCACTTTATGCAAAAAATGGGATTTAATTCTTGAAACTCAACAATATTTTCAACTATTTCATGAAAATATTTTTCTCAACTAGTCTTGACCTCAAACTTTACTTTTTTAGTAATTTTTTCCCAATGACAGTTCAACTTATTGTTGATTTTGTTTAGACATTTCAATATTTTGATAATTGGTTTGACTAGAGAAAGAAATGAGTTAAGCATTATTTGGTCATTTTGCATGAACTTGTCTTTATGGATATTTCGTGAGTTTTGTAAGGTTTGTCTTAGTACATCAGTTGGGGTAGTGTGAATCCCCCATTTGTAGTTAAATTTCCAGACCTTAGAAATGATATAGGCATTTTCTTATACCGTTTGAGGTAAAACCAATCTACCTTATATCAAAATTATCCATAGTGTCCCCATTCCACGTTAGAAGGCCTATTTTCTTGTTAGCGACATAACTTAGTCAATTTACTTTCTTTTATATATCCTCTTTTAAACCCATCACCTTAGCCATTGTTGATATCTTTGAGTTCTTCAATGTAGAGATTTATTGGTCTTATGAAGGTTTGAGTTATTGTTGTATTTGTCGGCAAAGAAGTCAAAAGTTCAATGTTGTTTATGTTCCCCTTTTGTAATTGTTACATTATATTATGGTTATTGTAGCAACGAAAAGAAAAAGAAAAAGAAAAGAAAATTGTGAAAAAAAAGAAGAAAAGCAAAGAAAATTACAAATCTTACGTTCCTTATTCAACAAAGAAGGTTCTTTTGACCTTCAAAAGTTGGTTCAATAAAAGTAGTGTTTTTACCTTTCAAGTGTTTATTAGTTAGTCATGTTAGTTTTGGGACTTGTATATATGTGATAGTAGACCAAGAGTTTGTATTGAAATTTAACGATGACTAAGGTGATTTTAAGTCACTCTTACACAAATTTATCCTATCGTATTACTGTAACCTATATT
Source organism: Cinchona pubescens (assembly GCA_025175665.1). NCBI lineage: Eukaryota > Viridiplantae > Streptophyta > Magnoliopsida > Gentianales > Rubiaceae > Cinchona > Cinchona pubescens. Next base: position 731,335 of record JANKKI010000030.1, on the reverse strand, counting down.
ATGAGCTTCAAAGTCTTAAGTGATTCTTAATCTGGGCTAATAGATATTAGAAAGTGGGGGATGAAGTATTGCTTCGGTTGATGTTCTTTGCTAAAACCTTGCAGTACCAACAAATATCTTTGTGTGTGTTCATTTGCATCAATTTGTGCTTCATAAAACAAGTCTTAATGATCTTTCTATACTTGAAGCAAATTTTTGAGAAAATTGACATGTTTGCTCTAGATCTACTTGCATTTGAATTGGCATTTCATGAACATTTTATTAGCCAAAGTAACATTTGTAAGCAAAACCAGTGTGCACATTTGTAAATGGATGAGTAGATGAAAATGTTGTTGAGTTAAAACCCCATTTTCACTTTTGACAATTGAACTAGATTTCAACATTCTCTCTTTCTTTTCTCTTGGTGGTGTTAAGTGTTAAGTGTCAAGTATTATACTTAACTGTATGCTATGTGTTTAGGTATTTTTTATCTATTATGTGTTTGTTGTTTTGGTTGTTGTTCTTCTTTTCTTATCTTTTGTTTGCTTGGAACGAGCAAGGTTTAAGTTTAGGGGTGTGATAACCTTATAAAAGTAGAGTTATATGTATCCTACATTTATTAGTTTTGGTACTAGTTTTGAGCATTTTTAGTGTTTAAGTGTCTTTTTGTCTATTTTTACTTTTATGTGTTAGTATATGTTTATTAAGTATTTTAGTATTTATTTAGGTGTTAATTATTATATTTTATTATGTTCTTGTATTTAGAATTTGTGTCATCTTTAATTTAATTCCATTGGGAGTTAGGTTTATTTGTTTTTCATTTTTTGTCCCTTTTGTAATAATATTATTTAAATATTTAGGTGTTAGTTTAAGTACTTATTATAGCTAATAATATTCTCCTATGTGTTAGAGTTCGGTGGGAGAAAACGACACACCAATTGGACGTCAAACGAGTATTTTAGAGAAAACAAAACGCCAAAGCTGTGCAGAGCTATCTAGATAGCTTGTTGTAGGCGAGCTTCCAAGGCTTAGAAGCTCATTGTGGGCAGGCTTACACAGTGGAGACCTTTCCGTAAGCGAGCTCTAAGCTCACTTTTGGTTAGGGTCATCTAGAAGTGCATCTTTGCTATTTTGAGACCATTTTCAAGTGCAATTGTATCCTTTCACCGCTACCCTAACCCTACTATAATAAAAACATATTTTCTGGGACTAAAATGAGCCTCCACAACCTTGTTTTTCTTCTTCTTTTCTTCCTCCCCACTTGGGCTAGAATTTTAGATTTCTTCTTCACCTTTCTAGTTTTGCTTTCAAGTGTTTACTTGCTCTACTACATTGTAAGAATTTCTTTATGTTTAATCTACTTCTCTTATGCATTTATTTCATGTTTATTTAACTTATTGATCTTCATTTATTGCTTTCATCTACTTAACTTTTAATGTCTTTAATTCCTTGTACTACTTTTCTAGAATAGAATACTATGTAAATTTAGTGCTTTCATCTACTTAACTTTTAATGTCTTTAATTCTTTGTACTACTTTTCTAGAATTTAAATTTAGTTTAAGTAATTGCATTCCTATACTTTTTACATGCTTTCTAGTAGTTAATATGCATTAATTAGTTATGGGTTAAGTTGTGTACAACCAATTGCATATGGATAGAGATTAATGAGTTGATTAGGTGGTAAAATGGACCAATTAGGCAATATAATGGGACTTTAGAGTTAATTAGGAAAACTAATCAGTCTACTAGTTAATTTGGGTTAATTGAGGGGATATGAGAATTGAACCTCCATTATAATCCTAGATTAATGTTGGAATACGGTTAGAATTAGATCTTGACAGACTAATTCATCTAGTTGATTGTATAATTCCATGGATTGTTAATCAAATTTGTTAACTTAAGGAGTAGGAGGGATCCAATCTTAGGTTAATTCAATTGATAGACTTAATTGCTAAGAGATCAGGATTAGTTACATTTGGGAATTCCTGCCTCTAATTTGGCACCTAAGATCACTTGATTGATCTAATTAACTAAAACCCGGGAAATTGGCTAGCAAAAGCTCTAAACCTCTTTGTTACTCAATTTACTTAATTGTTAGTGTAGTTTTAACTAATTTACCTTTTCAAAGCAAACTCTTCAGTCAGTAATTTGGCCAAATATTCGGTAATTGCAAGTCATTCTTTGTGAGAACGATCTCTACTTCCACTAGCTATCATTTGATATCGTATACTTATGAGTTTTCATCTAGTTAAAGTTAGATAGTTTAGGTGTTTTCTATTTTATAATTAATTAGATGTTTGTGTCTCTTTAGATTCAACAAGTTTTTGCAATTGTCGAAGATGGAGAAGAATATAAGAGAAAGACACTACTCACAAATCCAACAAAATCAAACAAATTAGATAGCCTAGCATCTCTCACCAAAAAAAAAAAAAAAAAATTTCCTTTCAAGGATGACATGATCTAATCTTTTGTTTTTAGCCAAGTGTATAAATTTTCAACAATCATTAATTTATAGATTTTCTTCAAAATTTAGAATCAGCAAGTTGAATTCTAGTTGTTTCAATTCCAACCATTTCCTTTGCATATTAGTTTTCAATTATAAGTTCCAACCCAAGATCAACTTTAAATTCCTTTGTAGTTCCTTACAAATTTTCTTGTATAACTATTTAAAATTCTTGGATCACAAGGCAAATGAATGATAATCAACAATAAGTCAATACACATTAATCAATGCATCTTGCATTTATACAATTTGTACTTTCATAACAAGATGCCCTCTACATTTCATCAGTGTTCTTATGTTATCAGCATCACTTGTCGATCGTGTATTCACTTATGTGTCTGTTCTAATTACACAAACAAGCATAAATATGTAATTTCGAATTGCAAATATTTGCCAGGTTTCGATGTTACAGTTGTTGGCCCCAAAGCAATCTAAGAGGGGGGTGAATTAGGTTTCTCAAAAAATATACTTTCAGAAATATTGAGATTTTCAATATTAAATTCTGATATAATGAAATCAATAGAACAGTAAGGTAAAGAGAAAAATTAAACAACCAATACTTCCAAGCAAGCAAGCTTGAAGTATTCAATCACTAGAATGCTTCACACACTTGGTGAACCAATAATCTTTATAAAGTTGGGAAGTTCTTGCTCACACTAAAAGACTTTTAGTTGAGCCAAGAATATTACTTACAACCACACTTTCATACAAGATTATCACTCCACTCAAAGTTGATTTGCACTCACAACTGCACACTAATACAACTAAGCACTATAGTCAATTTGCACTCAAATTACTCTTTTCCAAGGCTTGTATTTGATGTATTAGATGATCTTTTCTTTGTTTTAAAGCAGCTATTTATAAGGGCAATAAATAGTGGTTGCAACTACTTCCTAACGGCTAAATAATAAATGCACAAAAAATAGCCGTTGGGGTTTCGGACGTCCGAGATATATTAGATGCGTCCGAAACAACGTCAGATCTTCTTACAGTTTGTTGCAGAAGAGCTTCGTTCGAATGTCCTTGCATGCGTCCATTCCTTCGTCCAACAGAGGTTTCGGACGGTCATGTTCGTCCGAAAGAGAAGCATAGGATCCCATTTCTTTCTGCTAGTTCGTTCGGACGGTGCAATGCGTCCGAGAAGTTTTGACCTAGTTCGGACGGTTCAGTGCGTCCAAAAGCTCTGTTCCTACAAAAACTTGTTTTACAGAGTTAAGTGTTTATGTCATCATCAAAATAAGGTTTGGAAAACATCAATCTCCCTCTTTTTGATGATGACAAACCTTTATGTAAAAACAGTTGGATATGACTAATCAATTTGCAATATAGCACAATTGGATATCAATCATTTTGCATAGCACAATAGTATAGAGAAGACTACTCCCCCTTTTGACATTATCAAAAAAAGCTCCCCCTGAGAATATGCTAGTATTTGATAGAAATTTAACAGGTTTCATACATTCAAGAGTGCTAAAGTCAAGGACATAAATTTAACAGAATGCTAGTGTTTGACAGAAATTTAAGAGTGCTAAAGTCAAGGAAATACACAACCAATCTACAGGAAGGTCTAACAACCAAAGAAATGCTGAAAACAAAATAGAAATGTGAAAAGAACTAATGTGAGTCATTTCGCTTGTTGGAGCACTTTTCACATCTAGATCGTATGGAGACAGGCTTCATCGGTGGCTTCACTGTCGTCCTCCTCTCCGGTGCAACGTTGCATGATGAAGTCAAACATGTCGTCAACATCCTCATCGTCGTCGTCATCATCATCTGCAGCTCCTTGAGCAGCTTTTGCATTGTCTTCACGGATATTTTCATCTTCAAGTTCATCACTGTCGGAAGATGATTCAAGTGGATATTGTGACTGAAGATTAGCAAATTGAACCTGAGCCGAAACAGACATGCCAAGGCTGAGTGCCTCTTGGAGAATCATTTGTTAAAGAGAAGTCGCTTTAACTTTCGATTTGTGCGACGTTGAAATGAACTGAAAGTAGAATGTGTCCACAAATATGTGAAATAGATGGCTCAGATGTAGATGGAGGAGGAACGTGGAATGGTAGAGGTGGTTGAGGAGTAGGAGAATGGGGAATAGCAAAATTAGAAGTGGAAGCATGGGATTTTGACTGTGCAATATCAAAGGTTGCTTTAGTTAACCATCGATCGTTGAAAAACCGGAGGCCTTTGCGTTCAATGTATGATTTGTTAAAATAAGGAGGAAATTGTTTGTTTCCACTGAAAGGTATGTTAAGGAAATCAAATATTTTAGTGAGAAATTTGCCAAAAGGAATGTTTCTTCGGGTATCAATAAGAAAGATTTCCCATAGGAAACAAAAGAGATACCCGAAATCTAGAGGAATGCCCTTGAAAACACAAAAAAATAAATAAAGTTGCATTTTACCGGGCTCAGTACGATGCCCGTCAGTTGGCAATAACAGATTGGTGACAAGAGTGTACAGAATATTGAGTTCAGGAGAGAGCAATGTAGTTTTGGCTTCCGAGGCCTGTTGCCATAAAATGGATGTTAAAAATAGCCCTAACTTCTTCGATGTCAAAACGAGTATCAATAGCGGGCCATTTGTCTAAGGAAAAGAAATAGGAGAAATCATTGGGGTTTGAGACTTCACATTCAAAAATGGTGTTAATGATGTTGGATGAAATCTCAAGATTGGTGCTATTAACACGAGTTTATTAGAGACAGGAGTGTGTATTACCAAAGATTGGCTCTTTTGACACCATATCATGATATACAGGTAAATCAAGATGCACAAGATGACCCCAATTTTGTTTTTCAAAACAAAATTTGACAATGGGAAGTTTATATTCATCAAATAGATTTTGAGAAGCAGGACGTTGAACGATTATAGATTTACTTAAAAGGGATGTATACCGTTCGGATGCCTTGGCATCGATGAATTTTGATAAGATTGGATCTGTGGAGACTTGGGGATTAGCTAATGATTCTCCTCGTACTAAAGCCTTCCCTTTAGTTTTTCGACCCTGATTTGCTGTGTAGAAGAACCTCTGCGAGATTTAACCACTGTGATGGAAGAAAAAGAAAAGAAGAAAAATTTGAAATTTTTTGAAGATTGGTAAGAATTTGAGGAAATGAGATGGTGGATGTGGAAAATTAGATGTGATTTAGGTGAGAAAAGCTTTGGGTAGGATAATTTTCCAACTAATTTTGGAAGAGAGAGTAGGAATTTGGAGGGGGTAGTGAAGAGACAATATTCGCCAGAGGGTTTTCGGGGGAGGTGGTGACTCCGAAATGGGGAAGATGGACGGTTTTAATCAAACCGGGGGACCTTTCGGAAGGCCAAACGTTTGGTGTGCGTCCGACGAAACGTCGGAAAGCTGAAGAATGGACGATCGAAGGAAGAGCCAGTGCGTCCGATGTTCTTTCGGACGATGGTGCTCGTCTAGAAGATTTCCAGAGAGTTTGGTGAATAAAATGAATATCGTTCGGACGATTATGAGTGTCCGAGAATTAACAGAAGCTTTCGGACGATCCAGAGAATCCGAAAGAAAAGTTTCATTATGTCTCGTTCGGACGAAGGAGTGCGTCCGAACTAAGAACCTATGCCAAATTGATCTGTAAAATCCCCAAACATTTTCTGAACGATTCAAAGCGATCTAGAGCTACGGGTTTTGTAAAAATATCAGCCAATTGATCTGAAGTAGGCACAAAATCAACACGAATTTCCTTTTTTACAAACAAGGTCTCTAATGAAATAATGCTTAACATCAATGTGTTTTGTTCTAGAGTGCATAACAGGATTTTTGTGAGATTAATTGCACTAGTGTTGTCACACATTATAGGAACACAATCAAAAAATACACCAAAATATTTCAGAGTATGTTTCATCCAAAGAAGTTGAGCACAACAATTTCCAGAAGAATGTATTCGGCTTCACCGTAGAAAGAGAAATAGAATTTTGTTCACATCTAGATGTGTATAAGAGACAATTTCCCAGAAAATAACACATACCACTGGTACTTTTTCTATCAATTTTACACCCAACAAAGTCAGCATCAGAATAACTAATCACGAAATCAAATGTAGAGGACTTTGGATACCACAGACCAAAATCTATTGATCCCTTTAGATATCTAAAAATTCTTTTAACAGCTATCAAATGCGATTCTTTAGGGCAAGATTGAAATCTAGTACGTCAACAAACAGCAAACATGATATCTGGTCTACTGACAGTTAAGTAAAGTAGACTTCCGATCATACCTCTATAGTGTTTTTCATCAACACTATTACCTTCTTCGTCTTTATCAAGTTTGGTTGAAGTGCACATTGGCGTACCAACTTGTTTGCAATCTTCCATTCCAAATCGAAGTAGCTCCTTTGTGTACTTGATTTGTGTAATAAACGTTCCTTCCTTAGTTTGATGAACTTGTAATCCGAGGAAAAATTGCAACTTGCCCATCATACTCATCTCAAACTCTTCTTGCATTAAATGTGAAAAATCCTTGCACAAACTTTCATTAGTTGCTCCAAAAATAATATCATCAACATAAATTTGAACGATTAACAAACCATGTTGAATCCGTTTTTGTAAAAAAAGTGGTGTCAACTACACCTCTTTTGAAACCATTTTCTATCAAGAAACCACTTAATCTTTCATACCAAGCTCTTGGAGCTTGTTTCAAACCATATAAAGCTTTGGAGAGTTTGAAAACATAATTTGGAAGATTTGTATTTTCAAAGCCCGGAGGTTGTTCGACGAAAACTTCTTGATCTATAAAGCCATTTTTGACATCCATTTGAAATAATTTGAAATTATTGAAACATGCAAATGCAAGAAATATGCAAATGGATTCTAATCTAGCCACGGGTGCAAAGGTTTCATCAAAATCAATACCTTCTTCTTGAGCATAACCTTTAGCAACAAGTCTAGCTTTGTTCCTTATGATTTCACCTTTGTCATTTTATTTGTTTCTAAAAATCCATTTAGTACCAATAATGGGATGAGAAGAAAGTCTTTCAACCAAGGTCCATGCATTATTTTTCTCAAATTGCCTAAGTTCATCTTGCATAGCATGAATAACCCAAGATTCATCACTCAAAGCAACATCTATATGTTTAGGTTCAAAGTGAGAGAGTAATGCACAATTACTATTCAAAGGTTTATGAGAGCGAGTAATTACCCCATCGGATAGATCACCTATGATTGAATCTTGAGGTTGACTAGAGACGAATCTCCAAGCTTTCGGAAGATCATTTGGAGTATCCTCATTCTTTTCATCATTGATTTGATGGTTGTTGACATCAACGCTTGATGTGATTTCTTGATGATCTTCATGAATAACAAGCTTCTTGAGCTCCTTTAAAATACCTACATCTTCATCTTCACATAAATTCTTTGAGATAACAGCATTAGTTTCATCAAATGTAACATGCACAACTTCTTCATTCAAAAGCGTTCTTCTATTGTAGACTCGGTATACTTTCTTGTCAGATTTTTTGTCAAATTTTCCAAGGTTTTCTTTGATTTTTAAAATAAAACATTTGCAACCAAAAACTTTGAAATAGCTTACAACGGGTTTACCTGTCTCTTACATCTAGATGTGTATAAGAGACAATTCTACAAATTTTTCAAATGCTTCATTTTTGTGAACAAGAAATATTACCCAAGTAAACCTAGAATAGTCATCTACAATAACAAATGCATATTTGCAACCACCTAGACTAGCATATTGAGTAGGTCCAAATAAGTCTAAATGCAACAATTCCAAAGGTTTATGAGTGGACACAAAATTCTTTGGTAGATTTGCTTAAAAGAAACTTTGACTTGTTTACCAAATTGGCATGCATCACAAATTTTGTGTTTCAAAAATTTTAGTTTTGGCAAACCTCTTACCAAATCTTTCTTGGCTAGATTTTCAATTAAATCCATATTAAAATGACAAAGTCTTCGATGCCAAAGCCAAGGATCATCTATGGAAGCGGTAAGACATTTACATTGCTATTGCTAATTTTATCAAGATGAATCACATAAACATCATTGTGCCTTGTGCCTTTGAATAAAACAACATGATTTTTATCAAGGATAAGACATTCATGCTTGGTAAAGAATACATATAAATTTTTGTCACAAAGTTGACTAACACTTAAAAAAATTATAGTTCAAATTATCAAGAAGAAGCACATTCTTAATCAAGGTTTCACCATTTTTACCTGTATCACCAATGCCGATTGATTTTGCTTTGTTGTTATCTCCAAAAGTGACTTTTCCACTGTTTTTGGATGCAAGATTTGTGAAGAGAGAGGCATCACTTCACCCGTCATGTGCGTTGAACATCCACTATCTATGAACCACTTAGCATTGTTGGTGATGTTAATTACCTACACAATAAATCAATTGATAACTTTTGGTACCCATATTTTCTTGGGTCCATTTGAGTTAGTGAAATTGCTTTCAATCCATGCAACTTTCATTCCAAGTTTTTCATTCTTCTTGACATAACACATATTCTTAACATGTCCATGTTGTTGGCAATATCTACAAATAATGCTTTTATTTCCATATAAAGAAGATTTTGGTTTTACAATACATAAGTCATCCCTTCTAAACATGACAAAATTTTTGTTGATTGCTGCATTTCTATTTCTTTTCATATCAACAATATTGTCTTTCTTTCTATTTAGGAGAGCATTCAAATCATCCATTCTTTTCTTCAAGGAGGCTTGTTCTTCCTTGACCTTAGATCTCACATGCATTCTTTTCTTCAAATCACGATTTTCTTGTGATAGCCTATTGTTTTCATTCACAAGTTTAGAGTTAGCATTCAATAAAGCATTTGACTTTTTAGCTAACTCCTTATTTCTAGCATATGATTCTTTTAAGCTATCATGCAATTTCAAAATGAAAGCTTCAAGATCATCTTCACCATTTTCATCATTAGAGTCATAGTTAGAATTTACCTCATCATCTCCAATGGCCATGAAGGCCATTTGTGCCGACTCCATTTCTTCTTCAACTTCTCCTTCGGAGTTGCAATCATCCCATGTGATTTGAAAGTTGTTGAATCTTGGTTTTCTTCCTTCCTTCTTTTTCTTGGAAGGACACTCATTTGCAAAATGTCCGAGTTGACTGCATTCAAAGCATTTATCGTTTTGCTTCTTCATTTCAAGCCTTGACTTCCCTTTGAAATTATTTGTATTTGTAGCTCCGATGTTCTCATTCTTCGTTTGTCGATGTAATGTTTAAGAAATCCTTTGGTGATGAGTGCAAGATCTCCTTCATCAAGATCTTCATCTTCTAGCTTGATGGAGCTGTTGTTCATCTTCCTCTTGAGAGGTCTTTAAAGCAATGCTCCTTCTTGGCCTTGCTTCTTCATCATCCACTATCTTGGCCTTTAACTTGAGTTCATAAGATGTAAGAGAATTGATTAGCGATTCAATAGGCATCAAATTTAAATTCTTGGCTTCCTCTATAGCAATTGTTTTGGCATCCCATTCTTTGGATAGAGCATTTAAGATTTTTCTATTTTTTTCACCCAACGAGTACTCCTTACTCAAGGCTTCAAGATCCTTTATAATGTCATTGAACCTGCAGTACATTTTGTCAATGTTTTCATGTGGTTCCATCTTGAAGGACTCATACTTGGCAACAAGTAAGGATGTCTTTTGCTCACGAACATCATCGCTCCCTTCATGGATTTCCTTCAACTTATCCCATATTTCTTTAGCGAAAATGCAGCCCTTCACGCGAGTTGATTCATTTGCATCCAAGGCATTATATAACACATTCATGGCTTTTGCATTCAACGTCAAGTTTGCCTTGTCTTGTGGAGTGAGCTCATTCCTTGTCTTTTCTTCTTCTATTTGTGTGATCATCAATGATAGAAGCTTCAAATGGACCTTCATTGACAACATACCACAAATCAATGTCAATAGATTGCAGAAATATTTTCATTCTATCTCTCCAACTAATAAAATTTACCCCATTAAACATAGGGGGCCTAGTAACGGATTGGCCCTCAAAAAACAGAGCATTGTTGGTTGCCATAAGATTTCTTTTCTCAAAAGCAGTTTAAGCAATACAATGAGACCAAGCTCTGATACCAATTGTTGGTCCCAAAGCAACCTAAGAGGAGGGGTGAATTAGGTTTCTCAAAAAATATACTTTCAGAAATATTGAGATTTTCAAATTAAATTCTGAGTATAATGACATCTAGATGTGTATAAGAGACAGACTAAAAGTCTTTAAACAACCAATACTTCCAAGCAAGCAAGCTTGAAGTATTCAATCACTAGAATGCTTCACACACTTGGTGAGCCAATAATCTTGACCTACAAAATTGGGAAGTTCTTGCTCAAACTAAAAGACTTTTAGTTGAGCCAAGAATATTACTTACAACCACACTTTCATACAAGATTATCACTCCACTCAAAGTTGATTTGACACTCACAACTGCACACTAATACAACTAAGCACTATAGTCAATTTGCACTCAAATTGCTCTTTTCTAAGGCTTGTATTTGATGTATTAGATGATCTTTTCTTTGTTTTAAAGCAGCTATTTATAAGAACAATAAATAGTGGTTGCAACTACTTCCTAACGGCTAAATAATAAATGCACAAAAAATAGCCGTTGGGGTTTCGGACGTCCGAGATATATTAGATGCGTCCGAAACAACGTCAGATCTTCTTACAGTTTGTTGAAGAGCTTCGTTCGAATGTCCTTGCATGCGTCCATTCCTTCGTCCAACAGAGGTTTCGGACGGTCATGTTCGTCCGAAAGAGAAGCATAGGATCCTCATTTCTTTCTGCTAGTTCGTTCGGACGGTGCAATGCATCCGAGAAGTTTTGACCTAGTTCGAACGATTCAGTGCGTCCGAAAGCTCTGACGCTAAATGCAAAAACTTGTTTTACAGAGTTAAGTGTTTATGTCATCATCAAAATAAGGTTTGAAAAACATCAACAGTATGAACATCTTCTGATCTAGAACAATTTAACTCAAGATAAACTAAATATCTTAGTTTAGTTGCTCAATTCACCTGCTCAGTTTTGAATCGAAAGTGGGAGGAAAAATGATATTAATGCAATTATACGAGTTATGAACTAGTATTGGATTGGAACATTTTGACATAGTGGTTGGGGATAAAGTTTATTGGATCAACCCAAACCTGATATTTTAAAATAAATCTTGAAAATAGAGTTTGAGACCAAAAATTTGTTAAATCAAATGGTAATCAGCTTGTAACCCATAGAGGTGAACATATATTCCAAAACTATTGAAGCTGCCATTTAGGACTTGTCTTTGAGCGAATGGGTCAGGTTAGCCTTCTTAGTTTCTACTATTGAAGGGTGAAATTATGTTCTATTGTAACACATGGACATTTTCACTTGCCTCATATTTGTTTATATTTATTTATTCTCCTTGAAATATTCAATAATATCAACTGTTGTTGCTCAAATAACCAAACTACCCTTTCTAGACATTATTCCTAGTTTATGTATTACCTGTGTAATTAAGTGAAACTTGAAGGACCAAAGTGCAATTTTTGAAAAATTGCATGGCTTTTTATCCTAAACCATTTTCTTACTACAAATTTTCCTATCAAACTTTTTATACTTCTCTTACTTTAAGTTTTAATCCTAGGCCAAAAATTCAAGCTTCAACACAAAATTGATAGTGTAAAGGTGTTCCAAATCTGATTTTCTAGCTACCTCGATAAGCATTAAGTGAAATTATTGCAATGTTTTTGTAGTAGAATTTCCTAGTTCTTCTAAGAATTATAGTTGCTCAAACATTGTTGTTTGTAAGCAAATCTTGTTACCTAATGAATTCTTGTGATACCTAACCTTGACTTATATGGTTCAAAACATTTCCAAAACATTGAAAATGAAATATTTGAATAAAGGTTATAAGCTGATCTTGTGCACAAGTAAGCGTTCTTGGGCTTTCGATTAGGGTTTTTGGTGTTTGATGTTGTTTTACAATGTCTAGATCAATCATTATTTGATTGTACTTATTTTGGGCCTAATTATTGAGCTTATAGGATGTTCTCTAACCCTCTTTTAATGCTGGTTCGTAGCTAGCTTGATTATCCAATCATCTTATTCATAAACTGCCTAGAAAAATAACCAGGCATCTTGATTCTAGTGCTGCAGTGTTAGTCCACTATTCTAGAATTTTGTTTCATTTTCAATGGTTCTTAGCTACTATATACCCTTATTTTGGTGTTACTCCACGAGTATAGTTGAAGAATGTAGGGTTTCCAACCAACTAAAGTTAGAGTTCCACAGTAGTAATTCGCAAGCTAAGTAGTGTTTATACCTTTTTATTGATTGGTTGTGTAGTCATAGAATAACATGTGTAAAATCAAGGCAAAATGGCTAATCTTATATAGAGTTCTTATTCGGTAAGTATCTCATAATGCTTGATAACTCATTGTACATTGTGCAAAGTTATTGCATGTATTTTGTTGGATGATTGATTGTTATTGGGATCTCAACAGGTTGAGTGGAGTTGGCTTGACTTTATTGTTATGAACCATAGAGTACTCTATCAGGCAGACAAAAAAATAGACACTTTTTGATGCCTAGTCTATTCAGGTGAACAATAGATAGACTTGGATCCAGTGTCGGAAGATTTATGTGAACCATGAGCTTAACAGATTGTTTTTCATATCTTGATCATTGATTATGTCTTGTATATTGCACACTGCATCGATTATATGCTTGTATTCAGTAATTAGGTGTAAATATTAATTACTGGGAATCCTTGCCCATCTCGCTATTTGTATTGTTCGGTAGTTCAGGACCAATTGCAAGTGCTTGTTAGTCCAAACCCTAGTGTGGAGCAGGGAGGGGATTACAATAATTACTGCTATGGACTTTAGTTGTTGGAGCTAAGGTGTGTTGTTTTGAGTGTGAGATTTGCTATTTTGTTGGGCTTGCATGCTAATGATCTAGTTTAAGGTTTGCTTTGTAAATACAGCGATAGTTGGTTCAGTAGTTATATATAAGAATATTATTTTTCCCAATGACTATGTCGAAAACTTAAATGGCAATTTTCCTATACTAGCAAGTGCACGAAATCATATCAAGTAATATAGATAGAGTAGAGTTGTCGTACCCACAAGGATTGTGTATCAAGTTTCAAAATTTTTAGTCTCAGCACTATTTGATCACACCAAATTCAAGAAGGTGAATTAACAAAAATTAAAACCTAATTATTAACTAAGGAAAAATAAATAAAAGACAAGAATTCAAGATTAGACCAATGTTAGGGTTTCTCAATTTTACCCTTCACTAGGCTTAAACATCATTCAAAGTATTCTAGGTTAATTTCCAAGATCGCCAGTCAAATTTCCTATTTTAGGTATTATTCATTGGTCATGCAATAATTGCTCTATTTTTACTAATTTATTTGTCTATTGCTAAGCACAAATAATGTAAAGTAAATGCGCTTGTGGCTAGAACTAGGAATTCTCATAATGACCATACAAGTCACAGTAATCCATGTCCAGGCATTCGTTCAACTCATGATAAAAACTAATCAATTCTAAATATGCAAATCACATGGCTAGTCTTTTCACATATTTATGAAATCATTCAAATAGTTATCAACATTTTGAAAGCATTAAAAACATAGTAACAATTCAATCTTTAATGGAAATTATCCATGAATATCAAAAGAAGAAGTGTTTTAGTTATTGCTGTGACTACATAAAAAATAAAAATTTTGTGTTATGTTTGTGTAAAAGAATGTTCAGTTTAGTTCTTGTGAATAAATTTAATGAAATGTTATCGTTGTTTATGAATAGTTAAATGAATATGGTTTGTGCATTACTCAAAGTACTGTGCTTTGTATGCTTTGGATGATTCCGATGTACGTGCAGCTTGTCATTGTTCCATTTTGGGAGCATGGCACCTGTCCTATACTATCCTATGCTGTATAGGAAGATGTGTGAATATACAATTATGTTATATCATTAAATTGTTACAAATAAATATTTTGTTCTCCATATTCATGAGATAGACGATATTGAGTGGATAATTGGCTTATTTCTCAATTTGTAAAGGATTGAAAATTCCTTCACAAACTGTGAATGTTTTATTTTTTCTAATTCTGAGAAGGGGAAGGTCGCATACAACTAAAGCAACCTACAGATAGCTATTAATGAAAAAGACCTAGAGGACACTTTAATTAATAGCGACCTATGTCATTTTATGGGGCGCGACCTGAGTCCCATACATAAGGAGGAGTAGGGTTTGCATCCCAGTCAATTCTCTCTTCTTCTCTTCTTGTCCTCCCATATTTTAGGGTTTAGGAAAATACTGGTAGGCCCATTTCACTTGCCCACAAAAAGGTACGTTTTTTAATAAATATCTTTATTTAAAATTCTTGTAATTTAAATTTATTTATATTTTATTTTTTATTTAGAAGTTTAGTATGTTTTTTTTCATGCTCTATGGTTACTTTAATTTATGTCCAATGCAATTTATATAATTCAATAAAGATTTTATTTAATTCATGTTTAGTACATATATCAATTTAATACATTTGTAATAAATGTTAAATAAGCCTTTTATAATACGTGATGCATGTGTTGTAATTGTTTAACAAGCATATGCATATTTATTTCTTAGTGTACTAATTTTTTAGGATATTTATGTTTAATGCATATTTTAGGGTTTAATAAATATTTATTTAACTAGTGTTTATTTTAGATTTCAATTTATTACATATTTAATGAATATTTTATAATTGAATGCTTGTTTTGTAATTTTTTGATATGCTAGTGTTTAATTTATTTATCAGTCTAATTACTGTTGAATTGTGTTAGTATTACAAAATTAAGGCTATTAATCATAGACTTGGAGTTGAAAATGCAATTGAATGTAGAATGGAAAATACATGTGGTTATGGTACATTAGAAATATGTATTAGAATAACTGTGGTTAACTTAAAATTATACAAATAACATAAAAGAGATATTAAGAGATATTGAAGAAACGAATTTAATAATTTTCATCAAATATATTCTCATCTGACGCATAATAAGGATTTACTTGTAATCTAGTAATCTTTGTGTCAGTCAACTAGTAGTTCATTGTGGCCACTTGGTCCCGAACCAACTCTAAGGAATGGTATCAACAAAATCGATTTAACATGTGGCCTTTTTTGGTCCACATAAGCTAAATAGTTGCTTGTACTCTTTCTTATTCCCCCTATGCAAGATGAGGGAATAGCATTTAGTACAAGAGCAACGAGATTCTGTAATGTCTCCCTTAACTGCTCTAATTCTTGGCGGTGAAATGTCTATTCTTGACAAACTCTGTAATAATATTCAGTAGTTTCGATAATCATAATGGCGTTCTTGTAACAACCACATTTTATTTTTGCAGTATGAGAATAAGTAATTGTATTTGGGGTTTGGGGTGGTTGTATTTATAATGCTTCAAGAATTAAAAAGTACAGACAAAATAAATATGCATGATTGTTTGAATGTTTCGCCATCTAGTTTATGTGATTGGGGTTAGTTTTTTATTTCATGGGTATTTTCGTTGTAAACTTTTACAGCCATGGACGCTTTTGCATCTAGTCCCGATTCCTATGATGTACCTCAATATAATGAACTACTGCATCTTTAGCACCAGTATATGTCATCGTCTATCATAGCAGGGAAGCCACTAACTCGTCTATTGAGGATCAAATGGTATAAGGGTGAATGTTCATCTTTCCAACTATGCATAAGAAGTCCTGCACTACATTCAATTGGCAGGCTTTGAGGGTCTATACCGAGTTGGTATCATCATGCTAGACCATGCATTGACTACCGTATTTATCGAGCATTTGGGACAAGAAACACATACATTTCATTTGCCATTAGGTAAGGCCATAGTGATGAACGCTACAGGTCCTACTTGAGCTTCATGTAGATATGAAGGTTGTCATTCCACCCTTAGAGATTTGGACCACATATGAGTGGCAGTTAGTTTGCCATAGGTTGTTGGGTTTCATGCAGCACCAAAAATTGTACTTGACTTTGTTTCTAAAATTGTAGTTCAATGCAAACATTTAATTATTCATTAGACACTAAACCTTAAACTCCCAAAAAAATAGACCCTAACCCTAAACTCTAAAATTCTAAAACAAACCCTAAACGTAATGCTAATTAAATCCTAAATGCTCAAAACTCATTCACATATACAAGATAGCAATCTAGTATTATTATATTTCAAAAATCAGGCATAGATCGCTATTTAGTGTAGCCACCTTAGCTCTCTTTTTAAATAAAGCTACCTAGATTGCTATCTAGTATAGCAACCTGCCTACTTTTAGTACCAAAAAAATACCTTCAAAAAATGTGAAGGTTTTTTTTTTTTTTATCCTTCATAAATCAAGAATTATTCGTGAATAACATCTTGCATTCATGAAGTTTTGGTTTTGAATACTGCAAATGGACATCACTAATATAATAAACATGTGACATACATTGTTCAAACTTTATTCTAATATTTACATGCAAATTATAAATTTTACTTTATTAAAGATTAAAAAAAGATTTATGCAGTCAAGATAATTTCTCATGTCAACAAAAAAATCTAACGAAACATAATTTATGATAACAGTATTGCTAATGCGGTATCAATTCTACTCAATGCAGTTTTTATTTTCCCTAAAAAAAATTTGGTTGTGTCATGTCACATCTCAACTAAACATATGTTCATAATTTTAAGAACATAGGACACATATAGATAGAATTATTTGAAATATTATTTCGGTACATTATTCAAGGTATTATTTGATTTATATTGAGCAAATAATAAAAAGTTCAAATAAGTATTTGGATAGTGGATAGTTCAAATAATTTTTTGCAAATAAGTATTTAGGATGGTAAATAATTCAATAATTTTTCCAAAAAAGGGCCCATGTAGGCATAGCATTTTTGCATTGAAAGAAAAAATAGCTACATAGAAATCCAACAAAGTTACTAATATCAAAACATGCATACTCGTACTGATTCATTGTTGAACGAGCATGATTATCATTAAAAACCACACATAATAGTCATTTCCTTCTCATTATTTGAAACACAAACCAAGTAAAACGAGATAAACATATACATGGACAAATATATTCCTATTTTTTAAATTAAGACTTAAAAGATCTTTTAATTTTTTTTAAAATGTAAAATTATTTAAAATATGGATGGGATTTTTGTTGAATTGATTTTATGAAAATATTTTTAAACGGTTAGGTAAAAAAAATTAAGAATTTTAAAAAATAAAATGGTGAATTTCAAACATATAATTTCAAATTTATGCATGTTCGGACGTCTGTAATTCGTTGTTATAAGGATGTGCAAGGGCTAAGGATGGAAAGTCTGAACCTAGGTAAGTCTGAATCCGAATAACTTTTGGAAAGGTTTTGGGAAATAAATTATAGAAATACGAACCCATATAGCTTTAATTTTAACTAAGGATAGGAAGTTCGAACTTAGAAAATTTGAACATGGATATGGCCGAACCCAAAATGGGGATAGGGAGCTTGAAACTAGATATTCAAACATGGATAAGTCAAAACTCTAAACCTTAAAACCCTAAAATCAAATAGATAAAATCATATAATTAACCATTAAATCTTAAAAGAATGGTTTTAATTATACAAATATTGAATAGTGTGAAAAGTAAATAATGAAAAATTTTTAATTCTGTAAAAAAATGAATGTAGCATTGAGGGGAAAAAGTAAAACATTGAGCAAAAATTTTTAGCTAACCAAAGATATCTCCAAATAAATGAATAGTAAAAGAAAAATAGCCAAAACATCTATCCATACAAGCCCATAATTTATTTTGGTTCCTCAAAAAAGGTAGTACTCAACTATACATTTTTGAAGGTATGTCTAATGTCGTATTCTTTGGGCAAATTAGCTAAATAGTCTTTCAATTTTTTCATTAGAGTTCAAATGGTCATTCAACTTCAATTTTTACTGATTTAGTCACTTAACTAAATATTTGTGCTAATTCGATCTCTATTTGGTTGTGCCACTCAAAACACATTTTTTCGGCTGCACCATCCACAATCACATCGGTGACCACCCTTAATCATCACCCAGAAAAATACAAAAAATAAAAATAAAAATTATATTTTAGGCAATACAACTAAATAGGGACCAAATTGACTATCAATCTTTAAATAAGTGAATAAATCAGTTAAAATTAAAGTTAAGAAACCATTTCAACTTTAATAAAAAAGTTAAAAGGACTATTTAAGGTATTTACTCTATCTAATTTACCTCTTTTCCTTTTCGGAAATCTGCCTAGTTACCCTATGTAATTTACCTCTTTACCTTTTCGGAATCTGCTTCTCATAGACATATATATATATATATTCGTAATCCATCACCACTTGCGGTAATTCCACTCTCTCTTTCTAGGGTTTACTCTCTCTCTCTATGTGTAGGATTTATTCGTTTCTTTCAATCGCATGGATCTCACCAAGAAACGCAAAACGGAGGAGAACGGCGGGGTCGGCTACCCTACGCCGACCACCCTCGCCGACGATCCCAATGCAACCCTGCCAGCGTTTCCGAGACCTTTATCTCCGGAAGACATCGGCAAAATCCTCGACCCGTTCACTAAGGAACAACTCCTTCCCATCATCCGCGCCGCCGTCATCAGCCACCCCGACGTCTTGGAAGCCGTGCGCTCCGTCGCCGACTCTGACCCTGCCCAAAGGAAACTTTTCGTTCGCGGCCTTGGTTGGGAGACCAACACCGAGAAGCTTCGGGCAGTTTTCTCGACTTTCGGTGAATTAGATGAAGCCATCGTCATCACTGATAAGAACTCCGGCAAATCTAAAGGGTATGGATTCGTTACTTTTAAACATATTGATGCTGCTATTTTGGCTCTCAAAGAACCTAATAAGAAAATCGACGGGAGGATTACGGTTACCCAGGTAAGGCTTGCCTCTGCGGGCAATTCGTCAAATTCGCAGTCTGCCGATGTTGCGTTGAGGAAGATTTATGTCGGGAATATTCCGTTTGAGATAACATCTGAGAGGTTGTTGAGTCATTTTTCAATGTATGGGGAGATTGAGGAGGGCCCACTAGGATTTGATAAGCAGACTGGAAAGGCAAAAGGTTTTGCCTTTTTTGTCTACAAGACGGAAGAAGGGGCGAGAGCTTCATTGTTAGAGTCAATGAAGACCGTTGATGGGCATCAGGTGGTTTGCAAATTAGCCACTGACAATAAAAAGATGAAGCAGCAGAATGTTGGACCTGGTGGTGGGATGCCAGGAATGCCGAATGCGGGTCCTGGAGGACTACCTGGTGAGGGGAATTATGGGGTTCATGGTGGTGGGTTTGGGGGATATGTAGGGTATTCGGGTCCAGGAATGCAGCAGCCGCAGCAACACAGCAACATCAAGGGATGATTCAGGCTCCACCTTTGAATTCTGGGGTTGGTGGGCCTGGTGGGTATGTGCAAGGGACTGGCTTTGGGGGTTTCGGGCAGGGTGGTGGACAGTATAGTGGCACTAGTGGATCAACAGGTTCTGGGGAGTATAGCAGTGTTGGTGGATTGAATAATTCTGGTGGAGGATACAGGATGCCTCCAAGTTCCATTGGTATGCCGACATCTGGGGTGTATCCTGAGGGTGGGAATTATGGCTTAACTTCTGCCTATCCATCGCAGATGAACCAGCAAGGAGGAGGACCTAGGGTTCCACCTGGTGGGATGTATCAGGGCATGCCCCCCTACTATTGAGGTAACTCTGCTTCGTGTTGTTTTCTTTAGGACTATGCCTTTTTTCCAGTTAGTTGTTGTTTGCTGACTGTTTGATATCTTTGGAAGGGGTAGTAGGCATATATTTTGTTATAATTGATTTTTTGAGCATAAGTGATTTATTGTTTTTGTCTTTGCCTTTGCCTTTTGTAGCTCCATGATTGGTTGTGTACTTGGTCCACAATCTCCTTTTCACCTCTTTTTGTCCTGTATGTGGTGCTCGTTCTTTTGTCATGCAGCTTCATGGTTTTTGGTGGTTTTGACTTCAAAGTGTTTCTGTGTAAATGGTTCTTTGATACCCATTATGATTGTCTGTAGTTCCGTTTAGAATTTTATTTGGCACTCTTTGATATTCACTGCTTCATTTTTCCCTATTTTTTTTATTGGATTGAATAAAGTATCACCTCGAATAAATTATGTACTTCAAAGTGTTTCTGGCACAATTTTAGCATTTCTGCCATCCTTCTAAATTTCTGGAACTTTGTTTCTTCACCTTTTATCCAGGTTCAACTTCTTGGTTTAGCTAATAGTTTTTCATGTGTCCTCTACTGTTCTTTCAGTCATTCCCAAAAGATAGTTGTGATATGCACGTTTAAAGATGTCTACTAAATGATTAATATGTAATGATATGGCATTCTCTGCTGCCTTACCTTTTTTGGATATACTTTCTGAATTTTCCTGGTTTTGATTTCAATTCAATTATGTGAGAAAACTTCCTTTTTATGTTGGGAATTTTATTAATGGTTTGAGTTATACATGGGTATCTGTTCAGGTGTTTGAGAGCTTGGGCGCAAATGCTTTATATGGTTGTGGTGATTTCAGTTGATTGCAGACAATGAAATCTTTGGTTGATAAATGGACTGCTGTACATCTGTTGCTGCTTCACTCTATCTGCTCCTTGTGGATTTTGGCAATTACTTGATATTTGCTAGTGTTAGGCTTGTACTTGGTTTTTGACGAAATTGCTGTCTTATGTGACATTACTGGATTGTGCAATGTTTCTTTTACCAGTTTTCTTCTAGAATATAATTGCACTAATTACTGATATTTTAGTTCTTCAATTCTGTTGTCCATTGCTAGTCCAATAGCTGATAATATTTGAAGGAGAATAGTCCTTGCTCCTTGCTGTTACTTGTTCCAGATTCAGCTGATAATTGGTGCTCGTCTTTTATATTTTGATTTTAAATCACCTTGAATTTACTTTTCATTCTATATATCTGATGTTGACATGAAAATCTTAGTGGCGCTTCTTTCCATCAAATCAACTTTTTTTTTTGGGAATGTGTGATCTGTTGAACAATAATCTGAAAATTAGGTCAAGTTTTCAATAATCCTTCCCCATCATCACTACACCCCAAGATTCGTTTGCAGGATGTTGTATGTATCTGCTTCTGCACTATTCGAGATTGCATTTTTCTTGATGATACTTTTATTTTCTTTTCCTTTTTCTTTTTTTTGTTATATCTTATCCAAGTAAGAAGCTGATGTAATCGCATGGGCACAGCCTAAGTTACATCTATATCCCACTATTTTTAGAATTATATCCCTGCCAGTAGCTGTTCACTAGGGAATTGAATAATGATCTAAACTTATAACCAGCTTGTCTTGAGCAGAAAACTTTTGCAAAACCGAGTAGCAACACCTGACCCAACTAGCTCTGCAAACCTCTCAGGATGATACTACTTACCTTTCCCACAACCAGCCGGCGCAGTTATCTTGCTATGCTGCCACACTCCTTATTTTGCTGGCCTTCCTCACTTGTCCTTTCCACCATCAACAAGCTCGGCCCCCCTTCCCCCTCCCCCAAAAAAATAAAAAATAAAAAACTTACACTTCATTAATTGAACTATGCCAGAAGGGCATTTGTGGCTGTTGTCCACTAACTGCCATTGATTTGGTGGGGGTTGTTTTGATATTTGAACCGGTCTAAATAAACAAACCAAGCCTTAATCCCAGTATGTAGGGTCGGTTGCATGAATCCTACTACGTTATTGCGTTTTGTCAAGGAACATATCCTCCTCAATTCCTAGATGGGCTATATCTTTCTTACAAATTACCCACCAGGTCTTTTTGGGTCTTCCCCTACCCCTCTTATGTTGACTACTCTATCTAAAATCTACTCGCCTGATAGGCGCTTCTACTGGACGTCTTTACATGACCTAACCACCTTAAGTATGTTTCTCTCATCTTATCATCAATAGGTAATGCTACTCCAATTTTCTCATGAATATGCTCATTGCGTATCTTGTCTATGTTGTTGTACCCGCACATCCATCTTAGCATTCGCATTTCTGCTACTTTCATCTTTTGTTTATGTGTGTAATTCAATATCCAACATTCAAACCCATAAAGCATCGCGGGCTTAATTGTTGTTCTATAAAATTTACCCTTATGTCATAAAGGAATTTTGCAGTCGCATAATATTTCCGATGTCATTCTCTATTTAGTCCAACCCGCTTGAATCCGATATGTAACATCTCGATCTATACTACCATCACTCTGAAAACTGATCCTAAATACTTAAAATTGTCACTTATGGGTATCTCTTGATCTCCGATACTAACTCCTATTTTATTTTTACGTGCACTCTTACTAAAATTAAATTCCATGTATTCTGTTTTTTATCTACTAATTCTAAACCCTTTTGCCACAAGTGTATCTCTCCGAACCTCAAGTTTAGCATTAACACCGCCTTTTGTTTCATGTACTATAGCAAAGAAACAATGTCATCTGCAAATAACATACACCATGGTATTTGCTCAGATATATGCCTTGTAAGTTCATCTATGACCAATGCAAATAAATAAGGACTTAGAGTTGAACCTTTGTGTAAACCTATGTTTATAGGAATCTCTTGTGTCAACCCTCCTAGTGTTCTCACACTTGTAACCACATCCTTGTACATCTCCTTTATTGATTCTTTATATGCTACTAACTCCTCTTTTTTCTAAAACTTTCCGCATAACCTCTCTAAGGACTAGTGTTACATGGATCGCTCTTTTCCCTTGCGATCCGCATTCTGGGTACAGCCATTCCGGAACATGGATCGTTTGCAATCCAAAATGCTGTTTTGAGCATTCCCAAAGAGTTGTGAGAGAGAGGGAGAGTAAGAGTAAAATGGATAGAGAAAATAATAGAAACAAAAAGTTTTGTACATATCAACTTCTTTTAGAGAGAGTAGGAGTCATATGGGAAAGAGGAAATAATAGAAACAAGAATTTACAATACTTGTCAACTTCTTTTTATAGATAAGAATACAGTTATTTAATGAGATTAGGAAATTGTAGGTAAACTTATTAGTTATCAGTACTTATAATTTTTTAACTACTCAATTCTGAGCTAAATAACGATCCTAAATAACTAATTTCGATCCTAAAAAAGCGACCCACCTAAGCCTACCCTTCCGTACCACGAACCGAGAAAAGTCCCATACTGCGTACCCACCAGACCTGGACACGGATCACGTACCAATCCGTACCATGATCCATGTAACATTCTTAGGGACTCTATTGTATGTCTTTTCAAGATTAATAAAAATCATATGTAGATCCTTTTCCTTATCATGGTATTTCTCGGCAAGTCTCCTTAAGAGATGTAAGGTTTTAGTAGTTGATCTCCTTGGCATGAAACCAAATTGATTATTGACACCTTAGTTTCGTTTCTTAACCTTTTTTCTAGCACCCTCTCCCAAAGTTTCATCGTATCTTATTAGTTTAATACCTCTGTAATTCACACAAACTAAATTTTGTATATCTTTTGTTCTTGAATATGGGTATGAGATTACTCTTCTTCCATTGGTTAGGCATATTTTTACTCTTCAATATTTTATTGAAAAGATTAGTAAGCTAACTAATGCCCTTCTTTCCTAAGCATTTCCATACCTCAATTGGAATATCATTGGGGCCAACTACTTTTCCTTTCTTCATCTTCGTCGAAGCCTCCTCCATCTCTGATTCCTGAATCCTTTGATAATACATTACGTTTCTATACTCCTCAGATTTATCTAATTCTCCCAAAATGATATCATCTCCATTGCCTTCATTGAATAGATGATGGAAGTATCTTTCCCACCTTTCCTTAATTTTCTCATATCTTACTAGGACTTTATTATTTTCATCCTTGATGCATTTTACTTGGGTTAAGTTCTTCGTCCCATGGGCTCTTGCTTTAGCAATTTTATAAAATATCTCGCTCCCCCCTCCTTAGATTTTAATTTTTGGTAAAAATCTTGAAAAGAGCCTATCCTTATCTAAGAATTTATTTTCAGCTAGACTCGTTCTGCTTCACTTACGGCCTTTTTTGCCTCCTTTTTAGCAAGCTTATATTTCTCAATATTTTTGTCACTTCTACAACTATATAGAGTCTTGTAGTTAGCCCTCTTAACTTTGATTTTATCTTGTACACCATCCCCACCACTAAGATTCCTTGTTTATGGGGGCATAACCTCTTGACTCTCCAAGTATCTTCTGAGCCACTATTCTCACTTTAGTTGTCATGTCATTTCATAAAGTGTCAGATTACATCCCAAATACTTTGCCTCAACAACTCTTTCCTAAAAATTTCTTCTTTTTCCTTCTTTAAATTCCTCCACTTAATTCTAGGTGATGTTTAAGCCTCAAGTCCACCACCAAAAGCTTATGTTGTGAGGTTAAACTTTCTCCAGGTATGATTTTACAATCTCTACAAATCCTTCTATCTCTCTTTTTTATGAGAAAGTCAATCTGTGACTTTGTTGAATTACTTTTGAAGGTAACTAAATGTTCGCCCCTCTTCTTGAAAAAAGTATGCTGATAATGCAAAGGTCGAATGCCATTCCAAACTCCAAGATTGATTTTCCTTCTTCGTTTCTTCCCCCATAACCATATCCACCATGCACTTCTTCATAATCATCATTATCTCTTCCCAAATGTCCATTTAGATCACCTCCCATAAAAATTTGCGCACCTTGGGGGACAACACTACCTATCATCTCATCTAAATGCTCTCAAAACTTAGCCTTAATGGACTCATCTAGCCTTACTTGAGACGCATAGACACTAAAGATATTAATATGTCCTACAATTAGTTTGAGAGACATAATCCTATCTCCTTTCCTAGTCACCTACACTACTTCGTCCTTCAACAATCCATCTACAATAATGTCTACCCCATTTGTAGTCCTGTTTACTCATGAGTACCAAAGTTTAAATCCTGAATTATCTAATAGTTTAACCTTTTCTCTTACCCATTTTGTCGCTTGTAAACACAAAATATTAATTCTTCTCCTAATCATTATATCTATCACCTCTATAAATGATTTACCAGTAAGAGTTCCAATATTCCAAGTTCCTATTCTAACCCAATTCTTTAGAACATTTTTCTTCCTCACTACCCTTCCCCTATTTTGTGAGGACCCTTCCATATTTTTCACTACACCCGGACCTCCATGGAGATGTAGCGGCCCTTGCCCACTATTCGCCGCACTCAGGCTATGCGACGCGTCGCTTACAGGGAACGCCCTAGCATTAGCACAATATCTTAGTGGATTCATCTCATAAGATTGACAAAATTTTACGCTGGCTGTCGACGTAACGCAGCCCTCCTTCTTTACTCGGGCTTGGGACCGGCTATGTTAAGAAAAACTTGGCACAGGCAGAGTTATATTTGAACCAGTCTAGATGTTGTTAAATACTTCTAATATTCTTTTTGTGTGGTTGATTCAAGAATAATTTTAGTTATTTAGGATGCTGAAAGTCCAACCCCTCCCCTCCCCCCCTCCCCTTTTTTTTCTTTTTGAACATTCTGTTTTGAGCAGATCCAGTTACTTTGCTGGAGAAAATTAGGATTACATAGTTTTTTGGTTGGGGCATACCTAAGGGACTCCTGGTTGGACACTTTTCTTTCATTTTTTTTTGTTTTTCTTTTTTATATATATTCTTATGGGAAAAATGTGGTGGAACAGTGAGAATGGCCAATTATTTGAAACTCAGGTCAAGAATTTGGTTCTTAAGTTCCTTTTATTGCATAACTGGACATACTTTAATGTCTGTATTTCATCTTTGATGAGTGCATAAGTTTACATGGAATTGTACTCTGCTTTGAGTTGACTTGGTGATATCCAGTGTCAACTGCGTTTTTACCTACAAGCTGATGGAGCACTAGTTTTTTTATAATCAGTCTTGCTAGTTCTAATTTATATATATTTTATAATTATTGTTCAATGGAATATTGCTCAATGCTGGTTTTTTGTTTTTTGTTTTCCTTTGCATCGTTCTGTATGCCCTTGTGTACTATGTTATTTCCTTTCTAACTCACTTTTTCTTCCGTCTGATAATATTAGGATTTTAATGTTTGTTTGGGCCTGCTATAAATCTTAGCATTGTGCAACATCGTTTTTATTTGTTTGTTTTATTTGTGTATTGCCCCTGGGCATTCTTATGATTAGTATAACAAGTCTTGGAAGGGTATACACTTACATCTATACACAAACTTGTAATCATTTAGATATTGTTGGTTTTTTTTTTTCTCTGTTGGGAATTTCAAGGTCAGCTGACAAAAATCCTTGGTTTTAAAAGTCCCTATGCATGCCAGTTTTACTAAATGAGCTGAAACAATTATAGCTTTCTTTGTTGTTTTACCTAGTTCTCTGCTTGTGAACTGCAAAAGAATTTTGTCAACTTATTTTATTTGCATGAGACTACTTTTGTGAATTGTGTGCTTTCCTTCCCTCTAAACGAGTCTAGCTGAAAATTTAAATTCTTAGCTAACACACGCAGGCAGAGATGCATAGATCTGAATTTGAAGCCTCTGAATGTTTCCTATTTTTACTGGGAGAGACTTATGTTTTGTACACTGGATCTTCTGTCTCATATCTTGTACTATTTTTTGTCACACCATCTAATGAACTGTCAAGATTAGGTGATGTGATTTTAGTGAAGTAATCTTAACAGTTCATTAGGCTGTGTGATAGAGAGGTACAGGACATGAGACAGAACATCTTAGCGCAAGACTTTGAGCAATTGGAGTGCTCGTAGCTTGTGGAGCTTCTGGACAGCAAACTGCCCGTGATACATGCAAATGGAAAATGTAATCGTGCGCCTCTGCCAAATATGTTGTCCCTACAGCTATTGTGTTGGAAGGCTCACTCTCTTAGAGGCCTGTGTGCAGAATGTTTTCGGCATGGTGAAACATGTTGCTTCGGCAGTGGAAATTTTGAATGCAGTTTTCAGCCTGCGAGAGGTGGTGTTGTGTTGTATGAGGCAACTCTTGTACAAATATTTGCTTAGTCTTGATGCGTGTTACCCTTGCCTGTTAGATGTATGTAAAAAGAAGTCTCCTTTGTTGCTTATTCCAAGACCTGCAGTCCGGGGGTTTCTAGTCAAGACTCATACTGTAACTTGTTTGAAACCTCCAAGTGGCAGAACCTGGTTAACTATTAGTAGCATTCTCATTTTTAAGAATACACTCCTAATGCAGAACACGTTTCTGGGAATATTCAGGGATCCATTCGTTGTTTGCTCCTGCATTTTTTTAGTTGCTCAGTCCATCGATGTAGAGAAAGCCCCCTAATTGTTCACAAAGTTTTTTTTTTTTCCTTTTTTTTTTTTCCAACACAATTGTCCACGAAGTTGCTCAGTGTTCTTTTTGCATTCGTTTAAAGAGGGAGGGGGAGGGATAAAATGGGAAAGGGTATGCAAAGGTAATGGTTAGAACTAAACTTTCGATTTAATAGGACAACATGGATATTTTATTACTTTCAGGAAAAGATCCTGTTGAATGCTTATAAGAGAATCATAAAAGATTAGACGTTGACAAGCTTTTGAATTTTAGGTTTAGTTTTGGAGTTTAAGGAAAGAAAGGATAAGATGAATAAAAAAACGTAAGGTACGAGAGAAAATAGAAGAAGAGAAATGATTATTATTTTTCATCACTTTAATTGGCAGTTCGTGAGAGAAAGAATGATTTTAAATTTATAAGGCATATTATATTTTTTTTTATCTTGAACATTTGATGGGTAAAGCTGGTATTGTCATAAACTTTTACAAGGTATGGTTAAACTTTCCTTCCATAAAATCTTTGGCCCTTTCATCTTCTCTTTACTCTTCATTTCTTTTCACTTAAATGTCCCAACTAGATGAAAGCATTCCTCTTTCCCTTCTTTTCGCTTTAAATCTTTCCATCTAAACTAGTTGTTAAAGTGCAACCTGGGTGAAAATTGAAAAAAAAAGGGCTAATTACATTTATCTCACCTAAGATTTGGCCATATTACCAATCAATCTTTGTGATTGACTAAACTACAATCTCCCATTGAATAGCAAAACGTTTAACAAATATCGCTTTGTTGTTAATGTCTATTAGGAGGAATGCCAGTATGGGCCAAAATTTTTTTTCTTTACCCAATATACACTTCTTTTTTCCTATTATTTTTCTCTTTTTCTTAATTGTTTTGGGAGAATTTTGTAGACTAAATCCTACCTAAATCTAAACCCGACCCTGAAACCAAAGCTTTCCCAAAACTCTTATCTATCCAAAGACAGGATCACATCCCATTTCGAACCAAAACGAAACCCAGACCCAACTCCCTCTCTCTCATCTTCCTCCTCCTTCCCATCATTCTCTTTTTCCCTCCTTCCTTTCCTTCTCTTTTCTTTCCCCCCATCTTCTTCCTTCTCATTTTCCCCTTCCTTCCTCATCTTCCCCCACTCTGCTCATTCTTCTCCCCTTTTTTCCTCTTCCCTTCTCTCATTTTTCCTCCCAGCCTTCCCTTCTTCCTCTCTATCATTTTTCCCCCCAAACCCTTCTTTTTCTTGCCCCTTCCTCCTCCTCCTTACACTCTTTACTCTTTCGCACAACCTCTTTGAACCCCTTCTTCGTTCCCTCCTACCACAAACAAAAACCCCCATAAACGGCCCCTCTTTTCACCTCTCCTTTTGGCAACCATTAATCCTCCGACACCAAGCACACTATCGCTTCCTCTCCAATAGTGCCGACTATGTAGCCATTTGGGTTGTTTTTCCTTGAGAAATTATTAAAATGTTTGTTAGAAATTAGTTGATGATCTAGAATTTGGTGTATGGGGATAGGGATTGTGTTTTAGGGGAGTAATGTAGAAGTAAATAGATCGGGGTTGAGAAGGGTGGAGATAGAGGTGGAAGAGATGGTAGTTTGTGGTAGTGAAATGAGTTTGGGATTAAATTGACAAAAGAAAAAAATTTGAGGACTATTGTTGATCTGAGAGAAAAATTGAGGGACTAATTATGCAATTTATGATAAGGGTAATTTAGTCATTTCATCGTCTCTATTAACAAAAGTTAGTGAAGAAAGGATATTTATAATTTGGTCAAACCACAGAGTGTGCTCATTAATATGGCCCTTAGGACAAGTAAATGTAATTAACAAGAGTAAGTAATAATATATAGTAAATGTTGAATTGAATGGCCCGTGACCAGTTGGTCTAAGCATAAATTAGCTTTTAACGCTCTTGAAAGAGCGATATTTTTTTTTTTTTTGTTGGCAAGAAAAAGTTTAGGAGGAAGATAATTAATCCACTTTTTTCAGAGTCAGAATAAATCATCGACAGATATTTTAACTGTTTACATTGATATTTATAAATTGCCCGTCAAATAAATAATTAAGGACAGTGAGAATGGAACGTTGAACATTTCAAGTTTTTATTTTAATTTCTAGGCTTGGTGGTTTATAAGACTAAACTTATGCAAGTCTTTGCCATATTTATATCTTCCCAAATGATTAAAACCATTGATAGATTCTTATAGGTGCATTGAAGGTCTATTCTTTTTTTTTTTTCTTTTTGCAGAGCATTGAAGGTCTATTCAATTCACATAAATGATCGCCTAACTTAATGAATTCATTTACAAGCAAAACAAGATAAACCCGCTTTTTTAATTCTCCTAGAAACAAGACAAACAAAACAATGATTTATAAAACTTGTAGTTAAAATCGCACCTAAACATCATGGGGCCTCTTTAATAATTCAACAAAAATAATTTACAAAACAACAAATTAAGGACTAGTTATAAATGCTAATCTACATAGGAAAATCATATTAAATCATAAACTTTTTGATTTTAGATTATTTGGTCTGATTTCATTGCTTTTTTTTGCATATTTAATTAGTGACACATCAGTAATTTTGTCATTTTGTTACTTTGTATAAACGTACTGAATCTAAAATGTGATGGTAATTGGGAACAGAAAGCAAACTATGTAATAGAGAGAATAGTTAAAAAAATATTTAGGTAGATCTGGTTTTGAACCCCACTTGTAAATCTTGTGATCAAAATTAAATTTTATGTAATCTTTGTAGATACCTATTTTAAAAATATTATGTTTTATTTATCCAATTTTTCAAGATAATTAAGAAATAAGATTTTGAAGAAAATAGGGAAATTTATAATGGATTAGTGCCTATCATTACTCATCCCTACCTCGATTCCATTTTTATCTATATCCCTAAGTCACTTCTTTCCTTGGTTAATAAAATCGACCCTAATTCCATAAACTGAAGGAGAGAAACAATATACACCACTAATCACTCATCACTGATTATTGTTCAGTCTATCCCTTAAGGGTTTGTTTGGTTCACAGATTGGGATGAGACAGGAAGTTTTAACAGGAAATGGGATGAGTCATCCCTGAATGATTAGTCCAGTTATCCAATATTTAGTTGATATTGAATTATATGGGATATTTTAAAAGTAATAACCATCTTGCATTTGGTTGGGGATCGGATGAAATCGGATTACTATTTTACTGACCAATATACCCCCTAAATTTACACTTTATATTTAATAATCCAACAAATAATATTCAAATAGTATTAATGTAATTATAATATATTAAAAATAAATGTGAGAATTAAATAAATTGTTATTACATATAATAATTACCGGTTTTCATCTTGATCACACTAATTTGAAAAATCTGTTAACTTTATTTATTTCGAATCATAAAAATTGGGTATTAAGAATAGAGACTAGAGAATCTAATTTGTGACCCTATATAACTCGACCCAATGTGTATATCGAGTCAATTATATATTATGACCTAATAATAAAGGATTTTATTCCATCTATACTCATTTACAAGTGTATATGTGTAATAAGCTATCTTTTTATTTTTAAAAATTAATTTTTAATTTTACATATTATAGCCTAAAATTAAATAACTTTTTCTCTTATTCTAGTCAATTATAGGGGTATTTATGTAATTAGGTAGTCAAATTTTTTATTTTTTAAATTTTAGAAAACAAAATTTTCATAAATATATTGGGTCAAGTACTCGTATAAAAGGACCAAATATCAAGTAATTTCTTCTTGACCTATTAAAACCGGGTTAGATCGCCTATTGGACTATAATCTTGTTGGCCCTAAAGCAACCTAAGAGGGGAGAGGGGTGAATTAGGTTTCTGTTAAAATAAAATTAATTTGCAAATAATGCTCAATTCAAATTTCATGAACTCGACAAGTAAGATTATAAAAATATAAGCAAGTAAGTGTAAAATGAATGGAATGAATTAAGAGAAAGATTAAACAAACAACACTTCCAAACTACCAAGTTTGAAGTGTTATCCACTAGAATGCTGCTCAAATTTGGTGAGCCAATAATCTCAAAAGTACACAAAGTAGGACAATCCTTACTCACACTAATTCTCTTTAGTTGAGCCAAGGATTTTACTATCAACCTCACTTTTGTAGAAGATTATCATTCCACTCAATTTTTTTTTGAAATAGCACTCTAAAGTACACACTAATACAATATTGCTCAATAGCCAATTTTCACTCAAATTGCTTTTTTTTTCTTGCTTGTATTCAATGTGTAAGATACCACATACATTATAATCTGAGTTGGTATTTATAGGTGCAATAAATTGGGTTGTACCCACCTCCCAACGGCTCAATAATAAATGCTCAAAAAACTAAACAGCCGTTATAGGTTTCGAACGTCCGATGTAATTGTTGTGCATCTGACCCATCGTTCGATCTTAAATATAACCGAGTAGTGGATGTCATTCGGACGGCCGAGCTTGCGTCCGATGAAGCTTTTTTCGGACGGTCGGATGCATCTGTTGCAAATACTTAAAATTCTTGATTCTGCCTTGCTTTTTCGGACGGAGAAATACATCCGAGGAACAATTCTTCAGACGCGCCTGTGCATCCACTGTAGATGCTCAAAAAACTTGCTCTCTGTCTGATTGATCGGACGGTGAATTGCATCCATGGTATCCTTGATCGGACGAGCTTGTGTGTCCGAGAAATGTAGTGATGTTCAGACGGTGTACTGCGTCCGAAAGCTCTATTTTCAGCAGATATAATAGCAGTCCTGTATAGCTTAGGTTAAGAGGTGAAATGCATTTGTCATCATCTAAATAAGGTTTGTGGATCATCAATCTCTCCATTTTTTTATGATAACAAACTGTGAATCAAAATATATACAATCTCAATTCCAACACAATCAATAAAATAGATGCTCCTACTCCTCCTTTCGACATCATCCAAATGAAATAAGCTCCCCCTTAGAAGGTGCTCCCCCTTACATAAGGAATAAGAGAAAAGCAGCCTATGATCAAACCAGAATTTAAATCAAACCAAACCAAACCAAGTATGTAATAATTACATTAACAAATAAGTCAACCAAACCAAATCGAACTGAACAGAGCATCAACAAATACACAAGAGTAATAAAAGAACTAAGTGGAGTCGTTCTTCTTCTTGGAACGTTATTTAAGTTTGCGCTTCTTGGTGGGTGCATCATCATCAGTAACTTCACTGTCACGAGCATCAGTATCCCGTCGTTGCATGATGTAGTGGAAAGTATCGTCAACGTCCTCATCATCGTCATCATCAGCATCAAGAGCACTAGTTTTGTCAAGATTGGTGGTGCCAGTAGGGTTCTCACGATCGCTTTTACCAGAAATGGAATGATCATCATTATTGGTGACACTGTCATGTCGCTTTCAGAGGAAGACTCAAGATTGTATTGGGACTGGATATGGGCAAACTGGACTTGAGCCGAAGCAGACATACTTAAGCCAAGGGCCTCTTGAAGAATTGTTTGACGAGTTTCCAGTCGTTTCAGTTTTCAATTGGTGCGACGCTGAAATGAGCTCATTGGATCGCTCAAAGAAGAAATAAGACTGCATATATGAGAGAGGGAAGGCTTTGAAGAAGAAGTATGGAGATCATGGGATGGTGGGGGTGATTGAGGAGGAAGGGAATGAGGAAGTGCAAGTTCAGAGGTAGAAACCCGAGATTTAGATTTTTAAATTTCATAAGTTGCTTTTGTGAACCATTGGTTGTTGAAAAATCTCAAACCCTTATCACTATCAATGTACGCTTTGTTAACGAAGTAAGGAGGATATTGTTTTTTTGCCGGTGAATGGAATGTCAAAATGATCAAAAATTTTAGTAAGGAATTTTCCAACAAGTATGTTGTGGCGAGTATTAGTTAAGAAAAGTTCCTTCCTACAAAGAGTAGAAGAGATAACCAAAATCCAGTGAAATGCCTTTAAAAACACAGTAAAATAAATAGAGCTACATTTTACCTGATTCAGTGCGATGCCCATCAGTTGGTAACAATAAATTAGTGACTAAAGTGTAGAGAATATTAAGTTCAGGAGTAAGCAAAGTAGTTTTGGCTTCCGAAACCTGTTTAAAATTGATATTAAAAATTGATCGGACCTTGTTGATATCAAAACAAGTATCCAGAGCAAGTCATTTATCCAATGAGAAAAATAAGAAAAATCATTAGGCGAGGGAACCTCACATTCAAAAATAGAGTTTATGACATTGGATGAAATCTCAAGGTTTTTGTTACTCACACAAGGTATCAATGTGCAGTTAGTGGGACCTTTCCTAAGATTAGTAGTGAATTGGAGTTCCATATCATGATAGACTGGTAAATCTATGTGTACCAAATGACCCCAATTTTATTTTTCAAAGAAAATTTTCACAATTGGCAGATTAAATTCATAAAAGAATCAAAAAGATCTTGGAAAACAGGTCTTTGAACAATGATGGACTTGCTAAGAAGAGAAGTTGATACGCTCAGATGCCTTGGCATCAATGAATTTGGGTAGAAAAGGATCGGTAGAGGTTTGAGGATTTGTGGATGATTGCCCCTGCACCTGAGCCTTGCCCTTTGATTTTCGTCCATGAGCAGCTGTGAAGAACCGCTACGAGATCGAACCATTCTAATTTTGAAGAAGAAGAAGAAAGGGGGAAAAGTGGGATTACGGAGATTTGGGAGAAAAATTGTAAGAAAGGAGATGGTAGGAAAGTGAAATGAGCTTCAACGGAGATGAGGAAGGGCTTTGAAATGAAGATTCCCTAATCAATTTGATAGTAGAAGGAGTAGATTGAGAAAATTTTGAGAGGGAACAAAATTCGTCGGAGCTAGGGTTTGGAGGATAGGAAATGTCCGATAGGAGGAACATGAAAAGTTTTAAACTAGAAAAGCAATCGTTCGGACGTCTGAACGATTTGGGTATATGTGTCCGATGGTGTGTCCGAACACAGATGAACGGATGGCTGAAACTTGACACTGTGCGTCCGAGGAAGTTTCAGATGATGATAAGCGTCCGTAAGGAATTCCAGATCAGTTCATGAAAAAGGAGGAAGAATTCAGACGATTATAAGAGTCCGAGACAGAGAAGAGTGTTTCGGACGTTTAAGAGCGTTCGATAGAATATATGGTTCGGATGATCATGTGTGTCCGAACTCAGAGTTTATACATATGTGAAATTAATGAAGCCCAAACAAGTTCTGAGATGTTCAAAATGATCTAAAGCCAAAGGTTTAATGAAAATATCAGCAAGTTGATCTTTTGTACACACAAATTCAACACAAATTTCTTTTTTACTCAAGATCTCTAATAAAGTGGTGTTTAACATCAATGTGTTTGGTTCTAGAATGCATGACAAGATTTTTTTGTGAGATTAATTGCACTAGTGTTATCACATCTAATACGCACACAATCAAAGATGACACCAAAATCTTTTAATTTATGTTTCGTCTACAAAAATTAAGCACAACAGTTTCCAGCAGCAATATATTCGCTTCTGCGGTAAAAAGTGAAATAGAATTTTACTTCTTACTAAACTAGGACACTAGACAGTTACCCAGAAGTGACACATACCACTTGTACTTTTTCTATTAATTTTGCAACCAGCAAAGTCAGTATCAAAATAACTAATTAAATTAAAAGTGGAGGATTTTGGATACCAAAGACCAAAATCCATTGTACCCTTTAAGTATCTGAAAATTCTTTTAACTGCAATCAAGTGTGATTCTTTAGGACAAGATTGAATCTAGCACACAGACAAACATCAAACATAATATCCGGTCTGCTAGTTGTCAAGTAAAGTAGGATTTCGATCATACCTCTCTAATGTTTTTCATCAACATTATTACCTTTTTCATCTTTGTTGAGTTTGATTGAGATGCACATTAGTGTCCCAACCTGTTTGCAATCTTCCATTTCAAATCGCTTGAGTAGCTCCTTATGTGTACTTGATTTGTGTAATGAAGGTTCCTTCCTTTGTTTGATGAACTTGGAGTCCAAGGAAGAATTGTAGTTCTCCCATCATACTCATTTCAAATTCTTTTTGCATTAAGCATGAGAATTCCTTGCACAAACTTTCATTAGTTGCTCCAAAAATAATATCATTAACTTAAATTTGAACAATTAGCAAATCATAAGAATTAGTTGTGGTAAAGAGAGTGGTCTCGACAACACATCTTTTAAATCTATTTTCAATTTAAAAATCACTTAGCCTTTCATACCAAGCTCTAGGAACTTGTTTCAAACCATATAGACCTTTAGAAAGTTTGAAAACATGATTTGGAAAATATTTGTTTTAAAAACCTGGGAGTTGTTCAATGAAAACTTCTTGATCAATAAAACCATTTAAAAATACACTTTTGACGTCCATTTGGAATAATTTGAAATTGTTAAAATATGCATATGTAAGAAACATGTGAATGGATTCTAAACGAGAAACAGGTGGCAAAAGTTTCATCAAAATCAATGCCTTCTTCTTGAGTATAACCCTTTGCAACAAGTCTAGCTTTGTTCCTAATGATTTCACCTTTATCATTTAATTTAGTTTCTAAAAACCCATTTTGTTCCAATTATGGGATGAATTGATGGTCTTTCAACTAAGGTCCATACATTGTTTTTCTCAAATTGGCTAACTTCATCTTGCATAGCAAAGACCCAAGATTCGTCATTCATTTCATCATCCACATGTTTAGGTTCAATATGAGAAAGCAAAGCACAATTACTATTCAAAGATTTATGAGATCGAATTTTTACTCCATCGGACGGATCACCTATGATCAACTCTTGAGGGTGACTTGAGACAAATCTCCATGCTTTTGGAAGATCTTTTGGAGAATCTTCGTTCTTTTCTCCTTCTTCATCCAAGTGATGAGTGTCGTCCTCATTGCTTGTCTTGGTCTCTTGATGTTCTTCATGTATGGTGAGCTTCTCAAGTTCCTTTTGTATATGAACCTACATCTTCATCTTCACAGACATTCTTTGAAATAATGTCATTAGCCTCATCAAACCTAACATGCACAACTTCTTCAATTAAGAGAGTTCTTCTATTGTATACTAGGTATGCTTTCTTGTCACTAGAATATCCTAAGAAAATTCATTCATCCAATTTTTTGTCAAATTTTTCAAGATTTTCTTTGATTTTTAAAATAAAACATTTACAACCAAAAATTTTGAAATAGCTCACAACGGATTTTTTACAAAACACGAGTTCATAAGGTGTTTTATTTAAAATTTAGAACAAAACATCATCCATAACATAACAAGCCGTGTTAACAGTTTTGGCCCAAAAATATTTTGATAAATCACATTCACTAATCATAGTTCAAGCAGCCTCTTGAAGTGTTCAATTTTTCCTTTCAACAACAACATTTTGTTGAGGCACTCTAACAACCAAAAATTCATGTGAAATACCGTTGTGATCACAAAATTCGGGAAAACCACCGAATTTAAATTCTATGGCTCCGTTATCACTCCTCAAACGAATGATTTTCAAATTCAACAAATTTTAAATTTTGGAAAACAATTTTATGAAATTTTCAAAAGCTTCATTTTTGCGAATTCTAAATAGTACCCAAGTATACCTAGAATAGTCATTAACAATCACAAATGCATATTTATTACCACCGAGACTAGCATGTTGAGTTGGACCAAACAAGTCCAAATGCAATAGTTTCAAGGGTTTA
The DNA here is from genome assembly GCA_025175665.1 of Cinchona pubescens. NCBI lineage: Eukaryota > Viridiplantae > Streptophyta > Magnoliopsida > Gentianales > Rubiaceae > Cinchona > Cinchona pubescens. The sequence continues at coordinate 693,854 of JANKKI010000030.1, read as the reverse complement.
GAAGCAGACACACAATTCTTTGGTTTAAAAGACACTTTAACTTGTTTACCAAATTGGCATGCATCACAAATTTTGTTTTTCAAAAACTTTAATTTTGGCAAGCCTCTTACCAATTCCTTCTTGGCAAGTTTTTCAATTAAATCCATGTTGAAATGACAAAGCCTTCTATGCTAAAGCCAAGGATCATCTATAGAAGCGGTTAGACATTTTACATTGCTACTACCAATATTGTCAAGATAAATTACATAAACATCATTGTGCCTAGTACATTTAAATGAGAAAACAACATAATTTTTATCAAGAATTAGACAATTCATAATTGGTAAACAACACATATAGATTTTTATCACATAGTTGACTCACACTTAATAGATTATAATTCAAATTATCAACAAGAAGCACATTTTTAATCAAAGTCTCAACATTTTTACCTACATCACTAAGACCAATTAATTTTGCTTTCATGTTATCCCCAAAGGTCACCTTTTCACTACTTTTGGATATGAGTTTGGTGAAGAGAGATGCATCACCCGTCATATGTCTTGAGCACCCACTATCTATGAACCATTTGGCATCCTTGGTGATATTCATTTCCTACACAAGAAATTAAGTGATAACTTTTGGTACCCATATTTTCTTGGGTCCATAAGAGTTAGTAAGATGATAACAAATCCATATGATATTCATACCAAGTTTTTCACTTCTCTTGACATAGCAATTATTTTTCACATGTCCATGTTGTTGGCAATAAGTGTAAATAGCATTTTTATTGTCATATAAGAAGAATATTTTGATTTTACAAAGCATAAATCATTCCTTCTAAAGGTGACAAAATTTTTGTTGATCAATACATTTCTATTCTTTTTCAAATCAACAATATTTTTCATTTTTCTATGCAAGAGAATATTCAAGTCATCCAATCTTTTTTCAAGGGGGCTTGTTCTTTCTTGATCCTTGTTTTCACATGCATGCTTTTCTACAAATCACTGTTTTCTTGTGATAATCTATTATTTTCATTCACAATTTTAGAGTTAGCATTCAATAAAGCATTTGATTTCTTTACTAATTTCTTATTTCTAGCATATGATTCCTTTAAGCTATCATGCAATTTTAAAATGAAAGCTTCAAGATCATTGTCATCATTAGAATCATAATTAGAAGTTACCTCATCATCACCAATGGCCATAAAGGCTTGTGCCGACTCCATTTCTTCTTCAACTTCTCTTTCGGAGTTGCAATCATCCTATGTGATTTGGAAATTTTTGAAGCGGGGCTTTCTTCCTTCCTTTTTCTTTTTGGAAGGACACTCATTTGTAAAGTATCCGGGTTGACCACATTCAAAGCACTTTTCATTTTGCTTCTTCATTTCTAGCTTGGTCTTCCCTTTGAAGTTATTTGAGTTGATAGCTCCATCTTTTCTATTTCTCCATTTATTGATGTAGTGTTTGAGAAATCCTTTGGTGATAAGTGCAAGATCTCCTTTATCAAGATCTTCATCTTCTAGATTGATGGAAGCATTTTCATCTTCTTCTTGAGAAGTCTTTAATGCAATGCTCCTTTTTGGTCTTGCTTTTACCCTTTAGCTTCAATTCATAGGACGTAAGAGAGTTAATTAAAGACTCAATCGGTATGGAATTTAAATTTTTTGCTTGTCTCTATAGCAATCTTTTGGCCTCCCACTCTTTGGATAGAGCATTCAATCCAAAGAGTTTTTCTCACCCAAGGAGTATTCCTTTCCCAAGGCTTCAAGATCCTTGATTATATCATTGAATCTACAATAGTTACTATTTTATCAATGTTTTCATGTGGCTCCATCTTGAAGGACTCATACTTGGCAACAAGTAAGGATTTCTTTTATTTTCGAACATCATCGCTCCCTTCATGAATTTCCTTCAACTTGTCCCAAATTTCTTTAGCGGAAATGCATCCTTTGACTCGAGTTGACTCGTTGACATCCAAGGCATTGTATAGCACATTCATAACTTTTGCATTTAAGGTCAAGTTTGCGTTGTCTTGTTGAGTGGGCTCATTCCTTTTCTTTTCTCTTCTTCTATTTGTGTGATCATCAATGATGGTAGTTTCAAAAGGACCTTTATTTACAACATACCACAAGTCAATATCAATAGATTGCAAAAATATTTTCATTCTATCTTTACAACTAGTAAAGTCTACCCCATTAAACATAGGGGGTCTTGTGATAGATTGACCCTCAAAAAATAAAGCATTATTGGTTGCTATAATAGATCTTTACTCAAAAGTAATTTAAGCAAATGAATGAGACAAATGACTCTGATACCAAGTGTTGGCCCCAAAGCAACCTAAGAGGAGGGTGAATTAGGTTTCTTAAAATTAATTTGCAAATAATGCTCAATTCAAATTTCATGAACTAGATGATAAAAATATAAGCAATTAAGTGTAAAATGAATGCAATGAATTAAGAGAAAGATTAAACAAACAACACTTTCAAGCTACCAAGTTTGAAGTGTTAATCCACTAGAATGCTGCTCAAATTTGGTGAGCCAATAATCTCAAAAGTACATAAAGTAGGACAATCCTTGCTCACACTAATTCTCTTAAGTTGAGCCAAGGATTTTACTATCAACCTCACTTTTGTCGAAGATTATCATTCCACTCAATTTTTTTTTTTAAATAGCACTCTAAATTACACACTAATACAATATTGCTCAATAGCCAATTTTCACTCAAATTGCTTTTTTTTTTTCTTGCTTGTATTCAATGTGTAAGATACCACATACATTAAAATCTGAGTTGGTATTTATAGGTGCAATAAATTGGGTCAGTGTTGTACCCATCTCCCAACGGCTCAATAATAAATGCTCAAAAAATTAGCCGTTATAGGTTTCGGACGTCAAATGTAATTGTTGTGCGTCTGACCCATCGTTCGATCTTAAATATAACCGAGGAGTGGATGTCATTCGGACGGCCGAGCTTGCGTCCGATGAAGCTTTTTTCGGACAGTTGGATGCGTCCGTTGCAAATGCTTAAAGTTCTTGATTCTGCCTTGCTTTTTAGGACGGAGAAATACATCCGAAGAACAATCCTTCGGACGCGCCTGTGCCTCTGGTGTAGATGCTTAGAAAACTTGCTCTCTGTTTAACTGATCGGATAGTGAATTGCATCCGTAGTATCCTTGATCGAACGAGATGGTGCGTCCAAGAAATGTAGTGTTGTTCGGATGGTGTTCTGTGTCTGAAAGATCTGTTTCCAACAGTTATAATAGTAGTCCTGCACAACTTAGGTTAAGAGGTAAAATGCATTTGTCATCATCAAAATAAGGTTTGTGGATTATCTAAATTCTGACATGACATCATATGATGTAGAATTATAATGTTTATTAGGGGTAAATTAGTCAAAATATTTGTTATCCAATCTAAGAGTCATTCCAAGATAACTAATACCACCTCCTGCATGGTATTATTTTATCCCTTTCACAAGGGATTAGGTTAGTTAGTTGGGATAACAATCCCATGTCAAAAAAAAGCAACCAAACATACGATGACATGGAATTAGTTATCAAACCTACATCATCTCATGAACCAAATGTCAAGCCCTTGATAGAGGTCAAATTAAATCAAACAAGTAATAAAAATCCTCACAAAATCACGACACTCTATCTCACTTTCGCAAGTATATGGAGTTGATAGTATTATAGGATGAGTGGATATCGTTCCCACGAAGATTGTTTGGCAAGCAAGTATTGAGATTTACTAATCCTTGTATAGTTAAGCAAATTCAAATAATAAGAGATGAAACTACAACTAAAGCAATTGAAATCTAAATTTAAACTAAATTATCTCTATGAAAGCAAGTAAATGAAACTAAACAACTATGAAATTGAGAAACTAATTATTCTATTCTAGTAAAAGCAAGTAAAGAAAGCACTTAATTCTACTCTAAACAAATTAAAATAGAACTAAAATTAAAGGGCAAGTAAATTAACCCAATAAAAAGACTATAAAAGACACTATAAAGCTAGAAACCACCATTTCTAAATTAGAATTTGAAAGAGTTAAACTTAACATGTAAATATTTTTGGATTTTTGATAATAATAAAGAAAGCCAACTAAAAATGAACTAGAAATTAATGCAAGGAATTGAAAATTCTTAACTAGAAAGCATTAAATCAACAAGAATCCTAATTTCTATATGAAAGCTTGAAATGAAAGCAAAGAGATTTTCAATAATTTAAGTTAGAAAGCAAGTAAAAATTTATCTACTTGAAGCTAATGATTAATCCACTACAACTATGTAATCAAAATTTAAACTTGCAAGAAATTTAAAACTAGATATAAAGGATGTAATTAAAGAGAACTTGTATTTAATATAACTTGAAAGTTAAGTTACCCTAAACTAACTAAAATTACTAACTACCCTACTCACTATTTTTCTACTTTTTTCTATTTCATTTTTAAAGTAGCTTAAATAGTGTAGTATTACACAAGGCAAAATCAGAAATTGATTGCTAAAATATTACAAAATTACCCTTACAACTTAAGTTGAAAGCGAGTCCATGTCACAATCTGGAAGAAATGAGATTGTGACATGGATGTAAAATACATTAGTCATTTTTCCAAGTCCAGATCGCGATTTGGAGATCTGGACTCTCTTCCCAGCAAGCCTTCATTTCTTCTATAATTGTATTTTGGTCCTTGAGTTTTGTTCATTCTATCTTCCAACCTCTAATTTATACTTGCATAATATTAATCCAATTAAGCCATTAATTTGGCCAAAATTGTAATAAAAACTTATCGTATTTAACAATAATAAAAATGTAAATACATCTAAAAGAAATTAACTAAAATTTCCCTCTCCAATTACTTAACCAAAGTTCAGAATTTAAACTATCAAAATGCCATAATTTAGAGTAAAATAACTCTAGTTTACTAGAGTTATCACCAAACGGTCCCTAAGTTCATTGAAATCTCCCAATTCCCTAACCACTCACAGCCATTTTCTACCATACTATAACACAATTACACATAATAAAAACCAATAGCATCACGTGTAAGGAAAGCAAAAGAGCACCCCATTTGTATTTGACATCTAATCGATCACTACCACTCAAATTCCTGTTTGTAAAAATTTGTGAGGTTATTATTTTCTTTTATTCATGGTTCTTATTCTAAATATTGAGATATTGTTTTGACAACATTGGGATGTTCTAGTTCTCTTGGTATTATTTTTTTGAATGACTATACTCTCATTTAGAATCCCTTGCAAATTTGTTCCACGTATATGTGTTTGCAATATTTGGATAAAATAAAGTGACTGAAAAGTTGTTGATTTACATTTGGATTTGGCAATTTTCAATACTGTCATGGTTCAACCAAAGAATCTCCTTTCTTTGCCTATGCCCATGAATTGGTTGGAAAAGTGAGTAAACAAAGGCTTTTAACTTTGGATCAATTATTTTGATAATTAATATGTAAATGAGTTGGAGTGATTTTGAATTGTAAAATCCGTTTGAATAAGAATAATAAAGCAAAATTATAATGAAATGGGTTTGATAAGTTGGTTACATGTTTGTTTTGATTTCGTCCTGATTTTTTGTTGTTTTTTTTTTTTTTTTTAAACGATAAGAACTTTTTTCATAGAAACAAGTAGTAGCTAAATAGCCTACATCAACTTGTGCCTCCAACTGAAGCCAAAAAGAAAAAGAAGTTTTCCATACAATAGCATAGTCAAGCCTAAGAGTAAAAGAAGCTAGCTTATGACTAACTTTATTGCCATTCTTTTTTACAAAAGTAAAGGAACATGAAGCAAATCCTAATGACAGTTCCAAAACCTCATCTAATAAAACTCCCATGTCCAAATCATCCACCCTCTATCTTTTTGTTGCAGCATACTGATAATAGCAAGGTTATCAGATTGAACCTCTACATCATTAAAACTTTTGCCAAAGCCTATTGAAGTGCATATCGAACAGTAGAAGCTTCCACAACCTTAACCTGAGCATAGCAAGGACAACTGGATGCCCAAGCATTAAGTAATGAACCTGAAGAATTACGAGCCACTACACCCATCCCAGCTAATTCAATACCATGTAAAACTACAGCATCAACATTCAATTTTATCACACCAAGGGGAACAAAGCCAAACTGACTCAAGAACATGCTGGTGCATAACAAGAGTAATAACAACAACTGAACTAATTTTCAAAAATTCAATCCACTCAAAATGAGCCTCAAAAACACAATTCAATTCAAAAATCCATTGATGTTTGAACACCCATTTATTCCTAGATTTCCAAATGTTCCATAAAAGACAAACAGTAAACAAAATTTGCTGGATCAAATTAGCAAAGTTATCAAGATTAACTAAAGCCAAGAAGTTATAAGAAGTCTTAATAGTTGCATGAAAGATAGAATGATTAGGAAAATATTTGTATTTCAGAACTTTACTAACCAAGAGATTTGGCACTGAAAAAATTCTCCACAACTTTTTAGCCAATAAAGAATTATTAAAAGAATAAAAGTCCTAAAACTCCCAAACCTCCTATAGATTTAGAATCAATTAGCTTTTCCCACTTAATCCAATGCATTTTAGATTGATTAGAAACATCACCCTCACACCAAAATTGAGCAACCAAACTAGAAATTTTCTTGCACAAACCCATAGGTAATCTGAAGCAAGACATAACATAACTGGGAGAGACATAAGAATAGACTTAATAAGAACCTCTTTCCCATTTAGATTCAATAGTTTTTTCTTCCAGCCACCGATTCTACCTTTAATTTTCTTTTTAACAATAGAAAAAATCTGTTTTTTTTTTTTTTTATTCTCTCAATAGACATAGGTAACCCCAAATATATAGTGGTACCTTTGTCCAAAACACCCATAAGTCTTAATTTGAAAAAGCTAAACAAATATCAGATTTCAAAGCAGCAGCAGCAGTGTTCTTACTAAAACAGACAAAAGACTTATCAAAAGTTACAATTTGACCACATGCTAACTCAAAATTTTTTTAGCAAAGAGAAACTATTTATACCCTCCCAAATAGTAGCTTTGCAAAACAATTAAGTGTTATCACAAATAATAGATGAGAAATGCTAGGACCACCTTCACTAATCTTAATACCCATAAATCCTTTATAATAGAAGCTTGGGTCAGAATAGAGGAAAAGATAAGGAAAAAGATGATTACCTTACCTAATTCCTCTAGAAGGTTTAATGTAACCACTAATATTTCCATTAATATTAAAAGAATAGGAAACTGATGAGATACATTTCATAATCCAAGCAATCCAAGTACATGAAAAACCCATATTTTCCATAATTTTAGCCAGAAAAGTTTACTCAATCTTGTCATAAGCTTTGGACATATCAAGTTTAATAGCCATGAGTCTATTATTTCCTTTATGACATGCTGACTTGCCATTCAAAAAATGCAAGTAATCATGAGCTATCATAACATTGTCCAAAATTTGTTTATACAAAGTATTACATAAGCTAATAGGTCGATAATGAGACACCAACGAAGGATTTGGAATTTTTGGAATCAGAGAAATAAGTGTATGATTTGTAGCAGTCAATAATTGACCCAAGTGAAAGAAACTAGAAATTACAGCCATAATATCATTAGCAAGAACAGACCAAAACTTTTGGAAAAAACAAAGAGTCATGCCATCAATACTAGGAGATTAATTGGGAACCATAGAAAAAGTAGTAGTTTTAATTTCAGTTATAGAAACAAGTCTGGTTAATTGAGAATTAATCTCATCATTAATAGACTAAGGAATACCATCTAAAACTTCATCAAAATTATTAGAAGAGGTAAAAAGATTAGAATAATACCCTGAAAGCTCTTGAACCACCTCAGATTACTACTCATGCTTAGAACCATCACTTTTCATCAAATAAGATCAAATCATTCCTCTCTTCTATGCTGAGTAGTAGTAGCATTCCAAAAACTTTGTATTATTATCTCCCTCTTGAAGCCATTAAATTCTAGATTTCTATTTCCAAAAAAGCTCCTCCTTTTTATAAGCACAGTCTAATTGCTTTTTAAGATCCTTGAACTCGATAGTAGAAAAATCAGGACTATGCTTTAAGTGATTAATACCAGATTTCAAAAATTGTATTTTAGCTGTGGAATTTAGATTAATATTTTTTTTTTCCAATTCAAAAGAGCCATCCTACAATTTTTAATTTTTTGACAAACTTGGTAACATTTTGAACCGGATACAAAAATATTCTAGGCATCATTCATAGTTTTAGTAATACCATTATATTTCAGCCATCTTTGATCAAAAGCAAATCACTCTTTAAAAGGAATAGTTCCAAGAATGGTATTTAATAATAGCATAATGTGATCAGAGGACTCATTTGTGTAATGGACAAGACTAGCAAAATCATATTTAGTATTGCAAGAGGAATACACCGAAGATACCCTTTCTAATCTCTCCTCAATGAACCCCTCAGAATCAGTAATTTGTCCAAGTAAAACCATATCCAATATAGCCAATGTTAACTAATTCATTACTTATGACAAAATTTCTGAACTTAACAAAAGACCCCTATGTTCTTCTCCTCCCATCATTCTTCTCAGATGAATTCAATAGATCATAAAATCCCCAATCAGTAGAAAATCTGAACCTCACAGGTGTTTCCTACTTGTTTAAAGTTCAAATTGTCTAAATCTAATACCACCATCACAATTCAAATACACACAAACATGCCACTAGGTATTTCCAACTTCATCAAGAATTTGAACCTCAATAGAGCAGTCAGTATAGTAAATAGCCAGAACATGCAAGTCATTATTCTAGAAAACAACTAATCCTCTATATTCACCCATAGGATCAACAGAAAACATAATACTAAAACAATTTTTTCCTCACAGAATCAACAAACTTAGGATTATTTTTGGTTTCAAAGAAAAACACCACATTGAGGGCGATGAGTATTAATCATCTCCCTTAATTAAGGAACTGTCAAAGGCCCTCCAAGCCCTTGACAATTCCAAGATAAAAGTTTCATTTATTCTCTTGGGCCCAGTTAAGGCTGGTTGCCTCTGTTTTTTCAGTTGTAGTAAAAGAACTAACATTTAATTTTGAATTCTTGAAAGACAACCTCCTGCTACTAACTCCAATATCTTTACCCAAAGTCTTACTTTTTTTCCTCATCACCATCAAATTTCTCTTATCTGGAATAGCTTCACATGCAACCGGGATTAGTGCTTGATTTGAAGTAAAAGAGAGCTCGATTATTTCACCATACTCATGAGCAACTGGTACTTCAAACATATCATCACTGAGCATGACTTGTTGATGGATTGAATCTGCGATTTGGGTGCCTGAAGAATCATATTGGCTGCAAGTATGTAAATGAGGGTTAACAAATCCAAATCCAAAAGATGGTAATTAAATTAGGTAATGTTGGGTTTCAGAAGAGAAGGTACTAAGTAAACCTTTGGGTTTTTAGAAGGTAGAAAATATATAAGGGATGATTGAGGAAAAGACAAGATGGTTGAGGAAAAGACCAAGGCAGAGGATTAGATGAAATAATTGAAAGGGATAGAGGGCCTAGGGTTCATATACAGAAAAGGTGTAGAAGGAAAAATTGTCTAATTAAGACAAAGGGAAGCACGTGCATTGGGAATATTAACAACAAAGTTAAATAGTGTCGTACAACGAGTACGTAGAAACAAATGGGTTAAGGGTTATGGGTTTATAGATAGACATTGGGTTTGAATTAGGATTTTGAAAACTATCACTTGTAACCGCCTTGTTAATTGTTTTTGTAACTGCCAAACTATCTGGTTGAGCAATTCTACTAGAATTCTCACCGGACTGCAGAGCTTTCTTAGAAACATCATCCAACTTGTTTAATACTACAAATTTAGAATTGTGTTCATCTCTTTGAACCACCTTTTTAGATGTTTTCCCAGAAAAGTGTTGTGTACCCTTTTAAAAAGATTCCACATTGTTGAGGATGAAGGCAATCATAGATTGAATCTCCATGTTTAACACCACAATTCTTCTCATTGTGACCAACACAACCTCTATAAAAACAGAAAATTGGAAAGTTTTCATAACAAAAAGGAATCCACCGTGTAGTTCTATCAAAAATCACTCTCAATCTTCTCAACAATGGCTTTAATACATCCAGAAACCTTCATATGGCATCCCTCTTGATTCCCAGAATATGGAATCACCACATCTAGGACTTCATAAAAAATACTACATATTTTCCTGGCAGCAGCAACAAAGAACCATTCAACTGGCAAATTCCAAAGTTGAATCCAACAATGAAGCTTAGAGAACTGAGCAACTATATCATCAAGCCCTTTTTCCCATCATTGAAGAATCAAAAATTGATTATCAAAGAACCAAGGTCTTTTGGCCAAAATTCTTCAAATGTCTTCTTCATGAGTGAAAAAGAATTGAAAGACATTAATACCCAACTGAACAATTTTGACATTAAGGCAAGAGGATAATTCCAAGCAGTGTTCATACTGTTTTTCAATCCATTGAAGTTAGCCACTTTATCACCAAACACCCTTCCCAAAAGATTTTTTTTGGCATTCCTCCAGTTTTCTACCCATGTCAGAAAGATCCATGGTAATACCCATTAGTTCCTGAGATTTCAGGATAAAATCTTGGAATTGAGAAACCAATTCTTCCTTCATGATTTAAAAACTGGGGAAAAAAAACAACTTAAAGGTAAAAACACACTAAGGAACAAAAAACTGAAATTCACCATTTAAAAAAAAAAAAAATGTTTTATACTTTTTTTTTTCTTAAAGAAAAGGAAAGATAAACAACCAAAAACACACAAAAGAACTACACAAATTCTTACACCAGAAACAAAAGAAACGAAAACAGACGAATAGATGACTATGAAGAGAGATTAGAATTGTAAAATAGAAAGCTTTACAAAAAAGGAAACGATAGGAAAGAGATAAAACCATCTTGCCTCAGTGAGACAAAGAAGGAGAGAAATTCTCATGAAGAGAGACTTGGGCTCCGATTTTTGTTGTTTCGTAATTAAATTTTGTTGTCTTTGTGTCTTCTTCGTCGATACGATCAATTTACTATAAAATTTTGTTGTTTTGGTGTAGGAATGAAAATTGCAAAATAGAAAAAAGATAACATAAAGAAAGGTCACGATTAGCCATAGCTGATCGTGGGAAATTTTTACATGAATAGAATCTATGGTATAGTACCACGGATATTTTTGTCCAAAAAGAAACACATCACCCAACATCAAATCACATCATTATACAATTGGATGATGTTTATGGACCAAGGGGTCTTATGAATCCGATCTATGCATGAATTTCCCACTGATTGTGCAGAAGAATATTAGTTTCAGAAATTGCATTTTAGCTCTTTAGTTTCCTCTTTATTCTGTGTGACCCCACTAGTTTTAGGACTTGCAGATTAATCCCTAGCATTTTCTAACTTTTTGCAATTAAGTCCATTGCATTACAAAATTACATTAAAGTTGGTTCAATTATGGTAGATTAATATTAAATTAATTTTTTTTTCTTTTTACTAGAATTCATGTGAGCCTGTTATTAGGACATAGGGCCATGTAATGTTTTAGATTATTTTATTTTTGTCATTTTTAATTTATTGCTTATTTTTATTTGTCCAGTATAACTTAACTCATATTTAGGCCTTAAAATTAAAGATTAAATTAAATACGCAACCAACTTCATTAGGATGTAAAGGATACTTCAACTCAGTATTTTGACGACTCCCCTTTCAACTGAAATCCCGAATTCAATCTTTAGTTTTGTAAAACACTAGGAGTCATTTAGGTAAGGGCTTAACTGTATAAGCATGGTCCACTTAGTACACTAAAAATTCAATACTAAGTGGCAACTCTTATTTTTAGAAAAAACCATTTTTCCTAGATTAATTAGTTGGGCTTTCTGTCGCATTTTTCCTAAACCTATTTTGGGCCCCTTTCCATTTTTTCTTTATTTTAAATTTATTTATTATGCCTTAATATATTTTGTTAAAAATGGGGCACATAATCTTACTTACATAAGTTGATATCATTAATTCTATATAATTTAATCCACACCATAAGTGTATACATGAGGTCAAAGAGCGACTCTACCCATATATGTCTCGAATAGTTGTTGTTCCAAACCATTGTCTGAGTTGCAATTAATAATCTTCCCATACAATATTTTAGGGATTAATCTTTCCTTTAGTTTCAATATATAAATTTTTTTATTTTACTCTAGCAGGTGTAATTACATGTCACAAAATTATTTTTAAATTTTAAACATTATTTTTTATATGTTACTGAGTTTTACGATAAATATGCTTCCTTACAATATTTCAAAGACTAATCTTCCCTAAATTTGTCAACAGAATTTTTTACAGTAATAAATGTGATATGAATAATATTTAAAATTTAAACAATGATAATGTTACTTGTGTCTACATGTGTAAAATTTTTTATACCAGCAATTTAGAAAAGAATAAGCCATATTTCAATTGTTGAGTAGATTGTCAGCTTTATAGTATACAAATGAGATTGTACACCGTTGAAGGTTGTTAGGGACAACCATTTTAATAAGAAAATTGCAATAATATTCCTTCCCAAATCTTAATTAAGTCGTCCTACGTACTCAAAACCTTGCACTACCATACAAGTCTACAAGCCTAATAGAGGGAAAACTTTTATATGAGTCGGATTTACAATCTCACTTTTAAATGTTATAGTCAAAACTGAAAATAAGAGATACTATTTCTCCTTCCTATATTAACATACATCATTATATATACTTGCCTCTTATTTAGATAAAAAAAAATTTATAAGTGTAGTTATGGACCGGAAGCATATAAAAGTATTAACCTATCATACAAAAGACATGTCCTTCTTTAAAGGTAGGAGGAGGTACAATGGTGGCTATCAATATACATGAGGAAATTCTAAAAATATGCCATTTTTGTAACTTTGTTCTATTTGGGTGCTTATTTGGAATTGGTGTTCCGGAGAGTGTAACTCGCATTCTCAAAATGAATGCGAGTTATAGAATTTTGAAAAAAAAAAAAAAAAAAAAAAATTTGGACCTCGCATTCAGAATGCGAGGTCATTAACATAGACCTCGCATTCGACGAATGCGAGGTCCAAAATTTTTTTTTTTTTTTATAGCTAATTTGACTATATATATATTGTTTTGTAGAATTTAGCAAATGTGACTATGTATATTGCGAATGGAAATCGTGCACTATTACAAAAATAGAAAAAATGAATGATTTCGGAAATTTGACTATGTATATTACGAATGGAAATTGTGCACTATTAAAAAAATAGGAAAACGAAGGATTTGACTGTAAGATAAAATCATTTAAATAGTGAATTTCCATTCATAAACTATAACAGTAACGAAATAGTACGCGAATGAAATGTGTAAACCCGTTAATTTATTAATTTATCGTATTTTTGATAAAATTTTGACAGAACCTCCCCTATTTTCTCTAAATATTAAAAAAAATATGGGATATAATCAAAGCAGCATATTATTAAACTAAAATTGTATACAAAAACATAAAAAAAATAAACTACCTACACAAAATATATTTATAAAACATTTACATTAACAAAAATAATTATTTAAACAAAATTAAAAAAATATATTAATTAAAATTATTGGACTCCATAAAAAAAATTAAATGTACCTGAAATTTTTTTTTTGGGGCCTTGGGGAATTGGGGAATTGGGGGGAATGATCTTCGGCGGTCTTGCCAGAAGATTAGTCCGACCTCGCATTCCTCGAATGCGAGGTCGGTCAACTTTAATTTTTTTTTTTTTTTTTTTAAAAAAAAATTTGGAACTCGCATTCAGAGAATGCGAGTTACACCCTTTTGGAAGCTACATTTCATTTAGGCATATATATAGAACACATTTCAAAATAGGCATAGATATAGAAATTTTCCCAATATACATAGCCCTCTAAAATATGAGCTGAATTATCTAAAAGCTGGGGAACTCGTAGATAATCTAACCAACCTTGGCATGGACTTTATAATACGGATTTCTTAACAGGGACTTTATAAATTCGTAAGATACATTTATTACAAGATGCTTATTTACATTCCTTTTCTTGGACAAAGATATCTGGGCTCTATGAAACTTTCGTATAATTTCCCTATCATCCAACGTCAGGTTTCTTCTTCTGTGCGAAATTGGTTCACATTCAAACTTTTCAATACAATCTACGAGAGTCGGATTCTATATTAACATGTATCATTTTTATTTGGTAAATTAAAATTAATCCTTTTCGAATTGCGCATAATTCAATAGTGATGTTGGTAACAATTTCCAACCTTTTCTATAATACCCATTCTAGTGGTCCCTCAACAAGCTTCCACAACCATCCTGCGGCTCCTGCCTGGTCCCTGATGAAGCCCCATCTGAATAAGGTTTAAACCAACAGGATGGTGCCCAATCTTGTGGATGTAGTGAGCCACCTTTTTTGAAACACTACTTTTTGCGTTATGGTTGCCATATGTATTCAAGTAAATTATTCAAATTTCTTTCTTCAGATATTACTGTGGTTAAGAAACACCCCAAGTATCAAATCATTTCTATTTTCTAACCTTTTTTTGGGTAAATTCAGTTACTAATCTTCATTGATATGGACGGTATTTTCAAGCCAAGTATAACAAAAAAAGATCCTAGTCAGGATCACCAAAATAATCTATCAAAGAAACAACTATCTAGCCAACCAAACAACTAATCTCAAGACCTCACTCTCACTTGGCAGAAACTCTTTTATATATACCCCATTAAAAAACTTTTTTGCTACCGAGTCTAGTAGCAGCAACCTTTCACCAACCAGAAGCCCCAGCCTGATTCAGTTTGAATCTGCTTAAAAAGAATTTCAACTAGCAAGAACTTGTGCTTAAAAATCTTTTGATTTCTCTCCCTCTATAAAGAGTAAACCACTGCGGCAAAGGACAATGTACGAAGGTTATGGTAGAAACTATTTGAGCAACAAAAGGAAGATAAACATTGCATATCATTTGCCCAACTATAAGAATCTTTATATAACCAGCAACAAGCAGGATTAACTTGAATAGAAGTCCAAATATATGTTTAAAGGGACACCAAAAAAATAGATGATCCTGTGTTTATTATCAACCTTGCAAAACTACACCATTGATTACTAGCTCCTCTCCGCGACAGTTTAGCTTTTGTAGGCAACCTTCCTCTACTGGCAAGCCAGACAATAAGAGCAACTCTAGGAATATATCCTTTGAACCACACCAAGCCATGCCAGGAGACTTCACCAGAATGATCTCCCAAGAGGTTTACAACAGAATGAGCTGTGAACTCTCTTGAAGAATGCAAGTTCCATCTATAACTATCATGTCGATGGAAGACCTTATTACCATCACCAATTCTGGCACATATATTTGATCTATCAAGTCTCTAACCTGGAGAAGCTTCCTCCATAACCAAGAAGCTGAGGAGAGAATAGAAATCAATCAGATGCTTTGATTTCTGAACTTAACAGTATGATCCCAAATCAGCAATACTGAATATTTCCTTGTACATATGGATGATAAGTACTTTTAGAATCAGACCTATTTGTAGACGTGAAATCTTACAAGTCCCAAACCACCTTCTTTGAAAAGCCTACAAACATCATTCCAAGCCACCTTTGCAGTGCAAGACTTTCTATCCTCACCTGTCTAGAGAAAGGCAACAAGTAAGCTCAATCTGCTTTGTAATGACTTTAGGTAGTAGGAATACACTTCTCCAACATAATTATAGAATGAGCACAACAAACTTGAGCAAAGCTACTCTTTTAAGTCTTACCATAAGAAAGATGCTTTGCTGTACAACCTTTAATCTTAGCTTGAATCTTATCTCCTAGCACTTTACAATCTGAGAAGGATAACTTAGAGTGTATCAAAGGGATACCCAAGTATGGGACAGGAAAAACTCCCTTCTGCATTCCCAATATTTGACACAAGACATCAACTCTCCGAGGTGATATGCCAGCTAGGAAATTAGGTCTAAGGCCAGAAATCACAGCAAATTGAGTCACCACTTTCTTTAGTACGTCCTTATAAATTTTTCAGTTCCGGTAGACAAAATAAAAAGATCACCAACAAATAAGATGTCAGCATATTTATCATGATTTCTTTAGCTTAATTATTATGTTATCATAATGACAAAAAAAAGTTCCTAAATAGAGGGTGAATACTCCACAATCTCTTGAATACACATCACAGATGTAGTAAGGAAATGTTTTACATCTTCAACCCCTACCTACATAGATTGTACATCTCGGGAGGTAGGTGGCAAGAGGAACATGTGACTCTAACATAATTGCATACAGAAATTCATGTGGTCTGATATTTGGTCAATACATTCAAAGGATCAATGAAATGGGATTTCAAGGGAGGACGAGCAGATTGGAGGATATGGTTGTATTTAACTTGGACTATTGAAATAAAAGACAAAAGTAGAAAATGAAAGAGGAAGAAATTTATTCTGCCATGAAGAATAATGATTTATTAAGTTGGAATGACTTCAATGGAAGACATGGATTGTGAAGTTTGATGAGATTTAATGTATATATGACTATGAGCTAGTTGCACATGCAGTACATGTATTATCCATTATTTTAATTAGTTTTGATATTTTTACTTTGCAGATTGAAATGATTTATTTTTTATTTTATATAAATCTTTTTGAAAACCATGTGTACACAAAATATAGAATTTCCCAAGCATATATAAATTATATCATGAAGAAAGACAACAGAAGTATGTTTACTTTTTCTTCACATGTATAGTTTTAGTTTGTACGTTGCAAGAAAACCTAGATTTTTTACTTAACAAGCAGATGAGATGGTTTATTTTCCATTTTATGAAAATATTATTGAAAAAATGTATATACAAACTATAAACTTTACCATGTATATGCAAGCTATATCATGGAAAAGGTAGTTGAAAAAATATGTTTGCTTTTTCTCCACATATATACTTATTTTGTAGGCTTTACTCAACTTTGCACCCCTTAACTTGTATCCCATTATTACTTTGCATCCTAAACTTATTTTTTTGAATATATTAGCTATACCTTGAACTCTTAATTTTTATTATTATTTTAGTCTAATTATTAATGTCATTATTAAAGTTAGTAGATGTTAAATAATTGCATATCATGTACTTCTTTAGGGGCATAGTGCACCAATGAAAGTAGTCATGAATAATTTTCACTTTGTTCCCTCTAACTTATGATCAATTTCACTTTGCACCCCTAATTCTAAATTTTGAACGCATTGCACCCTTAACTATGAGATTCGTTCTATTTTGGTCCAAATTTTAATAGTGTTAAACAATTTGACAAATGTTCTAGAGGCTCATAGATCGAGCTATTATAAGCTCGTGGATATGAAAGAAGATCCCGTTCTCAGAATATAGAACATTATAAATTTGAAAAAATATTATCAAGAGATGTAATTGACTTTCTTTCTATAAAAAGAAACACTTCTTGAAAAAATGCGCTGAATATTATCAGTGGGCTGAGACCTAGTGGTCCCTCCTCAAAAAACATAAGCCACTCTGACCCGCCGATGTGGTTAAAGAGGTTCAGATCAGGATCAATATGAAAAGAAAAAGCAAAATGAAAGAAAAAACATGAGTGATATGAGGGTTGAGACCTAGTAGCCCCCCTCAAAAAGCATAAGCTACTCCGACCCGCTGATGCATTAAAGAGGTTCGGATCAGGCTTAAAAAGAAAAGAAAAAATAAAAAAAAGGAAAATAGCAAGAGTGTTAGGAGGGATAAGGCCTAGTGGTCCCCCCTTAATAACATAAGCCATTCCGACCCACCAATGTGCTAAAGAGGTTCAAATCAGGCTCAAAATGAAAAGAAAAAGAAAAATGAAAGAAAAAAAAAGAGTGATATGAGGGTTGAGGCCTGGTGATCCCCCTCAATAAGCATAAACCACTCTAACCTACTGATGTGCTAAAGAGGTTTGGACCAGACTCAAAAGAGAAAAATAAAAGGAAAATGAAAGAAAAAAATATGAAGGGATGAGACCTAGTGGTCCCCTCCTCAAAAAAGTAAACCGTTCCGACCTGCCGATGTGCTACAGAGGGGAATAGGGATCAGGATCAGAAGACGGAATGAAGAAGAAAAATAAAGTGCTTTGTACGTTAACTGAGAGAACGTATAAGTTCAATCAGATTTTGAGTATGAAAACATAGGTTTAAGTGTTGTTTACTTGAAATTGCCTAAGCGATATTGAGAGTTGGGACATAGTTATACAAGTTTAAGTATAAGCCATTGAGTGTTCGTTATTTCATGTGTTTGGCACCTGGTGTATATGGTATAAATTTGGGGCACAAGAGACAATAAAATTAAAGGAAGAAGAGAACAAGGCATTGGAGTGTAAAAATTCAAATTTTATTAATGATGAAGCCCTATCTATTACAATTATTGAACATTTATTACATTAGAAGTAGAAGTCAAAGTTGGTTTGGTCGGCTCGATTGCGAGTTCATAAGGAATAGGTTCGGGATTAGCACTGTCCGAGCTCGCAGCTTCAGGAATCCCAGGGATCAGTACTTGGGCTTTGAACTTTGCATCCAAATTTCTGATCACCTCATAAGTCATTAACTAAGGTGTCATACGAAAGGCCCTTGTACAGATCCGGTTCTTCACCAAGTGGTCACATGCCAAAGTGAACCCCATGGTAAATACCTTTTGGGTAAACTCCTTTAACATTGCGTCTATCTCTTCCGAGGCGACAAATGTGTTTCTGCCTCGGATTAACAACTCTTCCTTCCGAGAATTGAATTTGGCCTCAGCAACCTAAGCCTCTTCATGGAGTTGAAGGATGTTCTTGTCTAGGTCGGCAATCTTCTTATCTCAATCATCGACGTTAACATGAAGTGTCTTTTTCTCCATCTCAGATTGATAGAGCCTCTCCCTCAGCTCATCCAACTGAGCCTTCCATTCATCATACTTCTTCTCCGTCTCAATGTTATACTTCAGTTCGTTGGCCTGAACAGCCTTCTTTACTTTTTGGCTGGTCTCGGCCTTGACGTAGCTACCTCCTACTTCATAGAATTTATTGTTGAGTTGAAGGTGGCCTCACTCTCTGCAACTGCGGGCATGCAAAATGGTTATGGCCTACAAAGTAATAGTAAGACTTAAGTTCTAAGAGAAGGTAGAGTTTAAAAGCATTTGAAAAGAAGTAGAAGAGGAAATTTACATTCATCAAGTTGACATGTAGCTTGTCTAGCATCTGCTAAGGTGTTAGCCTTTTTACATAGGCTACATCTCATGGTAAGACAATGAATTTCGCCTATTCTTGAGCCACCCTTGTGAACTGTGATCGATCATTGATGTCAACCGGATGGGTGGGTCAGAATTGAGTACTACCTGAGATGGAAGGACTCGGGAGAAGGTCGATGGACATTTGAGTCTAGGAGATGTCTCTTTACCCAGCCGATCTCTTTTCCTTCTCAGGAGTGTGTTTTTTGCTTCCTCAAAAGAAAGAGCAGGTATGAGGTATGAGGTATATAGAAAGATTGCTTACAATAGGCAATAAGGAACTGCTTAGATAGAGGCAAGTTCTTGGCAGTTTTACTAGGAACCCTTACAATTGAGCCAATACCAGAGGGCCTATGCGAAAGTAAAGGGGTTGATGTAAGAGTACCTGAGATAGAAGGGGTGGCCTCTATCCTTGAGGTGCTGGCCTCTCTATATATCTTCTAGGTAACTCGAACTAGTTCGGGTTTGGCCTAGAAAGTAGGAAGAATGGGCACGGTTACCATTTGACGGCTGCCAGAGCCTCTCAATGTGGCATCCACGGGGGCCTCAGTTGTAATACTAGTAGCAGCCAATGTATTGGTGGCAAGCTCCTAGGCAACACTGGTAGTGGCTGACGAAGAGCCGCTGGAGGACTAGGATGTGGTCTGGTTCAAGGAGTTGGCCCCAGTTGCTGTAGTTGAGGGAATCAAACCCCTCAAGAAGGTACTTAGGTCTGCAAACAAAAATAAATTAGTTCGGTTTGATTCAGCTCGGGAAAGATCAAAATAAGCTATAAGCGAGTAATATTAACCTTGATGAGGATCGTAGCCCTCAGGGGTAGTGTATCCTTGAAATAAGTCAATCCAGGCCAAGAGATTATTGGAAACAAAATGAAGAATGGATGGCTGGTTATGGATGTCTACCCTAAGGTTGGATTCAATAAGCCTCTTAGCCTCATCGGAGTTCGGAGGAGAAACACTTTTTGTCTTTAAATTTTCTTTTATAAGGTTCTAATTATCTCGGGGCATTGGAGGATCTAAATAGCAGACAAAGAAAAAAGATTTCTTCCAATCGTGGATAAAAGAAGGGTTGCCCGAAGTGAGCTGCTTGCTTGGACCTCGGGGAGAAATATCGAAAAACCCTTTTGAAGGGGAAAATTTCACCATTATTCTAAAAGTGTCCAAGGAAAGAGGAATGTCATATAATTTACATAAAAATATAACCTAGTAATTACTCTGATTGCATTGGAGGTCAGCTGGGATACACTAATGTCCCAATGATCAGAAAGCTGATTCAGAAATTGGGCTATGGGGAGCCTAAGACCTGTCTCAAATTGCTCCTGGTAAACAGTTAAGTAACTAGGAGGGGACAAGTGGTATCGGTCCTTGGCTATGGGGAATTTAATATGTACAACATTTTTAAGGAATTGGTATCTATCCCTAAGGGTTTTGACGTCTTCGGGCTCGAGAATGTTAAGGGTGTTTAGGGTCTGAAGTTTAGGGTAGTCATTCGAAGAAGGTTCGGATGATGAAGGTTCGGCAGGAAAATTGAAGGGGACTGCAACCAAAAGGGCTTCGTCAAAAGGGTTTAGCATTTTATCAACTTAATTTACAGGGAAAGGGGGTTGAGACCCTAATGAGTAAGGATGGAGTGAACGTAACGGCCATGGCTGCTTGACAGTCGTAAGAAGGAAGAGGAGCTCGAAAAAGGAGCCTAGAAATGAACAGCGAGTGGCACTCTTACCTTGGCAAGCAGATAAGGCAGGCAAGTAAACGTAAGAAAAAGAGAGGATTTGCTTGGAAATAGGCCCCGAAGTGAAGGTTGTAGGAAGAAGGGCTCAAGAGACGAGAATATTGGCCCAGAAAAAATGGGAGGAAGAGAAAATATAGGGAGAAGGAGGAGAGGGATTGTGCTATCTCACTAGAAGAAAGTGCAGGTGCAAAATAAGGTAAAAAGGAGAAATTGCAAGGTAAGGGCGTATAAATACTACTGGACCCGTGTTTGGGGAAATGGAAAAATTTGCCCTAATTGGGAGGGAAAATAAAAAGTTTGCCTTAATTTGGAGGGAAGAGCGAAAAGTTGAATGTTTTAACTAGGAGGAGAATAAAAATTGAAATTCGGTTTGTCTTTTTAAGAGGCATTAAAGGCTTGGGCGGGAACACGAAGTGCTGTGCAGTAAGTGCATTAATGATACATGGGGACCTGGTGAGCTGCAAGCTTTATAGAAGAGTCATCATTGCAAAAAGAAGGCTTTATGGGACAACTCGCCATTATAGAGGAAAGTGAAAAAGTCTTGGGTTTCGAGATGAAGGACTTAAAGTGGTTTGGGTATGTAAAAACATGTGTCGAAGTGCTAGAAGGTTGTCATGACAAATTGAGGCTCGTATATGTCTTAGCTCGGAAAATATGCATCTCAGTTTGGAGCATCACGACACAACACAGCAAGTGATATGGAGTCTCGGTGTCATGATTGGGAAAAGAGTTATAGGGGACTTTGGTAATTATTATCGGCTTGGCCCCGTCTCTGGAGTTCGGTACCAAGCCGAGGGGACTTGATGATGTTTAGATTTAATACTTAGTGCATATTCTAGAAGTACTTACGTGATACCCTCATTAAGGGCATTCATATAATTTAGGCTCAACTTAATTGGCAGTGTATTGGTTTTGAAACCCCTCATATGTGTCTATAAATAGGGGATTCATAGGCCTAAATCCTAATAATTCCTCATAACTCTTCCCATAATCTAACTCTCACATTTTCTCTCTCTAAGTCTCCTAGGGTCTCTTTCTTTTTCTACAATTCTCACTCTTCATCAATAAATGTGTTAGTAAATAATCACAAAATATTAGTATCTGGATAACAATGAATAATTGTTTATACCAAAATAAATTAACATTTGAAGTAAGAGAAGCAAATAAATGAAACCACCTAAAAATGGATGAGATATTTGGCATAGTCATAGACTCCTATTTAATATTTTATATCACACTAAAATTTAGGACTGTTGTTTAATTGTTTGTGGATATTATATTTGACAATTGAAGTAAAGAACATTTAGTCTTTTACCTTTCACTATTTACTTTGAAATGTAATAAAGTTTGATTCTTTTGAGTTCTTCCAAAACATCTTTTATGTCAATCCTCTCCTCAAATGAATCCACTGTGCATGTGAGAGCCAATTCCATGATAAGAGATGTGCATTTCACCACTTGCTGGATTTTGGTCACAAGACAGTTGTAATGCCGTTGTCTATTTTATCTGTTATAGAATTTTGTAATAAATCAGCCACCCAAGTCTGTCTCTTATACACATCGAGTGTCGCCTAGGAGCTGTCAGCTTCTTTCTTGAAAATGTTTCCATCAAGAGAATACCGAAGCTATACACATCACACCTAGTGGATACTATACCTTCAGATCCATACTCTATATAGAAAATCATCGGAGTTAGCTATTCATACACTGAAAACTTAGAACTTAAATATGGTACGAATGAATAAGTTTGCTTATCAATTTTGGCGAAGATTTTGATTTACCTGGTGCGATATAACCTATGGTTGCGAGTGTCTTTGTCTGTCTCATACTTTCATCGCTATGAAATAGCTTTGCAATGCCAAAATCACTAAGATGACTGGTCATCTCTTCACCCAAAAGAACATTGCTGGGCTTTAGATCACAATGGACTACAGGTGATGAGTAGCCATGATGGAGATAACCCAATGCTACTGCTACATCCGTCATTATGTCTAATCTTTGCACGAAATTCAAGAAATAGTTGTGAGAGTGCAACCATTTTTCAAGGCTTTCATTAGGCATATATTCTAAGATTATAGCCTTAACATCAGGATTAGAGCAACAACTGATGACTTTAACTAGATTTCGATGGTGAAGTTTGCACAGTACTTCACACTCTGTGCCAAAACTTTTGAATGGTCCTTCAAATTCCAAGTTGAAAACCGTTTTATTGCAAATATTTTTCCATTCCTAAACATGCCTTAGTAAACTGAACCATAACTTCGCACTGCAAGCAAATTTTTTTGGCTAAAGCCATTAGTTGCATGTTGAATGTCACAGTATGAAACTCTTTCATGTATTAGTGCTGCAAGTGAATCTACATGAGCAGTATTTCATTTTCTTCTTCTATTTTTTACGAACAATATCACGATGCTAATCAAAGTAAATATTACGAATGCACTTGGTAACAAAACATATGCAACTATGTGCAAGATTTTCATCCTTGATCCTAGAGAAGAATTGAAGGGGCAATAGGGAAGTGTAAATGAGGAGAACCACCACAAAGTGCCTCATTCGATATGAATGATTCATATGTGAAGTTCACAAGAGAACCCTTCGAGGGAACCTCTCCTCGTTGGTTATTGAAAGACATTAAAGTATACCAACTTTGAGAGTGATTCTAATGCTCCGGGAATCTATCCAATGAGATTATTATGAGATAGATCTAACTTTAATTGCAGGCTTACCAATTTGCCAAATGATTTAGGAATTGGCCCTTGTAATTCATTATGTGCAAGGGAGAGATTGAATAAATTCACTAGACGACCAAGTGTTGCTGGGATATTTCCCAAAAATCTATTCTTTGACAAGTCTATGTATAATGCAGCCTGTAAATTCCCAAATTCTATCGGTATAAAACCACTTAAAGAATTTGAATGAATGTCCAACTTGAGCAAATCCTTCAGAATTTTGAGGCTTGAAGGTATACTTGAATTAAACCCACTGGAATCTAAGAAAAGTTCTCTCAAAGAAGTTATATTTCCAAAGCATTCTGGCACCTATCCCAAGAAATAATTTTGACTCAAATACAATAAAGCCAGTTTCTTGCAATTGCAAAAAGTGCCTCCAACGGATCCTTGAATTTGATTACCTTGTAAATCTAACGCTTGAAGATTTAGCAGCCCATTGAAAGACATTGGAAGTTTTCCAATCAAGTAATTGTCCCCAATATTGATATAGACTGATAAGCCACTTAGATTACCAATTTCCCATGGAATGTTGCCTTCAATCTTGCAAAACTTGCAAAAAAGTCTTGCAAAGTGGAAAAATTGCCGATAGTAGAGGGAAGTGTTCCTTTTAGAGGATTCAATGATACAGACAAGGTTTTTAAACTTCTACAATTAGTCAAAGATGAAAGAAAGCTCAATTCGGTACAGGAATTGGAGATGAAATAGTTCCCATCAAGGCCAATAGTCTCAAGGAACCTCAAGTTGCCTAATGAGGTTGGAATGGAACTAGTAAATTGGTTGTAGCCAATTTCTAGTGTGTTAAGTTTGGTAGCATTTGAGATCGAGTCAAGAATAACACCAGTGAGTTTATTATTCCAAAGATACAGTACCTCTAGATTTGGTAGCTTCTAGCCTATACTTGGAGGAAGACTCCCTGAGAGGTCATTTTTAGTGAATAAAATAACTCTTAGGGATAAGATGTTAAATATAGATGCTGGAATTGAACCATGTTTCATAAGTCATTTGATGTGAATATCAAAATCTCTAGTTTCTAAAGATTTTCAATTTGTACTGGAAGTGGACCTACTAAGATTTAGAATACATGTTCACATACAAGGGCATGTGCCAGAGCTATGATCTTGTTGGAAGAAAATGCAGCTGTAAAAGTACAATGATTGGCTTATTATCTGTTACTTTAGAAAAGCGAGAAAGTATTAAATGATATTTTTTTCAATTTTTACCCTCAGTGCTATATTAATGGAAGAAGGATTGTGTAGTTTAATATTAATACAAAAAAATAATTTAGTCACTTTAAATTATCTTTTTATAAAATTGATGTAATTTAATAACGTTTTTAAACTATGTGCACAAACTAAAGATGACAGTCATGACAGTTATTTTAAAATGGAAGGAATTACAGTGATTACCAGTAAGTGAAGAAAATGCAATCTCTAATGCCTCCAAATTGGGGAGACTGTCCATCTCTAGAGGAATTCCACCTAATCATCGTACATATATATACAGCCATTAATAATAAATAAAATTTAATAAGTCATATAAATGTAAAAAGGACATTTATTTTGATAAAGAACTCCTTAGAAAATAATAATGTACGCTGAGCGTCAAAAAAGTAAATGAAGATATTGTCTCAACTTTGCTTAATTAAATATGGTTCAAAATTATAAAGCTAAGTAATCTTGCAATAAAGTTTTAGAAAAATGAATTACCATTGCAAGTTTTACTTTTGGCCATGTGGCCTTTCGTGGATTTTTTTTCTAACAGCACATTGAGGCTTGATTGGAAACTGAAATGCAAAGATTGTAAAGATAAACAGTAACAAAATGTCGCTGTTACAAAGATAATTAATTCTATTATGCACTACTGTTTTAAACCAAGACACAATTGAAGGTTTGACCAGTTTACACTAAATCTAGTCATGCTCCAAGAGACATTTGATATAAAATAGTCAAAAAATCAATTAAAACAGGTGAATTGGTATGAACCAAGAAACTAGTGAGAGTCGCACCCCGCACATCTAGATGTGTATCAACCCGCGGTCTGGCCGGCACCTTTGGGACCAGCACCTTCGCCATGTGGTGCTCTTGAAATAGGTGATTAAATCCAAAAATCCTACTTACTATTTACAAACATAAATTACCTACTTACTATTACAAATTTAAATGAATCACCTATTTACTGTTACATAACGGGGCTTTAAATGCGACTATGAATTGTACAAAAATAATCTAAGCTAAGTTTTATGCATTTGAAATACTAAGAATGGTGTGTTGGTGCGCCGGGACACAAAAATACATTCAAATTTAAAGAAAAAATAAACCCTAGTCTAGATTGACTCCTGGTCCACGTAATTCAAAAAAAAAAACATGAATTCGGGAATCTTGTTGTAAAATGAGAAGGTTTGGGATAGATTTGAATTTCCCTCGGCACCCACTTTACCCGGCGTTGGACCGGTTGCATGATTTTATCGCGTTTCTCTTTTTAATTTTAGTATTCATTATTGCCGACTTTGTAGCGTACGTGTGCTTGAGATAGTTTAAAAGTAATAAAATATGTACACATTAATGAGGAAATGAAAATAAATGGTAAATAATAACATTGTATAAGAGACTTGTGGGTTCAATATAAAGTCTCACACATTTAGCTTGTATAAGTGACAGCTTTAACTCCAAAGGGGCAAAACAGTCGTTTGTCATGCATGCCAGAGTTTACTTCTAACCCGATTTTATATTATTGATACAGTTATTAAGTCATGGACTAAATTGAGTTTGATTCAAATATTTAATGTCGATCGTGCAACTAAACAAAATTTGAGGTTGTTGGTAGATTCACATCATTTAACAAGTAAGAAAAATCATAAATATTATATCGAGACCAACAACCATAAAAAATAAAGCACAAATCATCACAAAAGAAACTAATCGAAAAATATGTGCAAAATCAGAGCCTATTTACAATTTAATACTCATAAGGTCAAAACGGTAATTTCACAATCAAAGGGTAATTAAACATATTAAAATGTCAAACAAAAATCAAATTAAAGCTTGGTGGTTATTGTCATTAAAAATGTAACTTAGAAGAAATTTGAAAATGAAGCAAAGAAATAACAAAGTAAATTATTAAGGGCCTAAATGTAATTTAGAAAATTATTTGAGGGCTAAAATGCAAAAATCTGAAATCTAGAGGGTTAAAACGCAAATAAAATTTTTTCTGAACTATTAAAAAAAAAAAATTTTGTGTGCCACGTCATCCGTCATCGATGACGTGGCAGCCCTATGGACCCAAGGGGGAAAAACTAAAAAAACTAAGGAAAATGAGGGCAAGGAGATTAGAACCCAAGCCCCCATGGAGTAATACTTCCTGCTGAACCACTGGCCCAAAGTCATTTTTGGGTTATGGTTCAGTTTGTTTTATTTATACACTTGAAAGTTTCTCTACATTCCCCCAACTTCTTCCTCTTCTTCCCCAACAGTAAACAACCATTCAAAATTCTTCCAACTCCATAACCACCCCAAAAAGTGAAACCTTCAAACCTTAACCCAAAAACTCTAAGAAAATATAGCCATAAAATTCTAATTTTTACATAGATCATGAAGATGTAACAATTAATTAACATAAACAACTACATAAACATAAATCAAAGGGTGAAAGTAGGCATATGAACCAAACACTAACTTGCATAAAACATCCACAAAATTTTCGTGTAAACCTTTAGAGACACTCCAAAAATATTCTAAAGCCAATAAAAACATTAAATTTAAACATTATGAACTATAAAATTATATTCGAAAATTAAGCCATAAATAATGTAAAAATAGTAAGATAAGCATTTTGTCACCAAAACAATCGATTCAAAAGCCCATTTAACTCACCTCAACCTCAGGAATGTGGTGGAATTGGTTATATTTGGCTTGGAGTGAGTTTGAGCCGAATTTGCTTTCGACACCTCCAAGCTTCCGGATTGTATGAGACCGGCCTTCTTCCATCACATTTTTCACCCACCAGATGAACGATTTTGCTTGATCTTTACAAAGAGAAGTTGTAGTCCCAGGTACCCTCTACTAACTTTTCTTCTTTGAGTTTAGTCTAATTCTTCTTCGATGGCCTGGAATCTTGGATCAAAGTTGGCTGTCTGGAAAAATTTTCCGGACATAAAAAAATCTCTTTTTTTTCTGCAGATTTTCTTGGCCACCAGCCTTCTTCTACCACGTTTTTTACCCTCCAAATGAATGATTTTGCTTGAGCTTTGCAAAGAGAAGTTGTAGTCCCAGGTACCCTCTTCAACTTTTCTTTTTTGAGTTTAGTCTAATTCCTTTTCAATCATTTGGAATTTTGGCTCAAAGTTGGCTGTTTGGAAGATTTTTAAACTTAGAAAAATTTTTCTTTCTTTTCTTCCTGCAGAAATTTTCATCCCCCCCCTCTCTAGATTGATTTTTTTTTGCTTTTAACGGAGTGGATTGAGTGTAAAAATGGTCAAAAACCATTCCTTGTCATGTTGGGAGTATGGAGCTTCTGATATTTGGTGAGAATGGGTGAAAAAATGCAGAGAAAAACGTGGCCAAAACAGCTCTGTCGAGCTGACTGTTCGGCTCGTGAACGCGGTACTATTCACGCGCTGAATTTTGATTTTTGATTTTTTTTTAATTGATTTTTTTTTAATTCTAAAAACTTAATAATATTAAAACTCATTCTTAGTATTTCAAATGCATAAAACACATAATAATTAAACACCATATGACTAATTAAGAAGGAATTAAAGGGTAAATTGAAAGGAAATCAAAGAGCAGGTTAAGAAGAAATTAAAAGGTGAATTAAAAAGAAAATTAAGAGTCCAATCTAAGAGGAAAATAGGGGAAAACTATAAGGGACAAAAATAGGTGTTGGTGAGGATCAGTGTTTGGATTTTTTGACCATTACCAGATTCATCTTAACTCTAACAGTCCATTTTTCTTCAAAATTAATCAAGCACCAATGGATTAATCAATCCATCAACTTTTCTGGTTGCTATTTCTCTCGAAGTCACTCAAACCCCAAATTAATCAACCTTATCCTTTGTCCATTTGCAAATCGACTAGAGGAAGGGGGGGAGGCGATGGGCCAGGACCTGGAGAAGATACATAGAAGAGGAGGTGGGAGAATTGAAAGGACATCTAAAAGGTTGAGAAGATAGAAAGAGGAGAAGAGAGAAAGGGACAAGAAATTGGAGAAGGATATGGGCAGAAAGGTGGCGGAGTAGACTGGAAAAGGGTGAAAGAGAGGGGAAAGGAGGAAGAGAAGAGAAAATTTAGGAGGTGTTTGGTTCGTGTTTTGAAATTGGAATCATACATAAATAATCAGTAAAAATTTTATTCAAGGGAATCATTGAAACAACCACTGCTCGTTAAGAGTTATTTAGGAATGGATATCATATTAAATTATTAATATTTATATTTTTCCATGTTTGCAGCCATTGCCAAAACGAATTCTTGAAGATCGCTATTGAAATTTTTAGGGCTCCATCATCTAAGGGAAGTTTAAAAATAAATTAAAAAAACTTAGTTGTCTTCAAGATCTACCATTAAACTTTATGGATCTTCATCCATTAAATCTAATTAGGGAGCTATGTTGGCAGAACCTGGGGTGAGGAGAGAGTGATGTGGACTGAGGGATGGATGAGGGGGATGTGATAGGAGAGAAGAAAATGAGAGTTTAAGTAGAAAGTCATGGATGAGGTGGCGGGGAATTGGTAGAGATAATGCGAGAGGAGAGAAGAGAAAGAAAGTTGGAGTTGGGAGGTAGAAGGCATGCTGGTGGTGATGCGATGTGAGAATAGAGAAGATGAACAGGGTCGGGATGGGGGTGCCACGGAAGAGGTGGGTGATGGTGAAAAGATATGAGCAGAAAAAGAGGAAGAGATTTGGTGAGAAAGATTTTTACAATTTTGTTTTTCAAATCTTGGAATAAACTCAAACAATTTTTTTGGGTATGGGGAGTTGATGATTTTTTTTAGGTATGATTCCCAATTTCAATACCCATACCCATTAACCAAGTAATCAATATGTAATTTATTCTGATTCTTATTTCCTATTCCCTTCTTTATTCTAAATAAACATTCATTGATTAGAAGAGTCTAAAATTACATCAGATAACAAGTCAGTAAACTCTCCCTCAGATGACAAAACATTAGACAAAATTTGAGGAGATGTAATCAACCCATTTCCTTACAAACGCCCATTTTGCAATTTGGTGAGCAGTAGAGTTACAATTTCTTGGTACTTTCCTGAATCTCCACTTAGGCCATTTGCGAGAATACTTCCTTGCTTCTTGTATGTCCACTGCACATGACCAGTCGAATTGAAGGCATTCATTTTTAAGGGTAGAAATTACAGTAGTTGAGTCACCTTCAAGTATCACTTTCTTCAATCCCTGGTCAGCAATTCTCATAGCCTCCAAGATTACTGCAGCTTCAGCCGAATTTGCATCATAACTCCTCAAGATTTTAGTGTGTGCATGCATTATGCAGCCATGATTGTTCCTCAATATAGAGGCATCAACTAGTGTAATCTGTCTCTTATACACATCTACATTAGTATTAACCCAATCATTTGGATGAGATATCCATTCAAGTCATTACTAATAGATGGGCATGCTTTTATCAGTTTCCTTTTTTGTGCCGCAAGATGCTCATTTGTTAAACTATTAATCTTTTTCGTTAGAGCCTCAATATCCGACCTCTTATTCTCATGTACCACTCTATTTCTTTCAAACCAAATTTGCTCTATCATAATCACTCCAAAAATAAGAAATTCCCAGTGCAGTTTAGGTTGGATAAATAAAGGACTAGATGCATTAGTGATAGTGTCAATCCACTGCTCCATTGATCAAGTTCTGAAACCTGAAAAATTTAACCTCCATTTTGAATTTATCCATATTTCAGCAACCACATGTCATTTCATAAATAAGTGTTCAAGTGTTTCACATTCGCTAGAACATAACGGGCACAAATCATTAACACTTCTGATTACCTCTTTGATCTTTGCTCTTGATGTTAGGATCTGTGCTACAAACTTTCCATGTGCAGGAAAAATTTGTGTCTCTCATGGATTTTTGAAGCCCAAAGCCTTTTCCACACTTTCTTTTTATCCTTCTCCGTTATTGTTGTAAATCTCCTCCTCTGGTTAGTAAAGTAAGCTGACTTTACTGAGTAGTTCCCTGACATAGAGGGTACCCAGATTAGGGAGTCAGGTTCCGTCATAACTGGAATTTTAATGCTTACAATTTCGTTTGATATGGAAGGTGGAAATAAAGCTTGCAATAAATCCATATTCCAAGTTCTTGTCTCTGGAGAAATGAGATCCGCCACAAAATGAACCAACACATTGTCTCTGCATTGTATAGGTGGCTTGAAGTCCTGAATAGAAAGGATCCAGGGATCAGACCAGATTCTTATGCAAGAGCCATCTTTGACCAAGTAGCAGGCCCCTTTCTTCAGCATGTCCTGAACATAAATGATGTTTTTCCAAATCCAAGATGCCTTGTACCTCATAATTAAGGTAGTTGATATTTTTGAGATATTTGGCCTGGAGCATCATCACCCAAATATTGTTGCTCTTGTTGCATACATTCCATGCCATCTTACCAACCAACGCTTTGTTTGTAGTCCATCATTCGCTTGAAATCCATACTGCCACATTCCTTCGGTTTACATATGGACTCCCATGAAATCATACATAAGCTACGATTATTCTCAGCTGTACCAATCCACCAAAAACTTCTAAACATAGAATCAAGTGCTGAGCAAATTTGCCACATGTCAACATTAAACTAATGAGGTCATGGAAGAGGAAGTTCACCATCTTGACAAACACACCAGGGAGATTAGGTTTATCTATTCATCCAGAGCGGAAAAGTCTTCATTGGGGGAAAGAAGTGAATAAAAAGACGCCCAGTGAAATGAACCATAAGAGACAAATGAAACTTGGAAACAAGAATGAAATCCCAATCTGGTGTTTATCGGGAGCACAGGGACTTAGAATAAAACGTAGCTGTGAATGACAAAGAAAACTAACTTGCCATAACATGCAAACTTGTTTGGTGATGAAACTCAGTCAAACAATGTGAATTTCAAGCCCGACTTTGTACCATCAAGGCAAGGGTATTGTAAACACAAATGAACACCCGACTTTATGTCATCGGGGTAAAGACATATAAATTAAAATGAAAACCCGACTTTGTGTCATCGAGGTAACAAGAGTGAAATGAAAACCCGAACGGTGAGTTTGTCGGGTAATGCAAACTTGAAATGAAAGCCGAAATTCGTTTATCGGTTGATGCAGAAATGCAAACCTGAAATTCATTTATCAGGTTAATAGAACAGTTAATAGAATGGAAACCCGAAATTCGTTTATCGGGGATGAAAATGCAAACCTGAAATTCGTTTATCAGGTTAATAGAATGGAAACCCGAAATTCGTTTATCGGGGATGAAAATGCAAACCTGAAATTCGTTTATCAGGTTATGAAAATGGAAACCCGAAATTCGTTTATCGGGGAGAAAAATGCAAACCTGAAATTCATTTATCAGGTTAATGACAAATGTAAATGAGAACCCGAAATTCGTTTATCGGGTTAGGATGCAAACCTGAAATTCGTTTATCAGGTTAATAGAAGATGAAAATGAGAACCCAAAATTCCTTTATCGGGAGTGCAAATGCAAACCTGAAATTCGTTTATCAGGTTAACGGAGATGGAAATGAGAACCCGAAATTCGTTTATCGGGTGAAGATGCAAACTTGAAATTCATTTTCAGGTTAATGAAGATGGAAATGAGAACCCAAAATTCGTTTATCAGGTTAATAGTATGGAAACCCAAAATTCGTTTATCGGGGATGAAAATACAAACCTGAAATTCGTTCATCAGGTTATGAAAATGGAAATGGGAACCCAAAATTCGTTTATCGGGAGTGCAAATGCAAACCTGAAATTCGTTTATTGGGTTAACAGAGATGGAAATGAGAACCCAAATTCGTTTATCATAAAGATGCAAACCTGAAATTCGTTTATTAGGTTAATAAAGATGGAAATGAGATAACCGAAAAACGTTATCAGGTTAATAGAATGGAAACCCGAAATTCGTTTATCGGAGATGAAAATGCAAACCTGAAATTCTTTTATCAGGTTATGAAAATGGAAACCCGAAATTCGTTTAGCGGGGAGAAAAATGCAAACCTGAAATTCGTTTATCAGGTTAATGACAAATGGAAATGAGAACCCGAAATTCGTTTATCGAGTTTGGATGCAAACCTGAAATTCGTTTATCAGGTTAATGAAGATGGAAATGAGAACTCGAAATTCGTTTATCGGGTTTGCAAATGCAAACCTGAAATTCGTTTATCAGGTTAACGGAGATGAAAATGAGAACCCAAAATTTGTTTATCGGGTGAAGATGCAAACCTGAAATTCGTTTATCAGGTTAATGAAGATGGATACCCGAAATGCGTTTATCAGGTTAACAGAATGGAAACCCGAAATTCGTTTATCGGGGATGAAAATGTAAACCTGAAATTTGTTTATCAGGTTATGAAAATGGAAATGGGAACCCAAAATTCGTTTATCGGGAGTGCAAATGCAAACCTGAAATTCGTTTATCAGGTTAACGGAGATGGAAATAAGAACCCGACTAAATTCGTTTATCGGGTGAAGATGCAAACCTGAAATTCGTTTATCAGATTAATGAAGATGGATCCCTGTAATACGTTTATCGGGAATGACAAATGCAAACCTAAAATTCGTTTATCAGGTTAATGAAAATGGAAACGAAAACTCAAAATTCGTTTATCGGGTGATGCAGAAATGCAAACCTGAAATTCGTTTATCAGGTTAATAGAATGAAAACGCAAAATTCGTTTATCGGGGAGGAAAATACAAACCTGAAATTCGTTTATCAGGTTAATGAAGATGGATACCCGAAATGCGTTTATCGGGGATGACAAATGCAAACCTGAAATTCGTTTATCAGGTTAATGAAAATAGAAACCCAAAATTCGTTTATCGGGGATGAAAAATGCAAACCTGAAATTCGTTTATCAGGTTAATGAAAATGGAAACCTGAATTCGAATATCGGGGATGAAAATGCAAACCTGAAATTCGTTTATCAGGTTAATAAAAATGGAAACCCAAAATTCTGTAGTTTATCGGGGATAAAAAATACAAACCTGAAATTTGTTTATCAGGTTAATGAAAATAGAAACCCAAAATTCGTTTATCGGGGATGAAAATGCAAACCTGAAATTCGTTTATCAGGTTATGAAAATGGAAACCCGAAATTTGTTTATCGGGGAGGAAAATGCAAACCTGAAATTCGTTTATCAGGTTAATGAAAAATGGAAATGAGAACCCGAAATTCGTTTATCGGGTTAAGATGCAAACCTGAAATTCGTTTATCAGGTTAATGAAGATGAAAATGAAAACCCGAAATTCGTTTATCGGGAGTGCAAATGCAATGAAGTGTAAAAGGCAACTAGTAATTAACCCTAATCATGATTGGATTGTAAATTGGGACATTAAGCCCTAAACGGTAAATGACAGTATTATTTAAACTGAGAAGTTTGGCTGGGAATTTAGTGCACCATCTCCCAAGTGCGATTACCTATGAGGTTGATTGCTTCATTAGGGGTTGGCGTGAATCACCCCTTTCAAAATGCGAAGAAAGACCGTTGGATATCAAGACAGCTCTCAGGATTAGTGTATCCCTTGTTGTTTATGAAGGATATCCAATCAATAAAAATTTGCCCCAGTGTCGTGGATTTTAGCGTCCACTTTATTTTCAAGTACCTGCAGGTGCTCGAAACAATGCGATATCAAGCAAAGAAAACTCGAATTGGTCAGTGCCAAAACATCTAATGTGTCAATCTTAGCGAACATTTCTATAAGCAAGGTGACCGAGTTCGCTAAGAGCTGCCAACGTATCCCACTTTGGAATCTATTCGAACGTAGTTCAATTAAACAGATGGTTTTCTCATATTTGACAACTAGAACATCAACAACAAGAAGAACAACTACAAATTAACTAAATGGTAGCATGTGAGTTTGATAGAAGTACATGAATAAATAATACAGGCACATGGGAGCAATCTTAGTAAAAATCGTGTCATTACCGTATTAACACCGCTTTGACTTTCATTCCAAGTGATTTGGACCCGGGTATCAGGCAATGCTTTGGATTCATCGGATACGTGCCTTTTAAAGGCCAATGACTGTGTTGAGAGAACGACATAGAGGCAACCAATAAGCCTAACTTCGGTCAACAAATTTCAGTTGAACACTTTCCCAGACTTGGACCCAGAGAAGTCGTCAACCAGACTTTGACCATTTGCTCAGTTTACCCCTTCCTCAGCGCCTTTTCAGGTTTTCACTAAGGTTTCCCTCCCTTTTATTATTTTTTTGTCTTTTTTTTTCCGCACACTCTCCTTTTGCCTAGGCCGCCCCGTAGGGTTTTCAACCAAGCCTCTCTTTTGCTCTTTTTTTTTTAGACAAATGTGCCCTTTCTGGATTTTCACCTATGAGGTCCAAGTAAACGGCAAGGTGTGGGAGTAAACGGAAGACGTCTGGCTAAGTAATCGCCTTTTCCAATGCATGCGAACTTTAGTTTTTAAAGTTTTTCGGTATCAATAAGGCTGCCTTCCCTGTAATTGGGATAGACATGTTAACATCAATCTGCCGAGACCGCACGAACCGCTCCTTTTAATCCTATGCAAAACTTAGGATAGTTAGGGTCAAAATGGGTTAAGTCGTGTGATTGGTAAAGATTGGGATTATCTTAACAAAAACTTGTCCCAGTTTAAGATGGGCGCTTTGGTTGGAAAGAACATAGCTACAAGGGATGGAAGAGTGGGTTTGTGATCTGAGAAAAACTGGTTATGTCCCTTATCTAAAAGAATTGCCCCAGTTTTGGGCTGAGAGTCTTACTTGAAGGCAACTGACTGAACTGGGGAAATAGATTTGAAAAAAATTGCCCCAGTTTTATTATAACAAACTGAGTTTTGTTGGGCATTTGTTTTGGTCAGCCTCTCAAACTTTTTTTTTTTTTTTTTGCCACCCAAAAATAACAATTTGCCCCAACATTACAAATGAGCTCAGTTTCAATTTGTTTTTACAGCAAAGGATAGGGACAAAGCACAATTGAAAGGAAAGATCTTAAATAAAGAGATGAGATATAAAAGAATTTATTAGTTTGGATGTGGGTGAAAAGGGAAAGAAAATAACAGGTGAAATGCTATCCGACGTTCTGCAATGACTTAAAGGTTTACAGTCTGCCAAATTAGATGAAAAACTTTTTGACCATGTTCGCATTTATCGGTTGGGGAAAAACCTGTCCATCCATCTCCGTAAGTATAAGAGCTCCTCCTGATAATACTTTGTGTACAATGAATGGACCCTGGCAGTTAGGAGCAAACTTGCCCTTTGCTTCGTCCTGTATTGGTAATATGCGTTTCAAGACTAGACGCCAGCCTGAAAATGTCTGTATAAGACTTTCTAGAGGTAAGCTCGAAAGAGATGATAGTTATAACATTGGCCATGGCGTCACACAGCTGTTAGCCGTCTTTCATCAATGAGTGCAAGCTGTTCATGTCTGAGCCACACCTATTCTGCATCCTCTAATGTGTATTCCCTAAGAATGCGTAGAGAAGGGATCTCTACTTCCGCTGGCAAAACAGCTTCCATTCCGTACATGAGGGAGTAAGGCGTTGCCCCAGTAGATGTCCTGATGGCAGTTCGATAACCCAACAATGCATATGACAGCTTTTCATGCCAATCACGCTGACTGTCAACCATCTTTCGAATAATTCTCTTAAGATTCTTGTTAGCTGCTTCAACTGCCCCATTCATTTTTGGCCTGTAGATGGTGGAATTCCGATGCTTAATCTTGAATTGGGCACAAAGACCATCTACCATGTCATTGTTCAGGTTCTTGGCATTGTCGGTAACCAATGTATCCGGGATCCCAAAGCGGCAAATGATGTTCTTTCGGATGAACTAAGAAGGGGAGTGGTCTTTGTTACATGCTGGTAGGATTCAGCCTCGACCCACTTAGTGAAATATTCAATCGCTACCAGAATGAAGCGATGACCATTAGAAGCTGGAGGTTCGATCAATCCAATGACGTTCATTCCCCAAATTGAACAGGGCCATGGAATAGTGATGTTGTGCAATTCAGTTGGTGTTGCCCTTATCTCATCCCCGTGCATTTGGCACTTAACACACCTGCGGACAAATTCGATGCAATCATGCTTCATAGTAAGCCAGAAATAGCCTGATCTCATTATCTTCTTAGCTAATAAGTGCCCGTTCATGTGTGGCTCACAAACTCCTCTATGAACATCCTCCATAATGTAAGCGACCTCTTTCTTATCAACGCACCTCAGAAGACCCAGATCTATCGTCCTTCGATAAAGTACATTGCCATTTAAAAAGAACTTGATTAACATTCGGCATAGGAACTTCTTATCTGAAGTACTAGCCCCTAGAGGATAGCTATTTTTGTCTAGAAACTCCTTGATATCATGAAACCAAGGAAGTCCATCAGATTTCGCCTCAAGAGTGCAACAGTACCCTGGCTTTTCCAGCACTTGAATGGTAATGGGTTCTATCACTGTGCCATCTGGATGACTGATCATTGAAGATAAGGTAGCCAGAGCATCGGCAAATACATTCCTGGATCGGGGTATGTGAGAGAATTCCAAAGCATCAAATTGTCGACCTAGTTAATGTGTGAGAATACTGCAGTGATATGGCATGATTTTAGAATCCGTGGTTACCCAGTGCCCCAGTGTCTGATGGACGAGCAAATCTGAATCACTAAACACAGCTAACTCTTTAATACCCATGTTCAATGCTATTTTCAGACCAAGTATGCAAGCCTCATACTCTGCCATGTTGTTCGTACACGGAAACTGTAACTTGGCTGTTGCTGGGAAGTGTTTGCCCTCTGGTGATATCAAAACTGCTCCTATGCCCGCACCGAAAGTGTTGGATACACCATCAAAAAATAGCCTCCAATGTGGACATTCATCTTTCATGCCTTCGGCAGTGCCAATGAATAAGATGTCTTCATCCGAAAAGTATGTGTGCAAGGGTTGATAATCATTCTCCCTTGGGTTCTCAGCAAGATGATCCGCTATCGCTTATCCTTTGACAGCCTTTTGAGTAGTGAAGATGATATCAAATTCTGCTAACAACATCTGCCATCTAGCCAAGCGTCCAGTCAGCATAGGCTTCTCTAACAGATAGCGAAGGGGATCACACCTGGAAATGAGATAAGTGGTATGACCCAGTAGATAATGCCTTAGCCGTTGGGAGGTCCAAACCAATGCAAAGCATGTTCGCTCCAAAAAGAATAATTGGCTTCATAGACTATAAACTTCTTGCTTAGATAATAGATAGCCTGCTTTTTTCTGCCCGAATCGTCATGCTGCCCCAATACACAACCCATGGATCCGTCCAAAATCGACAGATACATGATTAATGGCTTCCCTGGCTTTGGGGGGACCAACACAGGAGGGTTCAAAAGATAATCTTTGATTTTGTCAAAAGCCTGTTGACAGTCATCATTCCAGTACATCGGTGCATTTTTTCTCAACAGTTTGAACAAAGGTTCACAAGTAGCTGTCAGCTGAGCAATGAAGCGACCAATGAAATTGATTTTTCCCAAGAAGCTTTTTACGTCCTTCTTGATACACATCTAGATGTGTCTAAGAGAAATCAGTGTGATTGTGATGAATGTATGAGCCCGCTTACTGACAATAAAACCTAATAACTTTCCGGGAAGAGCTCCAAAGGCTTACTTTGCTGGGTTCAACTTCAAATTATATCTCCTCATCCTCCCAAATACCTTCTTAAGATTGGTCAAATGATCCTCGGCCTTCTTGGATTTGATAATGATGTCATTGATATAGACCTCCATCTCTTCGTGTATCATGTCATGAAACAAGGTGGTCATAGTGCGTTGATATGTTGCACCAGCATTCTTGAGTCCAAATGGCAAACTCTGTAGCAGAATGTCCCCCAAGGAATAATGAATGCTGTCTTTTCCCTGTCTTCTTCGTCCACGAGGATTTGGTGATACCCAGTAA